>OV725077.1:48203527-48671760 GCA_928085145.1 Nezara viridula | reverse complement strand
TTTCTACTACACCTGACTGTAACTAGATAATTCATCGCTTGAGATGATACCGGGTGTTTATGAAATCTATGCAGTTTTACTTCTATATTTTGCTTTGACTGCTAAGGCAGTCTAAATAAGAGATGTGATATTTTCCTACAAATTGGTTGCTATCTTTTGGTAAATTCATTTTAGCTTTTGAAATTGAAAGCTGATGATTTTTGAGGTACCTTAGAGTAATTAAAAAATCATTTATCGACAAAGGTTCGAGGTAGGAAAAAGGTACTATTGGTGGCACTGAAATATTTTAAGTGGATTATCTATCCTTAAAAAATATTCTAATAAAAAAAAAAACACCGACTATAAAAATTGGTAAATCTTAATGTATCATAAGGGAATGAATTTAAATACCTACTTAGAAAGATTAGTAAATTTTAAGGGGAATTAACATAAAATAATATTTAAAATTAGTATACTAGTTGTGTGTCCACCACCTTTCTAACCAAAATCATGACTCTGATCTACTTACTAGGAGCTGTATGTGTAGTAATAGGTACCCGATTATTACACCAATTGTTTAAATATTTTTGCTTCCTCGCTACCGCGGATAGGGAAGCTTTTTCTTCTTGCGAGAAGGTAAAAAAGGTTGTGTTCGCGGAGCGAAAAATTCCACTCGCGTTTTATGTTTCAGGCTTCAAGGATCAAATTTTGATCGGTGCCTGTCTGTCGTCAAATCGATGTGACGGACATATCACAAAGGTGAGTTTAGATAAAATAATGATTCTATATCGATTTTATTGAATTCCATCGTCTACTTTCTCTTATACATGCGAAAACATATTTTCCTAAGCCCTTTTAATAAAAAGCCGTATGTTCGATTTGCCCTAAATTTGAAGAGTAGGGAGGATTCGATAATTAATTTATTCAATAACGAAAAATCATTGACCTAGTGATATAATTGGTGAGCGTGGAACTAGTAAAAATGACGAGGTAGCAATACTGGGTTCAGTTGGCAGACTTTTTACTTTCACTTATCCATATATGAAATATATAGTAAGGGAAAGTATTGCGATCTTGAAAATTTTCTAATCTGAGTTTTCTACGAAAGTACGTGTTTTGAAGTATCCCGAGTCCAAATAACATAGCCACACCAACTTGTGTGAAATAAGAAGTGAAATATAAAAATATTGCATAGATGAGTAAACCATATGTTTATAATCAATACATTTACTGTAATTAAATATATCTAGATCTGATAAAATATTTAAATAATAATTAATTATCTATCGTCGTTTAATTTTTAAAAATCGTCATGTAACATGTTAGAAAATTAAATTCACGAATAATTTGACGTATTTTCCCTCTGTGAAATCATATTATCCACTTACAATTAGTGAGAGCGTAAGAGTCTAAGAACTCATAGTAGTACAATTCATAATCATCTATATGTTGGTTGAAGATACAGATGCACTTTCAAATCTCTCTAGGCATATAAAGCTCAGAGACTGTAGTTATGTGGTTTACAAAAACAGACGGAGTTCCTTGCCTACCTCCAATACAATAAATAGGGTGTGTAATATTTTAATGGCCTTAGCGGATTGATGCAGGTTAGCTGTAATGTTTATTAAGGTTTAGCTCAGTTAAAAATACATTTCAAAAACTTTGTAACAGCCCAACACTGACAGAAAATAATTTCTATTCAATGCAGAGCGGTAAGTGAAATTAATTCTGAAGCGCTCACTAATTTTTTTCTAACTGTTGCTAATAAGGGCACAATTTATCTATAATGTTGAACTTATATAGAATAGAAGGGTTTGTGACATTTTCATCCACTTACTCTGTTCTTGAATCGGTCATTGAGATTTTCATCAATGAAAATGTACATGGTGGTTAATTGCAATAAAACGAAGATATTCTGTCCAGATTATTAGAGCAATAACTATAGGAATTAATCAGAATTAAGAGGAACAATAATCTGCGAAATGTCTTTCTAGTCCTACGTATAATGCTTTGATACATCAGGACACTAGGTTATTCTTCAAGGAAGTCCAAAGGGGTTATGAGTGGTATTGCATTGAAGAAAAGAATAAAATGGAATGGAAAAAAAGAACTTTAATGATAGATGATTAAAGAAATCACATCAAATGCTAAATAAACATTTGAGATGCTTTATCGCACTCTCAGTTCTCCCAAGTTGACCACCTTAGGGTTGTTGTAAGCCCCCCAAGGGTTCTTGTTCTTAACTGGGCTCCATCCGCCGTTCCAAGGCATGAAGTAAACAGTCTTGGGATAGCTGGAGATGATTGCCTTCACGAATCTATCGTAATCGAACTGTCCGTTGGTCGTACCAGGTCCGACTTCTGCAAGGGCGAAAGGCTTTCCAAAGCGAATCATTTCATCGTAGCCGTTTATTTTGGTTGGATCATCGGTGTAGCAGTCCAAGCCAACGATGTCGACGAAGTTATCGCCAGGATAGAAATCACTTTTTGATGGTCTGCTATGATCGGGGGAGTAGACCCAAAGGAGGTTATCCAAGCCCTTCTTCTGCATGAAGTAGAACAGGTCCTGCCACAGCAGCTTGAAGAGGCGCTGTCTCTCTCCGTTTTGACTTCCGTCTTGAAGAGCTCCCCACCAGAACCAGTCACCGTTCATTTCGTGAAGTGGACGGTAGAGGACGGTAATTCCACGGTCCTTGTAGCCTTGGAGACCTTTAGCGATCTTTTCCATCGTGTTCCACCACCTGTTCCTTTGAGGAGTTCCTTCCTTAAGAATGGCAGCATAATCATTGTTATATATTGCCGTTTTGTAGGCTCCGTTTCCGTTCGCGTTATTTCCTCCAAACACAGGATTTGGCAGATGATGACTTACTGTGATGATACCGCCCTTCTTTGCGTATTCGACCGCTTGCATGTTCATGCACTCAATGATATCGGCTTCCTTGTATTCTGCCGTGGTGCTCCAGCCCGGAGCACAGTCGATTCCATAGACAGCGGGTAACTTCTTGGTCCACTGTTGTATCTGGTTAGCCTGTCCCATGGAGAAGCCGTTCTCATCGCCGACGTTGGTGTAGCCACCAAAGGCTCCAGATAGGACACGGTCTCCTAGTCCACTCAGAGCTGCCAATAGCTTTTTCGCATTGGCGTTGGCTTTAGGATTAGCTGCGGACTGTACGCTCTACAAATAATAAGAAAATGTTTGTTTTAATAAATATCTATTCCTTTTATTAATAAATAAATAATCCATAATTTACTTACCTCTGCCGCATAGCAAAGGAGAGTAGTGAACAGTAAAGCCTTCAAGACCATGTTCCTTGGGTTGCTTTCTAAAAATAAATCGAATTGTTAAAGCAGTGATGACAACAATTTAAAAGTATAAGATCCTTCTACTCCAATACGCATAGAGCTCGATCAAAACCTTCGTGCTAATCTAGGTTTGATCTTGATATCAGTACGAAACTTACCTTACAGAAGCAGGTGAACACTGGTCACAGAATTACTCGCACTGGCTTATATTGCAGTTGTGCAGTTGTTCTCAGTGGGGGACAAACCACTTGTGTGTACTTATGTATTATGTATGAGCCTAACGAAACCAATCAAGCTCCGAATCCAAACAGATGATCAGACCTGCCGTCATTATTTATTTTGGCGAATCCATTTGGATATTAATATCTCTTTCAGTGTTTGAAATGAGTAGTTCGATCAGATTTGAATTTATTACAATTTTTATTTTGAACTACTATTTTATTATTTTGGAACAAGGACTTTTTCGTATAACATAACAAGTACCCGTGATTTTTTATTCAAAATTGTAAAAAAAATGTTTAACCGTTAATATATAGTGGCACTTCCAGTTAGCCGATTTTAATGAAAAAGTTGCAGTGACGTCTAAGGAATATACCTATCTTAAATACATAATAACAGTTTCGTACGACTTTTCGTTTTTGAGCTAGAGTGACTCAGGGGGTACCTCAAAACGTGTATTTCCGTTTAAAACTCAGATTCGAAAATTTTCACTATTGCAATACCTTCCCTTACTATATATTACATATATAGGGTAAGTGAAAGTAAAAATATTAGGTATCTACCAATATTGTTATAGCTATGCATCGTTATTTTACCTCCCAACGTCCAATATTACTATGAAATTAGACTGGTTTCACAAATTTCGGTATAGCATCAGGAAGCTGATAAAGTGAAGAAACTTTTTCTACTACACCTGACTGTAACTAGATAATTCATCGCTTGAGATGATACCGGGTGTTTATGAAATCTATGCAGTTTTACTTCTATATTTTGCTTTGACTGCTAAGGCAGTCTAAATAAGAGATGTGATATTTTCCTACAAATTGGTTGCTATCTTTTGGTAAATTCATTTTAAATTTTGAAAATGAAAGCTGATGATTTTTGAGATACCTTAGAGTAATTAAAAAATCATTTATCGACAAAGGTTCGAGGTAGGAAAAAGGTACTATTGGTGGCACTGAAATATTTTAAGTGGATTATCTATCCTTAAAAAATATTCTAATAAAAAAAAAAACACCGACTATAAAAATTGGTAAATCTTAATGTATCATAAGGGAATGAATTTAAATACCTACTTAGAAAGATTAGTAAATTTTAAGGGGAATTAACATAAAATAATATTTAAAATTAGTATACTAGTTGTGTGTCCACCACCTTTCTAACCAAAATCATGACTCTGATCTACTTACTAGGAGCTGTATGTGTAGTAATAGGTACCCGATTATTACACCAATTGTTTAAATATTTTTGCTTCCTCGCTACCGCGGATAGGGAAGCTTTTTCTTCTTGCGAGAAGGTAAAAAAGGTTGTGTTCGCGGAGCGAAAAATTCCACTCGCGTTTTATGTTTCAGGCTTCAAGGATCAAATTTTGATCGGTGCCTGTCTGTCGTCAAATCGATGTGACGGACATATCACAAAGGTGAGTTTAGATAAAATAATGATTCTATATCGATTTTATTGAATTCCATCGTCTACTTTCTCTTATACATGCGAAAACATATTTTCCTAAGCCCTTTTAATAAAAAGCCGTATGTTCGATTTGCCCTAAATTTGAAGAGTAGGGAGGATTCGATAATTAATTTATTCAATAACGAAAAATCATTGACCTAGTGATATAATTGGTGAGCGTGGAACTAGTAAAAATGACGAGGTAGCAATACTGGGTTCAGTTGGCAGACTTTTTACTTTCACTTATCCATATATGAAATATATAGTAAGGGAAAGTATTGCGATCTTGAAAATTTTCTAATCTGAGTTTTCTACGAAAGTACGTGTTTTGAAGTATCCCGAGTCCAAATAACATAGCCACACCAACTTGTGTGAAATAAGAAGTGAAATATAAAAATATTGCATAGATGAGTAAACCATATGTTTATAATCAATACATTTACTGTAATTAAATATATCTAGATCTGATAAAATATTTAAATAATAATTAATTATCTATCGTCGTTTAATTTTTAAAAATCGTCATGTAACATGTTAGAAAATTAAATTCACGAATAATTTGACGTATTTTCCCTCTGTGAAATCATATTATCCACTTACAATTAGTGAGAGCGTAAGAGTCTAAGAACTCATAGTAGTACAATTCATAATCATCTATATGTTGGTTGAAGATACAGATGCACTTTCAAATCTCTCTAGGCATATAAAGCTCAGAGACTGTAGTTATGTGGTTTACAAAAACAGACGGAGTTCCTTGCCTACCTCCAATACAATAAATAGGGTGTGTAATATTTTAATGGCCTTAGCGGATTGATGCAGGTTAGCTGTAATGTTTATTAAGGTTTAGCTCAGTTAAAAATACATTTCAAAAACTTTGTAACAGCCCAACACTGACAGAAAATAATTTCTATTCAATGCAGAGCGGTAAGTGAAATTAATTCTGAAGCGCTCACTAATTTTTTTCTAACTGTTGCTAATAAGGGCACAATTTATCTATAATGTTGAACTTATATAGAATAGAAGGGTTTGTGACATTTTCATCCACTTACTCTGTTCTTGAATCGGTCATTGAGATTTTCATCAATGAAAATGTACATGGTGGTTAATTGCAATAAAACGAAGATATTCTGTCCAGATTATTAGAGCAATAACTATAGGAATTAATCAGAATTAAGAGGAACAATAATCTGCGAAATGTCTTTCTAGTCCTACGTATAATGCTTTGATACATCAGGACACTAGGTTATTCTTCAAGGAAGTCCAAAGGGGTTATGAGTGGTATTGCATTGAAGAAAAGAATAAAATGGAATGGAAAAAAAGAACTTTAATGATAGATGATTAAAGAAATCACATCAAATGCTAAATAAACATTTGAGATGCTTTATCGCACTCTCAGTTCTCCCAAGTTGACCACCTTAGGGTTGTTGTAAGCCCCCCAAGGGTTCTTGTTCTTAACTGGGCTCCATCCGCCGTTCCAAGGCATGAAGTAAACAGTCTTGGGATAGCTGGAGATGATTGCCTTCACGAATCTATCGTAATCGAACTGTCCGTTGGTCGTACCAGGTCCGACTTCTGCAAGGGCGAAAGGCTTTCCAAAGCGAATCATTTCATCGTAGCCGTTTATTTTGGTTGGATCATCGGTGTAGCAGTCCAAGCCAACGATGTCGACGAAGTTATCGCCAGGATAGAAATCACTTTTTGATGGTCTGCTATGATCGGGGGAGTAGACCCAAAGGAGGTTATCCAAGCCCTTCTTCTGCATGAAGTAGAACAGGTCCTGCCACAGCAGCTTGAAGAGGCGCTGTCTCTCTCCGTTTTGACTTCCGTCTTGAAGAGCTCCCCACCAGAACCAGTCACCGTTCATTTCGTGAAGTGGACGGTAGAGGACGGTAATTCCACGGTCCTTGTAGCCTTGGAGACCTTTAGCGATCTTTTCCATCGTGTTCCACCACCTGTTCCTTTGAGGAGTTCCTTCCTTAAGAATGGCAGCATAATCATTGTTATATATTGCCGTTTTGTAGGCTCCGTTTCCGTTCGCGTTATTTCCTCCAAACACAGGATTTGGCAGATGATGACTTACTGTGATGATACCGCCCTTCTTTGCGTATTCGACCGCTTGCATGTTCATGCACTCAATGATATCGGCTTCCTTGTATTCTGCCGTGGTGCTCCAGCCCGGAGCACAGTCGATTCCATAGACAGCGGGTAACTTCTTGGTCCACTGTTGTATCTGGTTAGCCTGTCCCATGGAGAAGCCGTTCTCATCGCCGACGTTGGTGTAGCCACCAAAGGCTCCAGATAGGACACGGTCTCCTAGTCCACTCAGAGCTGCCAATAGCTTTTTCGCATTGGCGTTGGCTTTAGGATTAGCTGCGGACTGTACGCTCTACAAATAATAAGAAAATGTTTGTTTTAATAAATATCTATTCCTTTTATTAATAAATAAATAATCCATAATTTACTTACCTCTGCCGCATAGCAAAGGAGAGTAGTGAACAGTAAAGCCTTCAAGACCATGTTCCTTGGGTTGCTTTCTAAAAATAAATCGAATTGTTAAAGCAGTGATGACAACAATTTAAAAGTATAAGATCCTTCTACTCCAATACGCATAGAGCTCGATCAAAACCTTCGTGCTAATCTAGGTTTGATCTTGATATCAGTACGAAACTTACCTTACAGAAGCAGGTGAACACTGGTCACAGAATTACTCGCACTGGCTTATATTGCAGTTGTGCAGTTGTTCTCAGTGGGGGACAAACCACTTGTGTGTACTTATGTATTATGTATGAGCCTAACGAAACCAATCAAGCTCCGAATCCAAACAGATGATCAGACCTGCCGTCATTATTTATTTTGGCGAATCCATTTGGATATTAATATCTCTTTCAGTGTTTGAAATGAGTAGTTCGATCAGATTTGAATTTATTACAATTTTTATTTTGAACTACTATTTTATTATTTTGGAACAAGGACTTTTTCGTATAACATAACAAGTACCCGTGATTTTTTATTCGGTTATAATGGATCTGAGAATCTGTAAACGATATATACTACTAACCTTGACACAATTCTGACGATGCACTTACGCTCACGTTTGTAATTTTCACAAGAAATGGACATCTTTTTTGTGAAGTCTAATTACAACCGAAAAATTCATACTGTTAGGAGGTACATATTCTTTTTGGCAGTGATATTTTTAATTTCAATAGGTTTGTGAACTCCTTTCTTTCACCGGTTGATTGTGGGTTGCACGATCCGATGATTATGGATGGCACGACTATTAGTTATTAAAGTGTTATTTTCCATTGCAAAGTTTACTAAAATGGAATTAGGAGATTCGTATTGTCAAAAGTTGTCACACGAATCGGAAGCGGGTACTGTTGGAATATCAGAAAGGGAAAATTCAGCAAATTATTCACTAATTTAATTTTATAAAAGGTTACATGATGACTTTTCGGGATAAACGGACGATAGATACCTAATTATTTTAATATAATATCACATCTAGAATTATTAAACTACCGCAAATATATTTGAGGTCATAAACGCATCCATGAAATATTTTTATATTTCACTTTCTCTTTTAAGTACAATGAAATAGTATCTTAAACAACGTCATTGTCTTGAATCCGTGGGTTTTAAATAATTTCTCAAACTTAAAAAAAAAATTGTAAAAGTTTACATTTGGTGAGAAAATTTCATTAAATTTCCTTGAAAACGCGTAATTTACGTTGAGCAATGTTAGTTTTTAGGAATTATTTTTTTTCACCACTCTCCGCTAGCTTGTACAACTTTCTATATTAGATAATGTTTTTATAACATTCTCTACTTACCAACGTTATATTATACGTGTACCTTCTGACTAGTATTTCCGGAGATTCATTTTCAACCTGGAAAAGTAATTTTCTTTTTTTTTTCTACTTCATTTAAATATCAATTTTTTTTCGAAAGTCGTATTTAGCGTTTCTTTATAACTCTTAATAATGGAAGAGTGTTAATTTTTTTAAATAAACGATATTAAAGGTACTTTAAAGGAAGACGCATATGAGCATTGGGCATTTTAGCCCTGTAAAGTGACATCAACGGGTATAAGACCTAAATGATATTAAAGGCCAATTAATTGTACAATGATGTACCGAGTTTAATTAGGATCGTTAGAGCCGGTTATAACAAAATTGTAAAAAAAATGTTTAACCGTTAATATATAGTGGCACTTCCAGTTAGCCGATTTTAATGAAAAAGTTGCAGTGACGTCTAAGGAATATACCTATCTTAAATACATAATAACAGTTTCGTACGACTTTTCGTTTTTGAGCTAGAGTGACTCAGGGGGTACCTCAAAACGTGTATTTCCGTTTAAAACTCAGATTCGAAAATTTTCACTATTGCAATACCTTCCCTTACTATATATTACATATATAGGGTAAGTGAAAGTAAAAATATTAGGTATCTACCAATATTGTTATAGCTATGCATCGTTATTTTACCTCCCAACGTCCAATATTACTATGAAATTAGACTGGTTTCACAAATTTCGGTATAGCATCAGGAAGCTGATAAAGTGAAGAAACTTTTTCTACTACACCTGACTGTAACTAGATAATTCATCGCTTGAGATGATACCGGGTGTTTATGAAATCTATGCAGTTTTACTTCTATATTTTGCTTTGACTGCTAAGGCAGTCTAAATAAGAGATGTGATATTTTCCTACAAATTGGTTGCTATCTTTTGGTAAATTCATTTTAAATTTTGAAAATGAAAGCTGATGATTTTTGAGATACCTTAGAGTAATTAAAAAATCATTTATCGACAAAGGTTCGAGGTAGGAAAAAGGTACTATTGGTGGCACTGAAATATTTTAAGTGGATTATCTATCCTTAAAAAATATTCTAATAAAAAAAAAAACACCGACTATAAAAATTGGTAAATCTTAATGTATCATAAGGGAATGAATTTAAATACCTACTTAGAAAGATTAGTAAATTTTAAGGGGAATTAACATAAAATAATATTTAAAATTAGTATACTAGTTGTGTGTCCACCACCTTTCTAACCAAAATCATGACTCTGATCTACTTACTAGGAGCTGTATGTGTAGTAATAGGTACCCGATTATTACACCAATTGTTTAAATATTTTTGCTTCCTCGCTACCGCGGATAGGGAAGCTTTTTCTTCTTGCGAGAAGGTAAAAAAGGTTGTGTTCGCGGAGCGAAAAATTCCACTCGCGTTTTATGTTTCAGGCTTCAAGGATCAAATTTTGATCGGTGCCTGTCTGTCGTCAAATCGATGTGACGGACATATCACAAAGGTGAGTTTAGATAAAATAATGATTCTATATCGATTTTATTGAATTCCATCGTCTACTTTCTCTTATACATGCGAAAACATATTTTCCTAAGCCCTTTTAATAAAAAGCCGTATGTTCGATTTGCCCTAAATTTGAAGAGTAGGGAGGATTCGATAATTAATTTATTCAATAACGAAAAATCATTGACCTAGTGATATAATTGGTGAGCGTGGAACTAGTAAAAATGACGAGGTAGCAATACTGGGTTCAGTTGGCAGACTTTTTACTTTCACTTATCCATATATGAAATATATAGTAAGGGAAAGTATTGCGATCTTGAAAATTTTCTAATCTGAGTTTTCTACGAAAGTACGTGTTTTGAAGTATCCCGAGTCCAAATAACATAGCCACACCAACTTGTGTGAAATAAGAAGTGAAATATAAAAATATTGCATAGATGAGTAAACCATATGTTTATAATCAATACATTTACTGTAATTAAATATATCTAGATCTGATAAAATATTTAAATAATAATTAATTATCTATCGTCGTTTAATTTTTAAAAATCGTCATGTAACATGTTAGAAAATTAAATTCACGAATAATTTGACGTATTTTCCCTCTGTGAAATCATATTATCCACTTACAATTAGTGAGAGCGTAAGAGTCTAAGAACTCATAGTAGTACAATTCATAATCATCTATATGTTGGTTGAAGATACAGATGCACTTTCAAATCTCTCTAGGCATATAAAGCTCAGAGACTGTAGTTATGTGGTTTACAAAAACAGACGGAGTTCCTTGCCTACCTCCAATACAATAAATAGGGTGTGTAATATTTTAATGGCCTTAGCGGATTGATGCAGGTTAGCTGTAATGTTTATTAAGGTTTAGCTCAGTTAAAAATACATTTCAAAAACTTTGTAACAGCCCAACACTGACAGAAAATAATTTCTATTCAATGCAGAGCGGTAAGTGAAATTAATTCTGAAGCGCTCACTAATTTTTTTCTAACTGTTGCTAATAAGGGCACAATTTATCTATAATGTTGAACTTATATAGAATAGAAGGGTTTGTGACATTTTCATCCACTTACTCTGTTCTTGAATCGGTCATTGAGATTTTCATCAATGAAAATGTACATGGTGGTTAATTGCAATAAAACGAAGATATTCTGTCCAGATTATTAGAGCAATAACTATAGGAATTAATCAGAATTAAGAGGAACAATAATCTGCGAAATGTCTTTCTAGTCCTACGTATAATGCTTTGATACATCAGGACACTAGGTTATTCTTCAAGGAAGTCCAAAGGGGTTATGAGTGGTATTGCATTGAAGAAAAGAATAAAATGGAATGGAAAAAAAGAACTTTAATGATAGATGATTAAAGAAATCACATCAAATGCTAAATAAACATTTGAGATGCTTTATCGCACTCTCAGTTCTCCCAAGTTGACCACCTTAGGGTTGTTGTAAGCCCCCCAAGGGTTCTTGTTCTTAACTGGGCTCCATCCGCCGTTCCAAGGCATGAAGTAAACAGTCTTGGGATAGCTGGAGATGATTGCCTTCACGAATCTATCGTAATCGAACTGTCCGTTGGTCGTACCAGGTCCGACTTCTGCAAGGGCGAAAGGCTTTCCAAAGCGAATCATTTCATCGTAGCCGTTTATTTTGGTTGGATCATCGGTGTAGCAGTCCAAGCCAACGATGTCGACGAAGTTATCGCCAGGATAGAAATCACTTTTTGATGGTCTGCTATGATCGGGGGAGTAGACCCAAAGGAGGTTATCCAAGCCCTTCTTCTGCATGAAGTAGAACAGGTCCTGCCACAGCAGCTTGAAGAGGCGCTGTCTCTCTCCGTTTTGACTTCCGTCTTGAAGAGCTCCCCACCAGAACCAGTCACCGTTCATTTCGTGAAGTGGACGGTAGAGGACGGTAATTCCACGGTCCTTGTAGCCTTGGAGACCTTTAGCGATCTTTTCCATCGTGTTCCACCACCTGTTCCTTTGAGGAGTTCCTTCCTTAAGAATGGCAGCATAATCATTGTTATATATTGCCGTTTTGTAGGCTCCGTTTCCGTTCGCGTTATTTCCTCCAAACACAGGATTTGGCAGATGATGACTTACTGTGATGATACCGCCCTTCTTTGCGTATTCGACCGCTTGCATGTTCATGCACTCAATGATATCGGCTTCCTTGTATTCTGCCGTGGTGCTCCAGCCCGGAGCACAGTCGATTCCATAGACAGCGGGTAACTTCTTGGTCCACTGTTGTATCTGGTTAGCCTGTCCCATGGAGAAGCCGTTCTCATCGCCGACGTTGGTGTAGCCACCAAAGGCTCCAGATAGGACACGGTCTCCTAGTCCACTCAGAGCTGCCAATAGCTTTTTCGCATTGGCGTTGGCTTTAGGATTAGCTGCGGACTGTACGCTCTACAAATAATAAGAAAATGTTTGTTTTAATAAATATCTATTCCTTTTATTAATAAATAAATAATCCATAATTTACTTACCTCTGCCGCATAGCAAAGGAGAGTAGTGAACAGTAAAGCCTTCAAGACCATGTTCCTTGGGTTGCTTTCTAAAAATAAATCGAATTGTTAAAGCAGTGATGACAACAATTTAAAAGTATAAGATCCTTCTACTCCAATACGCATAGAGCTCGATCAAAACCTTCGTGCTAATCTAGGTTTGATCTTGATATCAGTACGAAACTTACCTTACAGAAGCAGGTGAACACTGGTCACAGAATTACTCGCACTGGCTTATATTGCAGTTGTGCAGTTGTTCTCAGTGGGGGACAAACCACTTGTGTGTACTTATGTATTATGTATGAGCCTAACGAAACCAATCAAGCTCCGAATCCAAACAGATGATCAGACCTGCCGTCATTATTTATTTTGGCGAATCCATTTGGATATTAATATCTCTTTCAGTGTTTGAAATGAGTAGTTCGATCAGATTTGAATTTATTACAATTTTTATTTTGAACTACTATTTTATTATTTTGGAACAAGGACTTTTTCGTATAACATAACAAGTACCCGTGATTTTTTATTCGGTTATAATGGATCTGAGAATCTGTAAACGATATATACTACTAACCTTGACACAATTCTGACGATGCACTTACGCTCACGTTTGTAATTTTCACAAGAAATGGACATCTTTTTTGTGAAGTCTAATTACAACCGAAAAATTCATACTGTTAGGAGGTACATATTCTTTTTGGCAGTGATATTTTTAATTTCAATAGGTTTGTGAACTCCTTTCTTTCACCGGTTGATTGTGGGTTGCACGATCCGATGATTATGGATGGCACGACTATTAGTTATTAAAGTGTTATTTTCCATTGCAAAGTTTACTAAAATGGAATTAGGAGATTCGTATTGTCAAAAGTTGTCACACGAATCGGAAGCGGGTACTGTTGGAATATCAGAAAGGGAAAATTCAGCAAATTATTCACTAATTTAATTTTATAAAAGGTTACATGATGACTTTTCGGGATAAACGGACGATAGATACCTAATTATTTTAATATAATATCACATCTAGAATTATTAAACTACCGCAAATATATTTGAGGTCATAAACGCATCCATGAAATATTTTTATATTTCACTTTCTCTTTTAAGTACAATGAAATAGTATCTTAAACAACGTCATTGTCTTGAATCCGTGGGTTTTAAATAATTTCTCAAACTTAAAAAAAAAATTGTAAAAGTTTACATTTGGTGAGAAAATTTCATTAAATTTCCTTGAAAACGCGTAATTTACGTTGAGCAATGTTAGTTTTTAGGAATTATTTTTTTTCACCACTCTCCGCTAGCTTGTACAACTTTCTATATTAGATAATGTTTTTATAACATTCTCTACTTACCAACGTTATATTATACGTGTACCTTCTGACTAGTATTTCCGGAGATTCATTTTCAACCTGGAAAAGTAATTTTCTTTTTTTTTTCTACTTCATTTAAATATCAATTTTTTTTCGAAAGTCGTATTTAGCGTTTCTTTATAACTCTTAATAATGGAAGAGTGTTAATTTTTTTAAATAAACGATATTAAAGGTACTTTAAAGGAAGACGCATATGAGCATTGGGCATTTTAGCCCTGTAAAGTGACATCAACGGGTATAAGACCTAAATGATATTAAAGGCCAATTAATTGTACAATGATGTACCGAGTTTAATTAGGATCGTTAGAGCCGGTTATAACAAAATTGTAAAAAAAATGTTTAACCGTTAATATATAGTGGCACTTCCAGTTAGCCGATTTTAATGAAAAAGTTGCAGTGACGTCTAAGGAATATACCTATCTTAAATACATAATAACAGTTTCGTACGACTTTTCGTTTTTGAGCTAGAGTGACTCAGGGGGTACCTCAAAACGTGTATTTCCGTTTAAAACTCAGATTCGAAAATTTTCACTATTGCAATACCTTCCCTTACTATATATTACATATATAGGGTAAGTGAAAGTAAAAATATTAGGTATCTACCAATATTGTTATAGCTATGCATCGTTATTTTACCTCCCAACGTCCAATATTACTATGAAATTAGACTGGTTTCACAAATTTCGGTATAGCATCAGGAAGCTGATAAAGTGAAGAAACTTTTTCTACTACACCTGACTGTAACTAGATAATTCATCGCTTGAGATGATACCGGGTGTTTATGAAATCTATGCAGTTTTACTTCTATATTTTGCTTTGACTGCTAAGGCAGTCTAAATAAGAGATGTGATATTTTCCTACAAATTGGTTGCTATCTTTTGGTAAATTCATTTTAAATTTTGAAAATGAAAGCTGATGATTTTTGAGATACCTTAGAGTAATTAAAAAATCATTTATCGACAAAGGTTCGAGGTAGGAAAAAGGTACTATTGGTGGCACTGAAATATTTTAAGTGGATTATCTATCCTTAAAAAATATTCTAATAAAAAAAAAAACACCGACTATAAAAATTGGTAAATCTTAATGTATCATAAGGGAATGAATTTAAATACCTACTTAGAAAGATTAGTAAATTTTAAGGGGAATTAACATAAAATAATATTTAAAATTAGTATACTAGTTGTGTGTCCACCACCTTTCTAACCAAAATCATGACTCTGATCTACTTACTAGGAGCTGTATGTGTAGTAATAGGTACCCGATTATTACACCAATTGTTTAAATATTTTTGCTTCCTCGCTACCGCGGATAGGGAAGCTTTTTCTTCTTGCGAGAAGGTAAAAAAGGTTGTGTTCGCGGAGCGAAAAATTCCACTCGCGTTTTATGTTTCAGGCTTCAAGGATCAAATTTTGATCGGTGCCTGTCTGTCGTCAAATCGATGTGACGGACATATCACAAAGGTGAGTTTAGATAAAATAATGATTCTATATCGATTTTATTGAATTCCATCGTCTACTTTCTCTTATACATGCGAAAACATATTTTCCTAAGCCCTTTTAATAAAAAGCCGTATGTTCGATTTGCCCTAAATTTGAAGAGTAGGGAGGATTCGATAATTAATTTATTCAATAACGAAAAATCATTGACCTAGTGATATAATTGGTGAGCGTGGAACTAGTAAAAATGACGAGGTAGCAATACTGGGTTCAGTTGGCAGACTTTTTACTTTCACTTATCCATATATGAAATATATAGTAAGGGAAAGTATTGCGATCTTGAAAATTTTCTAATCTGAGTTTTCTACGAAAGTACGTGTTTTGAAGTATCCCGAGTCCAAATAACATAGCCACACCAACTTGTGTGAAATAAGAAGTGAAATATAAAAATATTGCATAGATGAGTAAACCATATGTTTATAATCAATACATTTACTGTAATTAAATATATCTAGATCTGATAAAATATTTAAATAATAATTAATTATCTATCGTCGTTTAATTTTTAAAAATCGTCATGTAACATGTTAGAAAATTAAATTCACGAATAATTTGACGTATTTTCCCTCTGTGAAATCATATTATCCACTTACAATTAGTGAGAGCGTAAGAGTCTAAGAACTCATAGTAGTACAATTCATAATCATCTATATGTTGGTTGAAGATACAGATGCACTTTCAAATCTCTCTAGGCATATAAAGCTCAGAGACTGTAGTTATGTGGTTTACAAAAACAGACGGAGTTCCTTGCCTACCTCCAATACAATAAATAGGGTGTGTAATATTTTAATGGCCTTAGCGGATTGATGCAGGTTAGCTGTAATGTTTATTAAGGTTTAGCTCAGTTAAAAATACATTTCAAAAACTTTGTAACAGCCCAACACTGACAGAAAATAATTTCTATTCAATGCAGAGCGGTAAGTGAAATTAATTCTGAAGCGCTCACTAATTTTTTTCTAACTGTTGCTAATAAGGGCACAATTTATCTATAATGTTGAACTTATATAGAATAGAAGGGTTTGTGACATTTTCATCCACTTACTCTGTTCTTGAATCGGTCATTGAGATTTTCATCAATGAAAATGTACATGGTGGTTAATTGCAATAAAACGAAGATATTCTGTCCAGATTATTAGAGCAATAACTATAGGAATTAATCAGAATTAAGAGGAACAATAATCTGCGAAATGTCTTTCTAGTCCTACGTATAATGCTTTGATACATCAGGACACTAGGTTATTCTTCAAGGAAGTCCAAAGGGGTTATGAGTGGTATTGCATTGAAGAAAAGAATAAAATGGAATGGAAAAAAAGAACTTTAATGATAGATGATTAAAGAAATCACATCAAATGCTAAATAAACATTTGAGATGCTTTATCGCACTCTCAGTTCTCCCAAGTTGACCACCTTAGGGTTGTTGTAAGCCCCCCAAGGGTTCTTGTTCTTAACTGGGCTCCATCCGCCGTTCCAAGGCATGAAGTAAACAGTCTTGGGATAGCTGGAGATGATTGCCTTCACGAATCTATCGTAATCGAACTGTCCGTTGGTCGTACCAGGTCCGACTTCTGCAAGGGCGAAAGGCTTTCCAAAGCGAATCATTTCATCGTAGCCGTTTATTTTGGTTGGATCATCGGTGTAGCAGTCCAAGCCAACGATGTCGACGAAGTTATCGCCAGGATAGAAATCACTTTTTGATGGTCTGCTATGATCGGGGGAGTAGACCCAAAGGAGGTTATCCAAGCCCTTCTTCTGCATGAAGTAGAACAGGTCCTGCCACAGCAGCTTGAAGAGGCGCTGTCTCTCTCCGTTTTGACTTCCGTCTTGAAGAGCTCCCCACCAGAACCAGTCACCGTTCATTTCGTGAAGTGGACGGTAGAGGACGGTAATTCCACGGTCCTTGTAGCCTTGGAGACCTTTAGCGATCTTTTCCATCGTGTTCCACCACCTGTTCCTTTGAGGAGTTCCTTCCTTAAGAATGGCAGCATAATCATTGTTATATATTGCCGTTTTGTAGGCTCCGTTTCCGTTCGCGTTATTTCCTCCAAACACAGGATTTGGCAGATGATGACTTACTGTGATGATACCGCCCTTCTTTGCGTATTCGACCGCTTGCATGTTCATGCACTCAATGATATCGGCTTCCTTGTATTCTGCCGTGGTGCTCCAGCCCGGAGCACAGTCGATTCCATAGACAGCGGGTAACTTCTTGGTCCACTGTTGTATCTGGTTAGCCTGTCCCATGGAGAAGCCGTTCTCATCGCCGACGTTGGTGTAGCCACCAAAGGCTCCAGATAGGACACGGTCTCCTAGTCCACTCAGAGCTGCCAATAGCTTTTTCGCATTGGCGTTGGCTTTAGGATTAGCTGCGGACTGTACGCTCTACAAATAATAAGAAAATGTTTGTTTTAATAAATATCTATTCCTTTTATTAATAAATAAATAATCCATAATTTACTTACCTCTGCCGCATAGCAAAGGAGAGTAGTGAACAGTAAAGCCTTCAAGACCATGTTCCTTGGGTTGCTTTCTAAAAATAAATCGAATTGTTAAAGCAGTGATGACAACAATTTAAAAGTATAAGATCCTTCTACTCCAATACGCATAGAGCTCGATCAAAACCTTCGTGCTAATCTAGGTTTGATCTTGATATCAGTACGAAACTTACCTTACAGAAGCAGGTGAACACTGGTCACAGAATTACTCGCACTGGCTTATATTGCAGTTGTGCAGTTGTTCTCAGTGGGGGACAAACCACTTGTGTGTACTTATGTATTATGTATGAGCCTAACGAAACCAATCAAGCTCCGAATCCAAACAGATGATCAGACCTGCCGTCATTATTTATTTTGGCGAATCCATTTGGATATTAATATCTCTTTCAGTGTTTGAAATGAGTAGTTCGATCAGATTTGAATTTATTACAATTTTTATTTTGAACTACTATTTTATTATTTTGGAACAAGGACTT
Organism: Nezara viridula; assembly: GCA_928085145.1. Taxonomy (NCBI): domain Eukaryota; kingdom Metazoa; phylum Arthropoda; class Insecta; order Hemiptera; family Pentatomidae; genus Nezara; species Nezara viridula. The sequence goes on along the minus strand of OV725077.1, from coordinate 48,653,156 downwards.
TTTCGTATAACATAACAAGTACCCGTGATTTTTTATTCGGTTATAATGGATCTGAGAATCTGTAAACGATATATACTACTAACCTTGACACAATTCTGACGATGCACTTACGCTCACGTTTGTAATTTTCACAAGAAATGGACATCTTTTTTGTGAAGTCTAATTACAACCGAAAAATTCATACTGTTAGGAGGTACATATTCTTTTTGGCAGTGATATTTTTAATTTCAATAGGTTTGTGAACTCCTTTCTTTCACCGGTTGATTGTGGGTTGCACGATCCGATGATTATGGATGGCACGACTATTAGTTATTAAAGTGTTATTTTCCATTGCAAAGTTTACTAAAATGGAATTAGGAGATTCGTATTGTCAAAAGTTGTCACACGAATCGGAAGCGGGTACTGTTGGAATATCAGAAAGGGAAAATTCAGCAAATTATTCACTAATTTAATTTTATAAAAGGTTACATGATGACTTTTCGGGATAAACGGACGATAGATACCTAATTATTTTAATATAATATCACATCTAGAATTATTAAACTACCGCAAATATATTTGAGGTCATAAACGCATCCATGAAATATTTTTATATTTCACTTTCTCTTTTAAGTACAATGAAATAGTATCTTAAACAACGTCATTGTCTTGAATCCGTGGGTTTTAAATAATTTCTCAAACTTAAAAAAAAAATTGTAAAAGTTTACATTTGGTGAGAAAATTTCATTAAATTTCCTTGAAAACGCGTAATTTACGTTGAGCAATGTTAGTTTTTAGGAATTATTTTTTTTCACCACTCTCCGCTAGCTTGTACAACTTTCTATATTAGATAATGTTTTTATAACATTCTCTACTTACCAACGTTATATTATACGTGTACCTTCTGACTAGTATTTCCGGAGATTCATTTTCAACCTGGAAAAGTAATTTTCTTTTTTTTTTCTACTTCATTTAAATATCAATTTTTTTTCGAAAGTCGTATTTAGCGTTTCTTTATAACTCTTAATAATGGAAGAGTGTTAATTTTTTTAAATAAACGATATTAAAGGTACTTTAAAGGAAGACGCATATGAGCATTGGGCATTTTAGCCCTGTAAAGTGACATCAACGGGTATAAGACCTAAATGATATTAAAGGCCAATTAATTGTACAATGATGTACCGAGTTTAATTAGGATCGTTAGAGCCGGTTATAACAAAATTGTAAAAAAAATGTTTAACCGTTAATATATAGTGGCACTTCCAGTTAGCCGATTTTAATGAAAAAGTTGCAGTGACGTCTAAGGAATATACCTATCTTAAATACATAATAACAGTTTCGTACGACTTTTCGTTTTTGAGCTAGAGTGACTCAGGGGGTACCTCAAAACGTGTATTTCCGTTTAAAACTCAGATTCGAAAATTTTCACTATTGCAATACCTTCCCTTACTATATATTACATATATAGGGTAAGTGAAAGTAAAAATATTAGGTATCTACCAATATTGTTATAGCTATGCATCGTTATTTTACCTCCCAACGTCCAATATTACTATGAAATTAGACTGGTTTCACAAATTTCGGTATAGCATCAGGAAGCTGATAAAGTGAAGAAACTTTTTCTACTACACCTGACTGTAACTAGATAATTCATCGCTTGAGATGATACCGGGTGTTTATGAAATCTATGCAGTTTTACTTCTATATTTTGCTTTGACTGCTAAGGCAGTCTAAATAAGAGATGTGATATTTTCCTACAAATTGGTTGCTATCTTTTGGTAAATTCATTTTAAATTTTGAAAATGAAAGCTGATGATTTTTGAGATACCTTAGAGTAATTAAAAAATCATTTATCGACAAAGGTTCGAGGTAGGAAAAAGGTACTATTGGTGGCACTGAAATATTTTAAGTGGATTATCTATCCTTAAAAAATATTCTAATAAAAAAAAAAACACCGACTATAAAAATTGGTAAATCTTAATGTATCATAAGGGAATGAATTTAAATACCTACTTAGAAAGATTAGTAAATTTTAAGGGGAATTAACATAAAATAATATTTAAAATTAGTATACTAGTTGTGTGTCCACCACCTTTCTAACCAAAATCATGACTCTGATCTACTTACTAGGAGCTGTATGTGTAGTAATAGGTACCCGATTATTACACCAATTGTTTAAATATTTTTGCTTCCTCGCTACCGCGGATAGGGAAGCTTTTTCTTCTTGCGAGAAGGTAAAAAAGGTTGTGTTCGCGGAGCGAAAAATTCCACTCGCGTTTTATGTTTCAGGCTTCAAGGATCAAATTTTGATCGGTGCCTGTCTGTCGTCAAATCGATGTGACGGACATATCACAAAGGTGAGTTTAGATAAAATAATGATTCTATATCGATTTTATTGAATTCCATCGTCTACTTTCTCTTATACATGCGAAAACATATTTTCCTAAGCCCTTTTAATAAAAAGCCGTATGTTCGATTTGCCCTAAATTTGAAGAGTAGGGAGGATTCGATAATTAATTTATTCAATAACGAAAAATCATTGACCTAGTGATATAATTGGTGAGCGTGGAACTAGTAAAAATGACGAGGTAGCAATACTGGGTTCAGTTGGCAGACTTTTTACTTTCACTTATCCATATATGAAATATATAGTAAGGGAAAGTATTGCGATCTTGAAAATTTTCTAATCTGAGTTTTCTACGAAAGTACGTGTTTTGAAGTATCCCGAGTCCAAATAACATAGCCACACCAACTTGTGTGAAATAAGAAGTGAAATATAAAAATATTGCATAGATGAGTAAACCATATGTTTATAATCAATACATTTACTGTAATTAAATATATCTAGATCTGATAAAATATTTAAATAATAATTAATTATCTATCGTCGTTTAATTTTTAAAAATCGTCATGTAACATGTTAGAAAATTAAATTCACGAATAATTTGACGTATTTTCCCTCTGTGAAATCATATTATCCACTTACAATTAGTGAGAGCGTAAGAGTCTAAGAACTCATAGTAGTACAATTCATAATCATCTATATGTTGGTTGAAGATACAGATGCACTTTCAAATCTCTCTAGGCATATAAAGCTCAGAGACTGTAGTTATGTGGTTTACAAAAACAGACGGAGTTCCTTGCCTACCTCCAATACAATAAATAGGGTGTGTAATATTTTAATGGCCTTAGCGGATTGATGCAGGTTAGCTGTAATGTTTATTAAGGTTTAGCTCAGTTAAAAATACATTTCAAAAACTTTGTAACAGCCCAACACTGACAGAAAATAATTTCTATTCAATGCAGAGCGGTAAGTGAAATTAATTCTGAAGCGCTCACTAATTTTTTTCTAACTGTTGCTAATAAGGGCACAATTTATCTATAATGTTGAACTTATATAGAATAGAAGGGTTTGTGACATTTTCATCCACTTACTCTGTTCTTGAATCGGTCATTGAGATTTTCATCAATGAAAATGTACATGGTGGTTAATTGCAATAAAACGAAGATATTCTGTCCAGATTATTAGAGCAATAACTATAGGAATTAATCAGAATTAAGAGGAACAATAATCTGCGAAATGTCTTTCTAGTCCTACGTATAATGCTTTGATACATCAGGACACTAGGTTATTCTTCAAGGAAGTCCAAAGGGGTTATGAGTGGTATTGCATTGAAGAAAAGAATAAAATGGAATGGAAAAAAAGAACTTTAATGATAGATGATTAAAGAAATCACATCAAATGCTAAATAAACATTTGAGATGCTTTATCGCACTCTCAGTTCTCCCAAGTTGACCACCTTAGGGTTGTTGTAAGCCCCCCAAGGGTTCTTGTTCTTAACTGGGCTCCATCCGCCGTTCCAAGGCATGAAGTAAACAGTCTTGGGATAGCTGGAGATGATTGCCTTCACGAATCTATCGTAATCGAACTGTCCGTTGGTCGTACCAGGTCCGACTTCTGCAAGGGCGAAAGGCTTTCCAAAGCGAATCATTTCATCGTAGCCGTTTATTTTGGTTGGATCATCGGTGTAGCAGTCCAAGCCAACGATGTCGACGAAGTTATCGCCAGGATAGAAATCACTTTTTGATGGTCTGCTATGATCGGGGGAGTAGACCCAAAGGAGGTTATCCAAGCCCTTCTTCTGCATGAAGTAGAACAGGTCCTGCCACAGCAGCTTGAAGAGGCGCTGTCTCTCTCCGTTTTGACTTCCGTCTTGAAGAGCTCCCCACCAGAACCAGTCACCGTTCATTTCGTGAAGTGGACGGTAGAGGACGGTAATTCCACGGTCCTTGTAGCCTTGGAGACCTTTAGCGATCTTTTCCATCGTGTTCCACCACCTGTTCCTTTGAGGAGTTCCTTCCTTAAGAATGGCAGCATAATCATTGTTATATATTGCCGTTTTGTAGGCTCCGTTTCCGTTCGCGTTATTTCCTCCAAACACAGGATTTGGCAGATGATGACTTACTGTGATGATACCGCCCTTCTTTGCGTATTCGACCGCTTGCATGTTCATGCACTCAATGATATCGGCTTCCTTGTATTCTGCCGTGGTGCTCCAGCCCGGAGCACAGTCGATTCCATAGACAGCGGGTAACTTCTTGGTCCACTGTTGTATCTGGTTAGCCTGTCCCATGGAGAAGCCGTTCTCATCGCCGACGTTGGTGTAGCCACCAAAGGCTCCAGATAGGACACGGTCTCCTAGTCCACTCAGAGCTGCCAATAGCTTTTTCGCATTGGCGTTGGCTTTAGGATTAGCTGCGGACTGTACGCTCTACAAATAATAAGAAAATGTTTGTTTTAATAAATATCTATTCCTTTTATTAATAAATAAATAATCCATAATTTACTTACCTCTGCCGCATAGCAAAGGAGAGTAGTGAACAGTAAAGCCTTCAAGACCATGTTCCTTGGGTTGCTTTCTAAAAATAAATCGAATTGTTAAAGCAGTGATGACAACAATTTAAAAGTATAAGATCCTTCTACTCCAATACGCATAGAGCTCGATCAAAACCTTCGTGCTAATCTAGGTTTGATCTTGATATCAGTACGAAACTTACCTTACAGAAGCAGGTGAACACTGGTCACAGAATTACTCGCACTGGCTTATATTGCAGTTGTGCAGTTGTTCTCAGTGGGGGACAAACCACTTGTGTGTACTTATGTATTATGTATGAGCCTAACGAAACCAATCAAGCTCCGAATCCAAACAGATGATCAGACCTGCCGTCATTATTTATTTTGGCGAATCCATTTGGATATTAATATCTCTTTCAGTGTTTGAAATGAGTAGTTCGATCAGATTTGAATTTATTACAATTTTTATTTTGAACTACTATTTTATTATTTTGGAACAAGGACTTTTTCGTATAACATAACAAGTACCCGTGATTTTTTATTCGGTTATAATGGATCTGAGAATCTGTAAACGATATATACTACTAACCTTGACACAATTCTGACGATGCACTTACGCTCACGTTTGTAATTTTCACAAGAAATGGACATCTTTTTTGTGAAGTCTAATTACAACCGAAAAATTCATACTGTTAGGAGGTACATATTCTTTTTGGCAGTGATATTTTTAATTTCAATAGGTTTGTGAACTCCTTTCTTTCACCGGTTGATTGTGGGTTGCACGATCCGATGATTATGGATGGCACGACTATTAGTTATTAAAGTGTTATTTTCCATTGCAAAGTTTACTAAAATGGAATTAGGAGATTCGTATTGTCAAAAGTTGTCACACGAATCGGAAGCGGGTACTGTTGGAATATCAGAAAGGGAAAATTCAGCAAATTATTCACTAATTTAATTTTATAAAAGGTTACATGATGACTTTTCGGGATAAACGGACGATAGATACCTAATTATTTTAATATAATATCACATCTAGAATTATTAAACTACCGCAAATATATTTGAGGTCATAAACGCATCCATGAAATATTTTTATATTTCACTTTCTCTTTTAAGTACAATGAAATAGTATCTTAAACAACGTCATTGTCTTGAATCCGTGGGTTTTAAATAATTTCTCAAACTTAAAAAAAAAATTGTAAAAGTTTACATTTGGTGAGAAAATTTCATTAAATTTCCTTGAAAACGCGTAATTTACGTTGAGCAATGTTAGTTTTTAGGAATTATTTTTTTTCACCACTCTCCGCTAGCTTGTACAACTTTCTATATTAGATAATGTTTTTATAACATTCTCTACTTACCAACGTTATATTATACGTGTACCTTCTGACTAGTATTTCCGGAGATTCATTTTCAACCTGGAAAAGTAATTTTCTTTTTTTTTTCTACTTCATTTAAATATCAATTTTTTTTCGAAAGTCGTATTTAGCGTTTCTTTATAACTCTTAATAATGGAAGAGTGTTAATTTTTTTAAATAAACGATATTAAAGGTACTTTAAAGGAAGACGCATATGAGCATTGGGCATTTTAGCCCTGTAAAGTGACATCAACGGGTATAAGACCTAAATGATATTAAAGGCCAATTAATTGTACAATGATGTACCGAGTTTAATTAGGATCGTTAGAGCCGGTTATAACAAAATTGTAAAAAAAATGTTTAACCGTTAATATATAGTGGCACTTCCAGTTAGCCGATTTTAATGAAAAAGTTGCAGTGACGTCTAAGGAATATACCTATCTTAAATACATAATAACAGTTTCGTACGACTTTTCGTTTTTGAGCTAGAGTGACTCAGGGGGTACCTCAAAACGTGTATTTCCGTTTAAAACTCAGATTCGAAAATTTTCACTATTGCAATACCTTCCCTTACTATATATTACATATATAGGGTAAGTGAAAGTAAAAATATTAGGTATCTACCAATATTGTTATAGCTATGCATCGTTATTTTACCTCCCAACGTCCAATATTACTATGAAATTAGACTGGTTTCACAAATTTCGGTATAGCATCAGGAAGCTGATAAAGTGAAGAAACTTTTTCTACTACACCTGACTGTAACTAGATAATTCATCGCTTGAGATGATACCGGGTGTTTATGAAATCTATGCAGTTTTACTTCTATATTTTGCTTTGACTGCTAAGGCAGTCTAAATAAGAGATGTGATATTTTCCTACAAATTGGTTGCTATCTTTTGGTAAATTCATTTTAAATTTTGAAAATGAAAGCTGATGATTTTTGAGATACCTTAGAGTAATTAAAAAATCATTTATCGACAAAGGTTCGAGGTAGGAAAAAGGTACTATTGGTGGCACTGAAATATTTTAAGTGGATTATCTATCCTTAAAAAATATTCTAATAAAAAAAAAAAACACCGACTATAAAAATTGGTAAATCTTAATGTATCATAAGGGAATGAATTTAAATACCTACTTAGAAAGATTAGTAAATTTTAAGGGGAATTAACATAAAATAATATTTAAAATTAGTATACTAGTTGTGTGTCCACCACCTTTCTAACCAAAATCATGACTCTGATCTACTTACTAGGAGCTGTATGTGTAGTAATAGGTACCCGATTATTACACCAATTGTTTAAATATTTTTGCTTCCTCGCTACCGCGGATAGGGAAGCTTTTTCTTCTTGCGAGAAGGTAAAAAAGGTTGTGTTCGCGGAGCGAAAAATTCCACTCGCGTTTTATGTTTCAGGCTTCAAGGATCAAATTTTGATCGGTGCCTGTCTGTCGTCAAATCGATGTGACGGACATATCACAAAGGTGAGTTTAGATAAAATAATGATTCTATATCGATTTTATTGAATTCCATCGTCTACTTTCTCTTATACATGCGAAAACATATTTTCCTAAGCCCTTTTAATAAAAAGCCGTATGTTCGATTTGCCCTAAATTTGAAGAGTAGGGAGGATTCGATAATTAATTTATTCAATAACGAAAAATCATTGACCTAGTGATATAATTGGTGAGCGTGGAACTAGTAAAAATGACGAGGTAGCAATACTGGGTTCAGTTGGCAGACTTTTTACTTTCACTTATCCATATATGAAATATATAGTAAGGGAAAGTATTGCGATCTTGAAAATTTTCTAATCTGAGTTTTCTACGAAAGTACGTGTTTTGAAGTATCCCGAGTCCAAATAACATAGCCACACCAACTTGTGTGAAATAAGAAGTGAAATATAAAAATATTGCATAGATGAGTAAACCATATGTTTATAATCAATACATTTACTGTAATTAAATATATCTAGATCTGATAAAATATTTAAATAATAATTAATTATCTATCGTCGTTTAATTTTTAAAAATCGTCATGTAACATGTTAGAAAATTAAATTCACGAATAATTTGACGTATTTTCCCTCTGTGAAATCATATTATCCACTTACAATTAGTGAGAGCGTAAGAGTCTAAGAACTCATAGTAGTACAATTCATAATCATCTATACACGGTGGGCCAGACCCCCTTACCGTGCACCCCCCCCCACATCCCTATAAATTGCATATCGTTGTGTTCCTTGTAACTATTTATTAAAAAAAAGCCAATGTTCCCACAAAAAAAAGTGAACGCACTGCCCCAAAATGGCGTCCAAAGATGGCGGATTGACGACTTTGACTTTAGTTAGTTTTTTGGTCACTGCGAATCAGCATTTGGCTTAATTTCCTCATAGTTGGTCTTTTATTAAAGCTGAATAGTTATAGAATAATAAACCATGAAGAAATATTAAAAAATAATTGGCTTAAGTTATGAAAAACACTACTAAAGTCAATATTTTTAACAAAAAAATTTTCAAGTTAAAAATCAAGCGTCATTTGTAATAAAACGGCCTACAATAACGCAAAACGTGCTGAAACAAACCATCTGGAGAATATATTTTTATTTCCAAAACGCTGATTATTTTTTTAAAACTTCTGAACAGTTCCGTAGAAAATGCACTTATGCGGCAGAAAAGCGGTACTTGCGTGGGTGCCTACAGGCCTCTACCACACCATTCAGTACACATAAATGGCTTAGTTAAAGTGATATAATAACATTTTTGGTACATTAGATTGGTTTTATTAACGAAAAAATATTAATGCAATAATTTAATTGTAAAAAAAAAAAATTAAAATTTTTTTAAAAAATTTAATAATTTTTTTTTATTTAACCTTCTTTATTCTACACGTAGGTCGTTTAAGAAGACCTTGATTGTAAAAATGATATAATTATAATAATAAAACTTAATTAAAAAACTTTGCTAAATATCTTGATTTTTTTTTTTATTTCACGTTTGCAATTTAACATTTTGTTTTGTATATTTACTGATTCTTAAAGGTAATTAAAATTTATATATACTTCCCAGGAAATGAGTCGTATTAATACCTGTTTTATAAACTAAAATAATATATACCTAATCTGAACTATATAAAATGAATAGCTGCTGGGTTGTATAGTAAAACTTATATATCACTAATTAAAAAATTAATTTTTATTTCATTTATTTTGTGCGGAAGTTGGATTATATCATAAATAAATAGGAAATTTTATTATTGAATGAATTATTCTCTCTGCACAAAGAAAGATAGAAACGGTGACGCTATAAGTTCTTCTATAAGCCAGAACTGATTGTTTGGATTTGGTCTTGAAATGAGGAAAAAGGCGAAATTGAACCCGAAAACTGGAAAAATACATTAAGCGAACGAGAAAGGAAGTGCCAAAACCTCGGAAAAGATAAAAAGTACCTGTATCCATTATATGGCTAAACGAATCTATAGTAGACAGATGAAGAGAATATTTCAAGATGCTGCTACAAGGGGGTCAATTGCAGTTTGGATGATATTAAGTGGACGATGTAGGTTTATTATGGTGGAAACCACTTTATTTTCGATTGCTGAAGGTGCACATCTGGACTATCTTGACTTTGAAGCAGGATATAGAGATGTATATCGAGAAAGTTATAGCTCATAGCTCTCCTTCTGCTTAGTGCATTTGCAAACGATTTTTTAAGGAATCTGAAAGGAAAACCTGCTTTTCTGAAAGACAATTAGATATTAGCACAATCCAAAGAGTACGCACTGAGGAGATAGAGAGATATTTTTCGTTGTATATAGACTTCTCTATAACCTGCCTTAAAGTGAAGCCAGTCTCAATTTTCAACTTCTCTTCCAATTTGCAACTTGAGTTTCTCAATCCATATCGCTCTGACAATCGACAGTATTTCTTATTCCAGCTTCTACGATTCTTAATGTAATACCCATCAAGATCCGTTCCTGTTTAGTGTACCAAACAGATTATACTCAAGAATCGTAGAAGCTGGAATAAGAAATATTGTAGATTGTCAGAGCGATATGGATTGAGAAACTCAAGTTGCACATTGGAAGAGAAGTTGAAAATTGAGACTGGCTTCACTTTAAGGCAGGTTATAGAGAAGTCTATATACAACGAAAAATATCTCTCTATCTCCTTAATGCCTCACACTTTGGATTGTGCTAATATCTAATTGTCTTTCAGAAAAAGCAGGTTTTCCTTTCAGATTCCTTAAAAAATCGTTTGCAAATGCACTAAGCAGAAGGAGAGCTATGAGCTATAATTTTCTCGATATACATCTCTATATACTGCTTCAAAGTGAAGATAGTCCCGATGTGCACCTTCAGCAATCGAAAATAAAGTGGTTTTTACCATAATAAACCTACATCGTCCACTTAATATCATCCAAACTGCAATTGACCCCCTTGTAGCAGCATCTTGAAATATTCTCTTCATCTGTCTACTATAGATTCATTTAGCTATATAATGGATACTGGTACTTTTTATCTTTTCCGAGGTTTTGGCACTTCCTTTCTCGTTCGCTTAATGTATTTTTCCAGTTTTCGGGTTCAATTTCGCCTTTTTCCTCATTTCAAGACCAAATCCAAACAATCAGTTCTGGCTTATAGAAGAACTTATAGCGTCACCGTTTCTATCTTTCTTTGTGCAGAGAGAATAATTCATTCAATAATAAAATTTCCTATTTATTTATGATATAGTCCAACTTCCGCACAAAATAAAGGAAATAAAAATTAATTTTTTAATTAGTGATATATGAGTTTTACTAAACAACCCGGTAGCTATTCATTATATATAGTTCAGATTAGGTATATATTATTTTAGTTTATAAAACAGGTATTAATACGACTCATTTCCTGGGAAGTATATATAAATTTTAATTACCTTTAAGAATCAGTAAATATACAAAACAAAATGTTAAATTGCAAACGTGAAATAAAAAAAAAATCAAGATTTTTTAAGAGCAAAGTTTTTTAATTAAGTTTTATTATTATAATTATATCATTGTTACAATCAAGGTCTTCTTAAACGACCTACGTGTAGAATAAAGAAGGTTAAATAAAAAAAAAATTATTAAATTTTTTAAAAAAATTTTAATTTTTTTTTTACAATTAAATTATTGCATTAATATTTTTTCGTTAATAAAACCAATCTAATGTACCAAAAATGTTATTATATCACTTTAACTAAGCCATTTATGTGTACTGAATGGTGTGGTAGAGGCCTGTAGGCACCCACGCCAGTACCGCTTTTCTGCCGCATAAGTGCATTTTATACGGAACTGTTCAAAAGTTTTAAAGAAATAATCAGCGTTTTGGAAATAAAAATATATTCTCCAGATGGTTTGTTTCAGCACGTTTTGCGTTATTGTAGGCCGTTTTATTACAAATGACGCTTGATTTTTAACTTGAAAATTTTTTTGTTAAAAATATTGACTTTAGTAGTGTTTTTCATAACTTAAGCCAATTATTTTTTAATATTTCTTCATGGTTTATTATTCTATAACTATTCAGCTTTAATAAAAGACCAACTATGAGGAAATTAAGCCAAATGCTGATTCGCAGTGACCAAAAAACTAACTAAAGTCAAAGTCGTCAATCCGCCATCTTTGGACGCCATTTTGGGGCAGTGCGTTCACTTTTTTTTGTGGGAACATTGGCTTTTTTTTAATAAATAGTTACAAGGAACACAACGATATGCAATTTATAGGGATGTGGGGGGGGGGTGCACGGTGAGGGGGTCTGGCCCACAGACTACTATATGTTGGTTGAAGATACAGATGCACTTTCAAATCTCTCTAGGCATATAAAGCTCAGAGACTGTAGTTATGTGGTTTACAAAAACAGACGGAGTTCCTTGCCTACCGCCAATATAATAAATAGGGTGTGTAATATTTTAATGGCCTTAGCGGATTGATGCAGGTTAGCTGTAATGTTTATTAAGGTTTAGCTCAGTTAAAAATACATTTCAAAAACTTTGTAACAGCCCAACACTGACAGAAAATAATTTCTATTCAATGCAGAGCGGTAAGTGAAATTAATTCTGAAGCGCTCACTAATTTTTTTCTAACTGTTGCTAATAAGGGCACAATTTATCTATAATGTTGAACTTATATAGAATAGAAGGGTTTGTGACATTTTCATCCACTTACTCTGTTCTTGAATCGGTCATTGAGATTTTCATCAATGAAAATGTACATGGTGGTTAATTGCAATAAAACGAAGATATTCTGTCCAGATTATTAGAGCAATAACTATAGGAATTAATCAGAATTAAGAGGAACAATAATCTGCGAAATGTCTTTCTAGTCCTACGTATAATGCTTTGATACATCAGGACACTAGGTTATTCTTCAAGGAAGTCCAAAGGGGTTATGAGTGGTATTGCATTGAAGAAAAGAATAAAATGGAATGGAAAAAAAGAACTTTAATGATAGATGATTAAAGAAATCACATCAAATGCTAAATAAACATTTGAGATGCTTTATCGCACTCTCAGTTCTCCCAAGTTGACCACCTTAGGGTTGTTGTAAGCCCCCCAAGGGTTCTTGTTCTTAACTGGGCTCCATCCGCCGTTCCAAGGCATGAAGTAAACAGTCTTGGGATAGCTGGAGATGATTGCCTTCACGAATCTATCGTAATCGAACTGTCCGTTGGTCGTACCAGGTCCGACTTCTGCAAGGGCGAAAGGCTTTCCAAAGCGAATCATTTCATCGTAGCCGTTTATTTTGGTTGGATCATCGGTGTAGCAGTCCAAGCCAACGATGTCGACGAAGTTATCGCCAGGATAGAAATCACTTTTTGATGGTCTGCTATGATCGGGGGAGTAGACCCAAAGGAGGTTATCCAAGCCCTTCTTCTGCATGAAGTAGAACAGGTCCTGCCACAGCAGCTTGAAGAGGCGCTGTCTCTCTCCGTTTTGACTTCCGTCTTGAAGAGCTCCCCACCAGAACCAGTCACCGTTCATTTCGTGAAGTGGACGGTAGAGGACGGTAATTCCACGGTCCTTGTAGCCTTGGAGACCTTTAGCGATCTTTTCCATCGTGTTCCACCACCTGTTCCTTTGAGGAGTTCCTTCCTTAAGAATGGCAGCATAATCGTTGTTATATATTGCCGTTTTGTAGGCTCCGTTTCCGTTCGCGTTATTTCCTCCAAACACAGGATTTGGCAGATGATGACTTACTGTGATGATACCGCCCTTCTTTGCGTATTCGACCGCTTGCATGTTCATGCACTCAATGATATCGGCTTCCTTGTATTCTGCCGTGGTGCTCCAGCCCGGAGCACAGTCGATTCCATAGACAGCGGGTAACTTCTTGGTCCACTGTTGTATCTGGTTAGCCTGTCCCATGGAGAAGCCGTTCTCATCGCCGACGTTGGTGTAGCCACCAAAGGCTCCAGATAGGACACGGTCTCCTAGTCCACTCAGAGCTGCCAATAGCTTTTTCGCATTGGCGTTGGCTTTAGGATTAGCTGCGGACTGTACGCTCTACAAATAATAAGAAAATGTTTGTTTTAATAAATATCTATTCCTTTTATTAATAAATAAATAATCCATAATTTACTTACCTCTGCCGCATAGCAAAGGAGAGTAGTGAACAGTAAAGCCTTCAAGACCATGTTCCTTGGGTTGCTTTCTAAAAATAAATCGAATTGTTAAAGCAGTGATGACAACAATTTAAAAGTATAAGATCCTTCTACTCCAATACGCATAGAGCTCGATCAAAACCTTCGTGCTAATCTAGGTTTGATCTTGATATCAGTACGAAACTTACCTTACAGAAGCAGGTGAACACTGGTCACAGAATTACTCGCACTGGCTTATATTGCAGTTGTGCAGTTGTTCTCAGTGGGGGACAAACCACTTGTGTGTACTTATGTATTATGTATGAGCCTAACGAAACCAATCAAGCTCCGAATCCAAACAGATGATCAGACCTGCCGTCATTATTTATTTTGGCGAATCCATTTGGATATTAATATCTCTTTCAGTGTTTGAAATGAGTAGTTCGATCAGATTTGAATTTATTACAATTTTTATTTTGAACTACTATTTTATTATTTTGGAACAAGGACTTTTTCGTATAACATAACAAGTACCCGTGATTTTTTATTCGGTTATAATGGATCTGAGAATCTGTAAACGATATATACTACTAACCTTGACACAATTCTGACGATGCACTTACGCTCACGTTTGTAATTTTCACAAGAAATGGACATCTTTTTTGTGAAGTCTAATTACAACCGAAAAATTCATACTGTTAGGAGGTACATATTCTTTTTGGCAGTGATATTTTTAATTTCAATAGGTTTGTGAACTCCTTTCTTTCACCGGTTGATTGTGGGTTGCACGATCCGATGATTATGGATGGCACGACTATTAGTTATTAAAGTGTTATTTTCCATTGCAAAGTTTACTAAAATGGAATTAGGAGATTCGTATTGTCAAAAGTTGTCACACGAATCGGAAGCGGGTACTGTTGGAATATCAGAAAGGGAAAATTCAGCAAATTATTCACTAATTTAATTTTATAAAAGGTTACATGATGACTTTTCGGGATAAACGGACGATAGATACCTAATTATTTTAATATAATATCACATCTAGAATTATTAAACTACCGCAAATATATTTGAGGTCATAAACGCATCCATGAAATATTTTTATATTTCACTTTCTCTTTTAAGTACAATGAAATAGTATCTTAAACAACGTCATTGTCTTGAATCCGTGGGTTTTAAATAATTTCTCAAACTTAAAAAAAAAATTGTAAAAGTTTACATTTGGTGAGAAAATTTCATTAAATTTCCTTGAAAACGCGTAATTTACGTTGAGCAATGTTAGTTTTTAGGAATTATTTTTTTTCACCACTCTCCGCTAGCTTGTACAACTTTCTATATTAGATAATGTTTTTATAACATTCTCTACTTACCAACGTTATATTATACGTGTACCTTCTGACTAGTATTTCCGGAGATTCATTTTCAACCTGGAAAAGTAATTTTCTTTTTTTTTTCTACTTCATTTAAATATCAATTTTTTTTCGAAAGTCGTATTTAGCGTTTCTTTATAACTCTTAATAATGGAAGAGTGTTAATTTTTTTAAATAAACGATATTAAAGGTACTTTAAAGGAAGACGCATATGAGCATTGGGCATTTTAGCCCTGTAAAGTGACATCAACGGGTATAAGACCTAAATGATATTAAAGGCCAATTAATTGTACAATGATGTACCGAGTTTAATTAGGATCGTTAGAGCCGGTTATAACAAAATTGTAAAAAAAATGTTTAACCGTTAATATATAGTGGCACTTCCAGTTAGCCGATTTTAATGAAAAAGTTGCAGTGACGTCTAAGGAATATACCTATCTTAAATACATAATAACAGTTTCGTACGACTTTTCGTTTTTGAGCTAGAGTGACTCAGGGGGTACCTCAAAACGTGTATTTCCGTTTAAAACTCAGATTCGAAAATTTTCACTATTGCAATACCTTCCCTTACTATATATTACATATATAGGGTAAGTGAAAGTAAAAATATTAGGTATCTACCAATATTGTTATAGCTATGCATCGTTATTTTACCTCCCAACGTCCAATATTACTATGAAATTAGACTGGTTTCACAAATTTCGGTATAGCATCAGGAAGCTGATAAAGTGAAGAAACTTTTTCTACTACACCTGACTGTAACTAGATAATTCATCGCTTGAGATGATACCGGGTGTTTATGAAATCTATGCAGTTTTACTTCTATATTTTGCTTTGACTGCTAAGGCAGTCTAAATAAGAGATGTGATATTTTCCTACAAATTGGTTGCTATCTTTTGGTAAATTCATTTTAAATTTTGAAAATGAAAGCTGATGATTTTTGAGATACCTTAGAGTAATTAAAAAATCATTTATCGACAAAGGTTCGAGGTAGGAAAAAGGTACTATTGGTGGCACTGAAATATTTTAAGTGGATTATCTATCCTTAAAAAATATTCTAATAAAAAAAAAAAACACCGACTATAAAAATTGGTAAATCTTAATGTATCATAAGGGAATGAATTTAAATACCTACTTAGAAAGATTAGTAAATTTTAAGGGGAATTAACATAAAATAATATTTAAAATTAGTATACTAGTTGTGTGTCCACCACCTTTCTAACCAAAATCATGACTCTGATCTACTTACTAGGAGCTGTATGTGTAGTAATAGGTACCCGATTATTACACCAATTGTTTAAATATTTTTGCTTCCTCGCTACCGCGGATAGGGAAGCTTTTTCTTCTTGCGAGAAGGTAAAAAAGGTTGTGTTCGCGGAGCGAAAAATTCCACTCGCGTTTTATGTTTCAGGCTTCAAGGATCAAATTTTGATCGGTGCCTGTCTGTCGTCAAATCGATGTGACGGACATATCACAAAGGTGAGTTTAGATAAAATAATGATTCTATATCGATTTTATTGAATTCCATCGTCTACTTTCTCTTATACATGCGAAAACATATTTTCCTAAGCCCTTTTAATAAAAAGCCGTATGTTCGATTTGCCCTAAATTTGAAGAGTAGGGAGGATTCGATAATTAATTTATTCAATAACGAAAAATCATTGACCTAGTGATATAATTGGTGAGCGTGGAACTAGTAAAAATGACGAGGTAGCAATACTGGGTTCAGTTGGCAGACTTTTTACTTTCACTTATCCATATATGAAATATATAGTAAGGGAAAGTATTGCGATCTTGAAAATTTTCTAATCTGAGTTTTCTACGAAAGTACGTGTTTTGAAGTATCCCGAGTCCAAATAACATAGCCACACCAACTTGTGTGAAATAAGAAGTGAAATATAAAAATATTGCATAGATGAGTAAACCATATGTTTATAATCAATACATTTACTGTAATTAAATATATCTAGATCTGATAAAATATTTAAATAATAATTAATTATCTATCGTCGTTTAATTTTTAAAAATCGTCATGTAACATGTTAGAAAATTAAATTCACGAATAATTTGACGTATTTTCCCTCTGTGAAATCATATTATCCACTTACAATTAGTGAGAGCGTAAGAGTCTAAGAACTCATAGTAGTACAATTCATAATCATCTATATGTTGGTTGAAGATACAGATGCACTTTCAAATCTCTCTAGGCATATAAAGCTCAGAGACTGTAGTTATGTGGTTTACAAAAACAGACGGAGTTCCTTGCCTACCTCCAATACAATAAATAGGGTGTGTAATATTTTAATGGCCTTAGCGGATTGATGCAGGTTAGCTGTAATGTTTATTAAGGTTTAGCTCAGTTAAAAATACATTTCAAAAACTTTGTAACAGCCCAACACTGACAGAAAATAATTTCTATTCAATGCAGAGCGGTAAGTGAAATTAATTCTGAAGCGCTCACTAATTTTTTTCTAACTGTTGCTAATAAGGGCACAATTTATCTATAATGTTGAACTTATATAGAATAGAAGGGTTTGTGACATTTTCATCCACTTACTCTGTTCTTGAATCGGTCATTGAGATTTTCATCAATGAAAATGTACATGGTGGTTAATTGCAATAAAACGAAGATATTCTGTCCAGATTATTAGAGCAATAACTATAGGAATTAAGAGGAACAATAATCTGCGAAATGTCTTTCTAGTCCTACGTATAATGCTTTGATACATCAGGACACTAGGTTATTCTTCAAGGAAGTCCAAAGGGGTTATGAGTGGTATTGCATTGAAGAAAAGAATAAAATGGAATGGAAAAAAAGAACTTTAATGATAGATGATTAAAGAAATCACATCAAATGCTAAATAAACATTTGAGATGCTTTATCGCACTCTCAGTTCTCCCAAGTTGACCACCTTAGGGTTGTTGTAAGCCCCCCAAGGGTTCTTGTTCTTAACTGGGCTCCATCCGCCGTTCCAAGGCATGAAGTAAACAGTCTTGGGATAGCTGGAGATGATTGCCTTCACGAATCTATCGTAATCGAACTGTCCGTTGGTCGTACCAGGTCCGACTTCTGCAAGGGCGAAAGGCTTTCCAAAGCGAATCATTTCATCGTAGCCGTTTATTTTGGTTGGATCATCGGTGTAGCAGTCCAAGCCAACGATGTCGACGAAGTTATCGCCAGGATAGAAATCACTTTTTGATGGTCTGCTATGATCGGGGGAGTAGACCCAAAGGAGGTTATCCAAGCCCTTCTTCTGCATGAAGTAGAACAGGTCCTGCCACAGCAGCTTGAAGAGGCGCTGTCTCTCTCCGTTTTGACTTCCGTCTTGAAGAGCTCCCCACCAGAACCAGTCACCGTTCATTTCGTGAAGTGGACGGTAGAGGACGGTAATTCCACGGTCCTTGTAGCCTTGGAGACCTTTAGCGATCTTTTCCATCGTGTTCCACCACCTGTTCCTTTGAGGAGTTCCTTCCTTAAGAATGGCAGCATAATCGTTGTTATATATTGCCGTTTTGTAGGCTCCGTTTCCGTTCGCGTTATTTCCTCCAAACACAGGATTTGGCAGATGATGACTTACTGTGATGATACCGCCCTTCTTTGCGTATTCGACCGCTTGCATGTTCATGCACTCAATGATATCGGCTTCCTTGTATTCTGCCGTGGTGCTCCAGCCCGGAGCACAGTCGATTCCATAGACAGCGGGTAACTTCTTGGTCCACTGTTGTATCTGGTTAGCCTGTCCCATGGAGAAGCCGTTCTCATCGCCGACGTTGGTGTAGCCACCAAAGGCTCCAGATAGGACACGGTCTCCTAGTCCACTCAGAGCTGCCAATAGCTTTTTCGCATTGGCGTTGGCTTTAGGATTAGCTGCGGACTGTACGCTCTACAAATAATAAGAAAATGTTTGTTTTAATAAATATCTATTCCTTTTATTAATAAATAAATAATCCATAATTTACTTACCTCTGCCGCATAGCAAAGGAGAGTAGTGAACAGTAAAGCCTTCAAGACCATGTTCCTTGGGTTGCTTTCTAAAAATAAATCGAATTGTTAAAGCAGTGATGACAACAATTTAAAAGTATAAGATCCTTCTACTCCAATACGCATAGAGCTCGATCAAAACCTTCGTGCTAATCTAGGTTTGATCTTGATATCAGTACGAAACTTACCTTACAGAAGCAGGTGAACACTGGTCACAGAATTACTCGCACTGGCTTATATCGCAGTTGTGCAGTTGTTCTCAGTGGGGGACAAACCACTTGTGTGTACTTATGTATTATGTATGAGCCTAACGAAACCAATCAAGCTCCGAATCCAAACAGATGATCAGACCTGCCGTCATTATTTATTTTGGCGAATCCATTTGGATATTAATATCTCTTTCAGTGTTTGAAATGAGTAGTTCGATCAGATTTGAATTTATTACAATTTTTATTTTGAACTACTATTTTATTATTTTGGAACAAGGACTTTTTCGTATAACATAACAAGTACCCGTGATTTTTTATTCGGTTATAATGGATCTGAGAATCTGTAAACGATATATACTACTAACCTTGACACAATTCTGACGATGCACTTACGCTCACGTTTGTAATTTTCACAAGAAATGGACATCTTTTTTGTGAAGTCTAATTACAACCAAAAAATTCATACTGTTAGGAGGTACATATTCTTTTTAGCAGTGATATTTTTAATTTCAATAGGTTTGTGAACTCCTTTCTTTCACCGGTTGATTGTGGGTTGCACGATCCGATGATTATGGATGGCACGACTATTAGTTATTAAAAAGATATGTAGTGTGTCACTCACACGACTTTCCTACCTTTTTCAGAAAAAAATTTATGTCTTTACATATGTTCAGAAAGAAACAAACAAGAATTGAACTAGGTTTATTCTTCTGAAAATTAATCAAACATAAGATTTGAGTACGATTTATTTGATAAACTAAACCAATATAAACCGGCTTAAGATACTCCCTAATATTGCTGATCAAAAACTTTTTTCCATAGCTTAGTATTGTCAAACAATAATTTCTGTTAAAAGTAGAGGAAATAGTGACGATTGTGTGATGCAGGCAACAGATTTTCCTACTTTCACTTAGTCATCTTTATTCTCTCGTTCACCCCTTTCTGACACCAGCATATGAACCCGTAATCTTATATTGGAAATTGAATAGATGTAACTTCGTTAATAGTTGGCCAAAATGAACGAACTACATATGGCTTTGTAGGGAATTCCATCACCTTTCAAACGACAGGTGTTACGGCGTTAGGCACCATAACATTTTTCTTTTCTTTATAACTTGTTTTCCTGAGTTTTTTTTCAGAAATTTAGTCTATATACGAAAATTGAAAAGACAATGATTAGAACGTTATAGGAAAGTTTCATCAAAATCGTTAGAACCATTTTCGCGCTACAATCTATAGAAAAACATGTTTTTCATTTATTGCGCACAAGCTATTGAGCATGGAGCACTGAATTTCTTTCACAGGCAACAGTAGTCAAAACCCAACAAAATAAAAAAAGAAGTAACAAAATCGGTTCAGTAGTTCCCGAGAAAATCTTGGCACAGACAGACCAGTGGCTAAAAATGTGTTTTTCTGACTCAGGGGGCTCTGAAACGTATAGATCCGTCGAAAACCGCATATCGGAAATATGACCCGATTGCAATATTTTCCTTACCTAGTATAGGTAGGAAAGTAAAAACTAAGGTATGTGCTTTAAAATTATAAATAATAGCTCATTATAAATAATGTCAAATCCTGAACATTCACCTCGCTTACAGTATGCAGGTCCAATTTTTAGCTTCTGAGATATTTTAATCCATATCTTATATAAAACCCTTTAATTTTTGTATGCGGTTCTATTGTATCCCAGTATTTTTCAATTATTTTTAATACATCTTTCCTGTTGATATTGTAAATAAATTTTCTACATCAAAACAGGCCAAACAATATTTACATAATGTCTATTTTATTTATTCTTTAAAGCATTTTATCCACCTCCATTGAGTTTTTTTACATCATTATTACTATCTGATTTTAGTTTATTGAGTGTGGAATTGAGGTATTTAGATAAATTCTTAAGTTTCCCCATTGATATTACTGATGATATGACTAAGTGGAGCGCCATTTCTATGTAACTTTAGTAATCCATTTATTCTAGGTGTATTGTAGTTAGGGTTAATTATTTTAATTTCGTTTGATAAGAAATTTGTAAAGTTAATAATAAAGTTCTATTGCATAAAATATAGCCATCAAAAGAAAGTCAATCTAAAAATGTGCTTAATGTTTTATACAGTTGGTGCCCATTTTTCAGCGGAATCTCTTTGATTATTTACTGAATACAGTTGAAGTGTTCACCTGAGCAGTTGTTATTTACAGTTGTTACATTTTTTTTTTTTTAATTTTTTTTTCTATTATGATATGCGCCATTGTCAGCCAGTGATGTCCAGTAAGGTGCCCACTAAGAGGACTCGGTCAGACGGCGTAAGTACCTCTAGTGATTCACCAGGGAAACAAAAAACTCGTCGCTGCCTGCGAGAAATAATTCCAATAACCACAGTGAAAACTTCAGATACAGAACCTCAGCCTCAACCAGGTACCTCTTCGCAAGAAATGGTTGAAGAATCTCCTTTCTTCACTCCGAACCCGTTCCAAGTGCTTCATAATGACAGAGAAGTAATGGAGTCAGCAGCAGTACCCAGGGAACCAAGGCCTCCTCCGATATTTGTAAAAAATATCAAAAACTTTCAACTACTGTGTACACAACTAAACGAAATCTGCTCCGGCAGTTATTCTTGCCTCAACATGACTAACGACACAAAAATAACACCTGACACTGCAGAAGCCTACCGAAAAATTGTGAAGTACCTGTCAGAAACGAATGCAAATTTCCACACGTACCAGCTGAAACAGGAGAGATCGCTACGAGTGAAGGTAAGAAATTTACACTCCTCAACCCCAACTGAAGTGATAAACGAAGAACTAGCGACGCTTGGTTTCAAAGTGCGTCAGGTAACCAACGTTCTGAAGGAGAATAAGGAGCAGCCAGGAGTGAGTAATAAAGTTCCACTACCTTTATTTTTCGTGGATCTAGAGCCATCACCTGGCATTGAAAAAATATATGATATCAAGAGATTGTACTACACTATCGTGAAGATAGAGAAGCCATACCCCAAGAAGGAAATTGTGCAGTGCCACAATTGCCAGGCGTATGGCCACACGAAAACTTATTGTCACTGTCTGCCGCGTTGCGTGAAATGCGGTGAACAGGACAAATCTGTGGAGTGCACCAAACCAATACAAGATCCTGCAGTGTGTGCACTTTGCCAGGAGGGACACCCTGCCAACTACAAAGGCTGCCAAACCTATAAGAGCCTCAAATCCAGATACCAGAAGAACCGGATTCAAGATGAGACAACCAGACCAAGAAGAGAACCTTCTAGAATTGTTAACAATAATTTATCATACTAAGAACTACTTAGAGGTAAGAACCCTAAAAATACATGTGAAGCCATGCCGCAGCAACTACCTCAGCCCCAATCTCAATATTCTGTTCATCCTAACACACATAATCATCAACAACCTCAAATTCCTCATATTCCTGCTTCTTCAAATGCAACAGATCTCACTAGTTTGTTAGCATCTTTCCTCGCCGATTTCAAATCCCTAGTTACTCCACTCATATCACTCCTTACAAATCTCGTATCTCACCTCATCCCTCCTTTAAAAAATCCTTAATGACCCACATCCCAAAACCCATGTCCATTCTCCTTTGGAATGCGAATGGTGTTAGAAATCACGTAGACGAACTAACAGCTTTACTACAAGACAAGCTGACGTAGCCCTAATTACAGAAACTCGACTGACCATAAAACAGCATTTAAAAATCCCACAGTATTTAACATACCGTACTGACCATCCTGATGGCAGAGCACATGCCGGTACTGCTGTCATCGTACACCAATCCCTCACCCATCACTTACTCCCATTACCTACTCAAGATTTCCTACATTCAACCGCTATTGTAATCAAAGCCTTCTCCTTTCCAGTCACCCTTGCATCAGCATATTGCACTCCTAACAGATCCATATCCAAAGTCCAGTCCAGTTCTCTCCTCAACTCCTTAGGTCATCATTTCATCCTGGGTGCAGACTTAAATGCCAAGCATCAAGTTTGGGGTTCAAGAACCACGAATTCTCGTGGCAGAACATTTCTGTCTGCACTCAATACCCAACGTTTCAGTCTCCTTCCACCCAACTCACCTACCTACTGGCCCACAGATCTTAACCGCAATCCCGATATCCTTGATTTTTTCATCCACAGTGGCTTAGGTCCCCTCAATCATTCCCTTACCCCTCTTGCCGAACTATCCTCAGATCATAGTCCATTATTACTCCAATTATCTCTAGCTCCTATTCCTAAGTCTTGTCCACCGTCCTCCATCAGAGGCCCAGTTAACTGGAAACTCTTTCACCAAATAAAATTGACCTCAGAATGATCCTGAAAACCCCAGATGACCTTGACAATACCGTACACTTTTTTACCACCACTATCCAACAAGCAATCTGGACTGCTTCCTCTCCAAACCACACCTCAAGAACTCCTAAAAAAAATAAGTTACCTCAACACCTCATAGACCTAATCCATACCAAACGCCGTGCCAGATTATTATGGCAACGTACTAGACACCCCACCGATCGTCAATCCTATAATTATTTTTGCGAAAAACTAAAGATAGAATTGGCCACCTTCAGATCCCAATCCTTCAACTCCTACCTTACTTCACTCTCTTCTCATGACAATTCCCTCTGGAAGACCACCAAACATATCCTAAAACCCCATCATATATCACATTCTCTCCGTCGAGGTGATGGCTCTTGGGCAGCATCTGACGAAGATAGAGCCGAAGAATTCGCCAAACACCTTTCCCTTACATTCACCTCTCATCCAGAATCCAATCCCACCCACACGTCAGCAGTAGAGGAATTCCTTAATTCACCCATCCCACTCTCCTTACCGCCTAAAGCAGTTAATCCTTCTGAGGTCAAATTCCTCTTACAAAAACTACCTACCCGCAAATCACCTGGATACGACCTCCTTACCTCACAGATCCTTAGACAACTCCCTCCTAAAGCTGTCATATTCCTTACATACATATACAATAGCATCCTACGAACCACCCACTTTCCTCTTTTGTGGAAACATTCCACTATTATCCTGTTTCCGAAACCAGGCAAACCTCCCAACACCTCAACGTCCTACAGACCAATTAGCCTTCTTCCGATTCTCTCAAAAATCTTTGAAAAGATCCTCCTGAAACGCATCCTACCCTTTATAGAATCCCAAAATCTCCCTTTCCATCAGTTCGGATTTCGTTCACAACACTCTACAGTCCAACAACGACTCCGAGTGGTTGATCATATTTCCGCAGAATTGGAAAGCAAGCAATATTGCTCGGGTGCATTTCTGGACATAGCTCAAGCTTTCGACCGGGTATGGCACGCCGGGCTTCTTTCCAAGCTGAAAAACTATCTTCCTCAGTCCTTTTACCTTGTTCTCCGTTCCTACCTCTCAGATCGTACCTTCCGAGTTCGTTGCGGTACTGAATTTTCGCATTGCTATCTAATTGAGGCAGGTGTTCCTCAAGGTAGCGTATTGGGTCCTGTCCTTTACATCCTCTTTACCGCCGATATCCCTGTCCATCCCGATACCTTCCTGGCAACTTTTGCTGATGACACCGCCATTCTATCATCCGACTCAGATCCTGATATAGCATCCTCAAACCTTCAAAGACACCTCTCCCTGATTGAGCACTGGTGTAATAAATGGCATATTAAAGTAAACGAATCCAAATGCCAACACATAACCTTCACGCTCCGACGCAGTTCCTGTCCACCAGTACACTTTAATTCCATCCAGCTTCCTTTCTCAGACACAGTCCGGTACCTTGGCTTTCTCTTAGACAGACGACTAACGTGGAACCCTCATACTAGACTTAAAAGACAGAAACTAAACCGACGATATGGCCAACTATACCGGCTAATAAACAGGAAATCTAAACTTTCCATTGAAAACAAGTTACTGATCTACAAGACAATATTGAAACCTATCTGGACTTACGGACTTGAACTGTGGGGAACAGCAAAATTTTCTAACATCAAACGCATCCAATCCTTTCAATCCAAAGTCCTTCGAACAATAGTCAGGAGCATCGACTATGTAACCAACAAAACCCTACACCATGGCCTTAATATCCCATTTGTCCTAGACCTTATCCCATCAAAATTCTCCAAATTCCTCCAGAACCTTACCCATCATCCAAATCCCTTTGCACAATCTCTATACAGCACCACCCATCCATATAATCCTCCAAGGAGGTTAAAACGGCAGTGGCCCCGCGACCTTTTATAGTTTGTAAATATTGGAGTTCTGGCAATGGCCAGATTCTCCACTCACGACATGAGTGTATGTGGCTTAAGCACTCTTGCTCAATCTCCACTGGGTTTAGCACCAGTGACGCGGTTGAGAGAGAAGTGCTGGGATCTCCTGGAGCCATGCTTTTCCCTTCACACTTGGAGAGACAAGTCTGGTTTGGAGTTCCCTCACCAAATTGT
Organism: Nezara viridula; assembly: GCA_928085145.1. NCBI lineage: Eukaryota > Metazoa > Arthropoda > Insecta > Hemiptera > Pentatomidae > Nezara > Nezara viridula. The sequence goes on along the minus strand of OV725077.1, from coordinate 48,627,376 downwards.
AAATATTGTATATAGGTAGGTATTTGTTCTTTTTATTTATTTATTTTTAGGTTATTTTATTCTTATTTATTGTATATATGTTATTTTTCTGTATAATTTATTTTATTTACTGTACATAGAGTGTGAATGTGATCTGTTAACACTATTATAAATGTCCTTGAGACAGATTGTAATATTTTTCAATAAAAAAAAATTAAATGTTTTATAATTTACTTATTTAAATTACTGATATTTAATAGATTATATAGCATCCAACGACTGTATAATATTTACGCGGAAATCTCCAGTTATGTTAAGTTAACATGGTTAAGGAAAGTTATGTAATGTTATATTACTATATATTTGCCATTATGCCTAAGTTTCTGCTATTATTATGATTTGTATTATTTCTCCTCTTATTTTTCATATATTGTTAATAATGTTGTCAAAATAATATTTCAATGTTGTAATAATATTAGCATGTGTACTTTATATTATTATAAACTCGTTTTGGATAGTATAAACTGAGCAAGATATAACACAGGGAGAAAGAAAAATTATTCACGCAGAAATATTTTAAGGTAAAATCTAGTTAACCACACAAAGAACTTTCACATTAGATATCTATCTCTCCCCCTAATGCATTCCAAGTTTAAATACGGTTTATCCGTAAATACGATATTTATATTAGCAAGATGACTATCTTTAGACTTATTCAACACGAAAAATTTAATTAACCAGTGATTAGCTGTCCCATTGGAAAACATCCCTCCAGTTTAATAGTTAATAAATACCTATTTGTTAGAGCCATGTTTTGTAGTTTGCTCCTCCTTCTATCTTTTCAGTAGATTTGAAGTTCATCAAAGAACAAAAAAAGAAATATTTTAATTTTAATAATAACTAAACATTTGACTAATATCTCATGACAACCATAGCATCTAAGATGTTTTCGGGAAGAATTATGATTTATTTCGAAATCGTTAAATTATTGAGCTGAAAAGGCTGGTGTCTTGACGGTCGTATCTAAATCTTCAAAACATAATACGTATCGCTAACTTTTGAAAATTATCTCCATAGCAATGAAACCTTTAAATATCTTAAATAGCTTTTATTGTAGTTGTAAAAGGTTTTAATCTGTAGCTCTTGAGATTTCGGTCGTTTTTACGATCTTAATACTTTGTCTTACTATCTATTTCATATTCAGATAAGCGAAAACAAAAACGGAAAAAAAATGTACTTGAAGGATGATATTTTATATTGACCAAATACAAATATGATGCAAGTAAAATCTCCTTGATTGGAGTCTTAATGAATTTATTTCTCTGGTTACACAGATGTAATCGAGCATTTGTTCGAATCCGTCAGTCGGTAAACTTCTCGCCAGACATACTTCCTTAATTGGATCCCTCGCTAGTTAGTTTACATTAAATCTGCAACTTTTAATTAATTTTCAATCAATCCACAAACAACTAATTGTGAAGAGGAAAAAATCAAGTAAAAGATAAAGAGGACCCAGGTAGGGATAAGGGGGCGGGATGGTCGAGCGGCTTAACACCTGTTCACAGCACCTTGTTGCCAGGCAACCTGATTGAAGATAATTTAATAAAACAATTACATAAGGTTTTGATGTAAAAGTTGAAAATTCACAAATTTCGATGAAAGAGTGAATCTGAAGAAATTTAAAACAATTCAAATAAAATTCTCCACATTTTCATAATAATAAAGTGTATGATCAGCAAGTGATGGCCAGTAAGGTGCCCAAGAGGTCTCGGTCAGACGGAGTTAGCTCACCAGCCAAACAAAGGACTCGTCGCTGCCTACGAGAAATACCTCCAGTGACCAAAATGAACACTTCAGAACCAGAACCTCAGCCCCAACCAGGTACGTCTGCACAAGAAACGATTGAAGAATCACCTTTCTTTACTCCAAACCCCTACCAAGTGCTTCAAAATGACAAAGAAGTAATGGAGTCTGCAGCAATACCCAGAGAACCAAAGCCTCCTCCGATATTTGTGAAAAATATAAAAAATTTCCAGATGTGCTGCACCCAACTAAATAAAATCTGCTCTGGCAGTTATTCATGCCTTAACAGGACCAATGACACCAAGATAACACCTGATTCTGCAGAAGCCTACCGAAAAATAGTGAAGTACTTATCAGAAACAAATGCGAATTTTCACACTTACCAGCTGAGGCAGGAAAGAGCTTTACGAGTGGTGATAAGAAATTTACATTCCTCAACCCCCACTGAAGTTATTAAAGAAGAACTAACGACGCTTGGTTTCAATGTACGCCAGGTAACAAACGTTTTGAAGGAGGACAGGGAACAGCCAGGATTACGAAATAGGATCCCACTACCATTGTTTTTCGTGGACTTGGAGCCATCACCAGGTATCGAAAAAATATATGATATCACAAGAATATACTATACAATGGTGAAAGTTGAGAAGCCATATCCCAAGAGAGACATCGTGCAGTGCCATAATTGTCAGACCTATGGCCACACGAAGACATATTGCCACCATCTGCCGCGTTGCGTGAAGTGCGGTGAACAGCACAAATCTGTAGAGTGCACCAAACCTATACAAGATCCAGCAGTATGTGCCCTATGCTTGGAGGGACACCCGGCCAACTACAAAGGCTGCCAAATTTACAAGAATCTCAAAACCAGACACCAGAAAAACCGGATTCAAGATGAAGCACTAAGAACAAGAAGAGAGAGAGAGCCTTCCAGAATTGTAAACAATGATGTATCATTCTCCCAACTACTGAGAGGTAAGACTTTAACCGATAAATGTCAAGCCCTGCCACAACAACAACCTCAAACCCAACCTCAAAATCCTCTTCATCCTAATATACCTAACCACCAACAACAAATTCCTCATATTCCTCCTCCTTCAAATGCAACAGATCTCACAAGTTTGTTAGCATCTTTCCTCACCGATTTCAAATCCCTTGTTACTCCACTCATATCACTCCTCACGAATCTCGTATCTCACCTCATCCCTCCTTTGAAAAATCCTTAAATGACTCACATCCCTAAACCCATATCCATTCTCCTTTGGAATGCGAATGGTGTTAGAAATCATACAGACGAACTATCTACTTTACTACTTGACAAGAACATTGATGTGGCACTAATTACTGAAACTCGACTAACCACTAAACAGCACTTCAATATACCACAATACCTGACATATCGTACTGACCACCCTGACGGAAAAGCACATGCCGGTACTGCTGTAATTGTACACCAATCCCTCTCCCATCACCTACTCCCATTACCAATACATGATTTCCTACAGTCCACCGCTATCGTGATAAAAACCTTCTCCTTTCCGGTCACTCTTGCATCAGCGTATTGCCCTCCTAACCGATCCATATCCAATGCCCAATTCAGTTCTCTCCTCGACTCCTTAGGACATCACTTCATCTTGGGTGCAGACCTAAATGCCAAGCACCAACAATGGGGTTCCAGAACCACGAATTCTCGTGGCCGAACCCTGCTGTCTGCACTCAATTCCCAACGTTTTCACCTCCTTTCCCCCAACTCTCCTACCTACTGGCCCACAGATCCCAACCGTAATCCTGATCTTCTAGATTTCTTTATCCACAGCGGCTTAAGTCCCCTCAATTGTTCCATTACACGTCTAAATGAACTTTCCTCTGACCATAGTCCTCTAATCCTTAATGTTTCACTTGAACCTGTTCCCAAACCTTCTCCACCGTCATTCATTAGGGGCCCAGTAAACTGGGACCTTTTCCGCCAAATAATCTCCGATAATATTGATCTCAACATATCCCTCAAAACTCCCGATGACCTTGATAGTGCCGTAAATTCCTTTACTACCACAATCCAACAAGCCGCCTGGACTGCCTCCTTTCCAAAAGACTCCTCCAGAATTCCTATAAAGACCATTCTACCCCAACACCTCCTTAACCTAATCCGCACCAAACGCCGTGCCAGATTATTATGGCAACGATCCCGACATCCTACCGACCGCTGCTCCTATAATTACTACTGCAAACAATTAAAACTGGAATTAGCCACCTTCAGATCACAATCCTTCAACTCCTACCTATCCTCCCTCTCTTCTCGCGACAATTCCCTTTGGAAAACCACAACAAAAATCCTAAATCCTCACCGCATTTCCCATCCTCTCCGACGAGGTGATGGCTCCTGGGCAGCATCTGACGAAGATAAAGCTGAGGAGTTCGCCATTCACCTATCCAATACATTTATTTCACATCCGGAATCCCATCCTGCCCACACCGTAACAGTAGAAGAACTCCTTACATCACCAATCCCACTTTCCTTGCCCCCAAAAGCTATTCATCCTTCCGAAGTAAAATTTCAATTAAAAAAACTAATCCTCCGTAAAGCTCCTGGACATGATCTCCTTACACCTCAAATCCTTCGACAACTTCCATCCAAAGCAGTCATATTCCTTACATATATCTACAATTGTATCCTACGCACCACCCACTTCCCTCTGTTATGGAAACACTCCACTATTATCCTTTTCCCAAAACCAGGAAAACCTCTCAATAGCTCAACATCCTATAGACCAATCAGCCTACTCCCAATCCTTTCAAAAATTTTTGAAAAGATCCTTTTGAAACGAATCCTACCCATTATAGAATCCCAAAATATCCCTTCCCATCAGTTTGGTTTTCGCTCTCAACATTCTACTGTTCAACAAGGACTCCGAGTCGTTGATCATATTTCCTCAGCCCTAGAAAACAAGGAATACTGTTCGGGTGCCTTTCTGGACATTGCACAGGCATTTGACCGGGTATGGCACTCCGGACTGCTCTCCAAGCTTAAAATCCATTTACCTCAGTCCTTGTACCTAGTCCTCCGATCCTACCTCTCTGACCGCTCCTTTCGAGTTCGCTGTGGAACAGAATTTTCCAATATCTACTCCGTTAAAGCCGGTGTTCCCCAAGGCAGCGTCTTGGGTCCCGTGCTTTACATCCTCTTTACTGCTGACATCCCTGTTCATCCCGATACTTTTCTTGCAACATTCGCTGACGACACCGCAATCTTATCATCCAACTCTGATCCCGAAATAGCATCCTTAAATCTCCAAAGTCATCTCACCTTGATTGAGCACTGGTGTAATAACTGGCGCATTAAAGTTAATGAATCTAAATGCCAACACATTACTTTTACACTCCGACGCAATTCCTGTCCACCAGTACTCTTTAATTCCATCCAGCTTCCTTATTCAGACACAGTCCGGTATCTTGGCTTTCATTTAGACCGAAGACTAACTTGGAACCCGCATACTAGACTCAAAAGACAAGAACTCAACCGACGATACGGCCAACTATACCGACTACTAAGCAGAAAATCTAAACTTTCCATTGAAAACAAGCTACTGATCTACAAGACAATACTGAAACCTATTTGGACTTACGGACTAGAACTGTGGGGATCAGCAAAATTTTCTAACATCAAGCGCATCCAATCCTTCCAGTCTAAAGTCCTTCGAACAATAGTCGATGCTCCTTTCTATGTATCCAACAAAACCCTACATCATGACCTTAACATCCCATTTGTCCTAGACCTTATCCCAGAAAAGTTCTCCAAATTTCACCAGAACCTTACTTACCACCCAAATCCTCTTGCACAATCCCTATCAAGCATCTCCCATCCCTATAATCCTCCAAGAAGGTTGAAACGGCAGTGGCCTCGCGACCTTTTGTAAATTATATAAATTGGAGTTCTGGCAATGGCCAGATTCTTCACTCAAGACATGTGTGTATGTGGCTAAAGTGCTCTCGACCAATCTCCGCTGGCTTTAGTACCAGTGACGCGGTTGGAAGAGTAGCGCAGGGTTCTCCTGGAGTTCCCTCGCCTGATTGTATATAGGTATGCATGTTATTTTTTTTTTTTTCCTTAGTTTTAATTTTCTTATTTTTTAGGTTATTTTATTTTATTGTCTATTGTATATACTTTTGATTATTATTTTGTTCTATTTATTTTATTTTTTTGTACATATGGTGTGAATGTCATCCTACCTCACTATAACCAATGTCGAACAGACAGATTGTTATAATACTCAATAAAGAAATTAAAAAAAAAAAAAAATAATAAAGTGTAAAGAAAATAGGCATAGAAAAATAAAAAGAACTTTCACTTACCGCTCTACTTTGAATAGAAATTATTTTCTGGCAATATTGGGCATTTATAAAATTTTTAAAGTGCATTTTAAACGGAGCTAAAGTTTAAAACTCACAGATAACAAATCATTAAGACCATTAAAATTACAAAAAGTCTATTTATTATATTGAAAGTTACTCCATCTGGTTCTATAAACCTCACAACTTTCAGTTGACAGAATGACTCCAATTTCAACATCTTTGAGTAATGTCATTTAAGTGATATTTCTAGTCGGAAAAGTTATATCTACACAGAAAGTGAGTAAGTTGATTTCAGAGTAGGTGATTGCAGTGTTGAAATATAAAACTGTTAATAAAGGTATAAATTTTGCCACAAGAAACATCACTAAATTAATAATAATGAATGCTGTAATCGGAGTTGATCATTCTGTCAATCGAAAGACTCATATATCCCTACTGAGATTAGAAAGTATATATGAATATTTAACCTGCAAATGACTATGGATTGTAGGACTATTAGTTATTATTTGTTATTTTCTATTGAACTGTTATTTTCCATTGTAAAGTTTACTAAAATGAAATTACGAGATTTGCATTGCCTGTTATGGATAGGTCAAAAGATGTTATCCTAATTGTAAGTGGATAATGTTGAGATTTCACAAACTGAAAATTCATCAAATTATTCACTAATTTAATTTTCTAAAAGGTTACTTCATGATTTTTTGGAATAAACGGCCAATAGATACCTAATGATTTAAATATAATATCACATCTAGAGTTATAAAACAACAGTAAATGTACTTAAGGTTATAAATATATCCATGTAATATTTTAATATTTCACTTCTTCTTTCGCACAAGTACAATGAAATAGTATTTTAAACAATGGTTTTGGCTTGATCCGGTCGATTTTAAATAATTTTTTTTCCAAACTTAAAAAAAATCGTCTTCCAAGTAAGGTCAGTATAGCTTTCTCACCGTTTTCATTGTCTAAAAAATATCTATACTACATGGTCTAAAATGTTTCGCGTGAGAATAAAATCTCCGGAAGAAGCCGTTTTCGGATTTTCAGTAATCCCTCAACATATACGGGTTTGATATCCACGAGTTATGTTCATCAGCGAATATTAAAATGCGAAAACGATTCGCAAAATTAGATTGCATATTTGCTGATTCGTTATTAAAAAAAAAAATCTACGGTTAGTGCAAAAGACCGTACGTAAACATTGAGTTTTTTACTGAAAATCACAAAAAAGAATTGTTTCTTAATGATTTATTAGTATAATTTCATAATTTATTGGTCTTTTGCTATTCTACATCGTAGTAGAATGCAGAATACAAAATGTCACTTTTAGCACAAATAGAATTAAAAGTTGAAAATGTTTGCGTACGACCTTTTGCACTAACAGTTATAATACGTACTTAATCGGCATGTTTTCGCTCCAGAAATATATGGTACAAAACATCCATAAGAAAAACTAAACTTTTTTTTTTCAGAGTTAATAAGACCAATACTTTTCTTCAGTCAGAACATAACTATTTAAGCTGGAATTTAAAAATATATGTACAAATCACACATAAACTCGATATCACGACTAGCTAGTTGAACTTCAATAGAAATAAACACAATTACAAATAAGATTATTCTTTTTTACAAACTCAGAGTAAATATTAATTTAAATTTATTAAAAAAATACACGAAATCGAAGTAACGGCAGTAAGTATCAAGCCAGTAACGTTTGAAATCGACAAAACCATACAGTATAAATTAAGTCTTTGAATAAAACTTAAAATTGTATAACCCATATGATCAGTGCCTTCCAAATTTCACACTTATTATATTGTCAAAAATTATTTATATTAATTTTAATTATTAAATAGAATTAAATGAAAATCATACTAGATAATTTCTACACTAGTCTTCCATATTCCTCCAAGTTTGGGCCAAATTGAACACGCAGTTTTCAAACAATAGGCTTTTCAAGTAATACATTTACTGAAACGTAAGCAAAAGTTTTTTTGTTTTTTTTTAAGAGTAGTGGATAGAATTTTATTGAATTAATACTTGATCACCTATTTACTAATCCCTAACTTCCTTTCAAATTTGAGCTAAATCGAACTGGCGATTCTAGAGATATCGACGTATCTAAGAAAACACGTTTGCGAATATATAAGAGAAATTAGTGGACAGAATTCAATAAAATTTACATTAAGTTATTTTTTCACCATTACCTATCTTTTATCCAACTTTTAGCCAAATCGAACTGCCTTTTCTGAAATATTGGCATGTCTGAAAAGATACGTTTGCGCGTACGTAAGCGGAACTGCTAGATGAAATATGATATTGATATGGAACCATCTAGGCACCAACCCGCACAATCCCTGAAATCTAGGCACCAACTGCACAATCCCTGAAAATTTCATGAAACTCGGATGAAAGGTACTAGGTGTTATGCCCGCCACACCGATTAGACTACAGACAGACTGATTGGCACCGAACCAAATTTTATCCTTGATGTCTGAAATGTAAAACGCAAGTGGAAATTTTCGATTCTGAACACCAATATTTTTTAAACCTTAAAGTGAGGAAGCAAAATTTAAATGTTAATAATATTAGTTTTCTGAATTTTTTTTTTCCTCGTTTTCCGTTACCTTCTGAAATTCTCCGCTTTCCAACGATATATTATACGTATACCTACCTTCTGATTGTTATTTCCGGAGATTCGTTTTCAGCTTGGATATGCATTTTTATTTTTTTCTCAAGTTTTCAATTATCATATTCTTTCAAACTTCATATTTAACCATTTTTTACAGTTACTGTCAATAAAAGAGAGTTTTTTTTTTTTTTTCAACCGTATTAAAGGTAAATTAGAGGAAGACGTATTTGAACTTTGGGCATTTAAGTAAAGTGGCATAAATAGAAATAAGATCTAAATGATATTAAAGACCACTTAATTATACAATGAAACACCGAATTTAATCAAAATCGTTGAAGGCTTTTTTGAGAAAATCGTAAAAGTGTTTTTCACAGTTTATACAAAGTGGCAGTTCCGGTTAGCCAATTTTAAGAAAAAATTGCTATATATCAACAAAATAGCGTCATTTAATACTATTTGGATGATTGGAACAAAAAAAATAAAAATAAATAATAAAAAATAAATAAATAAAAATAAAGAAAGAAATGGATTGATAGAATAAAATAAATAAATAAGGATAATAATAGACATTTATGGGTAATAAGATGTATAAAAAATGTAAATAAATAAACTTTAGAAAATAGCAGTAGAATCAATAAATGAATTGAGATTAATAAACAAATGAATTTAAAATGAAATGAAATCAAGTGAAAAAATAAATAAATAAATAATAATAAGAGAAAATATAATAAAAATAAATAGATAAAAAAAATTAATTAATAAAAAAATAAATAAAAAAAAGCCTGTCAAATGTGTTTTTTAAGTCTTTCACTATTCAGGAACTTGATGACTTTGGTAACGATTTCTTCTTCATTTCCCAGAGATGCTGATATATTCTGGGGTATTCCAAAATCTTTTAATCTTGCGGTGTAAAAAGGGCATTCTTCCAAAATATGTTTTATAGTTAGTGATTGGTTACACTTTTGACATCGGGGGATAGAATCTTTTGTTATGAGGTGGAGGTGAGTCAGTCTAGTATGTCCGATCCTCAGCCGCGTGAGGACGACCTCTTCTCTACGACTGCTGCGTCTGGAGCTGGTCCACGGTTGCACATCTTCCTTTATTGTTTTTAATTTGCTAGGTGCGCTGTTGTCCCACCGTCTTTGCCATTCTTGGAATATGGTTTCTCTCAGAGGTCGTGCAAGTTCAGATGGTGTCAAAAAAACTTTACCGTGGCCTGGAAGAGTAAGAGCTTCCTTTGCTGCTCTATCAGCCATTTCATTTCCTTTAATTCCTATATGGCCAGGCGAACAGATAAAATGTGTCGTTGTTCCAACTATTTGAAGCATTTTTATAAGATTTAGAATGCAGTGTATCCCTGGATGGTCTGGATACATGTTATTCATAGCTTTCAGAGTACTTAGGGAATCCAATACAACAACCACATTTGCAACTAACTGGCTTCTTCATGACGTATCGGAGACTCATTGCTACGGCGTTAATCTCTGCTGTGTAAACACTACAAAGATGGTGTAATTTATATTTTTAGGTAGTATCAGGAGTGACAAAGGCTGAAGCAGTAGATGTATCTGATTTGGATCCGTCGGTGAATATTAGAAGATGTTCAGGTAACGTGATGATTATTTTGTGGAATTTTTCTTTGTAATCTGCAGGTAATGTAGTATCTTTGGTGAATTGGGTGAGTTAGAGATTTAATTTAGGTTGTATATAGGTCCAAGGGGCTGTTTCTTTTTCTATTTCATGTAATGTTATTTGTTTTAGTTTATTTTTAATAAGAGACATTTTTTCTGCCAATGGTAATGTGGTATTCCTTTTTTCTTTAAATCTTTTTGAGAATTTAGATTGAAAAACATATTTATGGGAGGGGTGTGAAGTTTGCGGGTATAATTTAGTAATATAGTTTATTGCAAGTTTCTGTCTTCTAAAATGCAGTGGTGTAAGGCCAGATTCGACATAAATGCTCAGGGTTGGGCTTGTTCTTAAGGCTCCAGTTGCAAGGCGTATTCCAGTGTGGTGCACGGAGTCGAGCTTGGCTAGAGCACTTTTCCGGGCAGAACCCTAGACAAAACTACCATAATCTATTTTTGCGCAGATCAGAGCTTGGTATACTTTAATCATGGTAGTTCTGTCTGCTCCCCAGTTAGTTCCACTAAGTACTCTCAGTAGCTGAAGTTTTAGACATGTATCTTTGAGTGATTTTATGTGGTGTTCCCAGGACAGACGTTTATCAAATAATAATCCCAAGAAGAAAGGTGTTGACATATGGTAAGATGGCGTCACCTAAAAGAAGTTCTGGCGATTGTGGAGTATTTCGTTTTCTGCTATAGTGAATACATTTAGTTTATTCAGAAGAGAAACAAAGTCCCGATGATTTCGACCAGCCGTCAATACGATTCAGTGCTTCTTGGAGCTTATCTTTTACAGATAGGATATCTTTCGCTCTGTATAGAATAGCAAGATCGTCGACAAAGAGCATTACTTTGATTCCGCGTGGAAGATTTTTTCCCAAGTCACTAACCGCCAGTGCGAAAAGTGTTGTACTTAAAACGCATCCTTGTGGTACTCCACTCACTTGTCTATATTGCTTGGATAACAGTTTCCCTATACGGACGCGAAAGCAGCGACTAGAAAGGAATCCTTGAATAAATTTTGGTAAGTTACCTCTGAATCCTAGCGAGTGTATTTTGTTTAGGATAGCAAATTTGTCAGTTTTATCGAAGGATTTTTTCATATCGAAGTAAACTGCAATAGCTTGCTCCTCTTGGATGAATGCGTACTCTAATTCAGCTTCCATTTGAACCAGGTGGTCTACAATTGATCTGCCTTTGCGAAAACCACATTGGAAGTTTTGGATGAGATGATATTTTTCTAGGATACATGTGAGTCTCTTGTTTACCATTCGTTCCATTACTTTGCATAGACAGCTGGTTAAAAATATTGGTCGGTAGCTGGATGGATGACGTTTATCTTGACTACCCTTCAATATTGGGACAACTATAGAGTCGTTCCAGCTGCTAGGGAAGTTACCGCTAAGCCAAATATGATTGTAAAAATTTAAAAGCCAGTTCAGTGTATTTTTCGGAAGATGTATCATGGAGTAGTGTACATTATCTGGTCTTGGTGAAGATCCTTTGACAGTTTGGAGTATTGATTGGAGTTCCCACACGCTGAATGGAATGTTGTAATCTTGATATGCATTATCGTCAGAGAAGTTTAGATCTTGAGCCATATTATTTTTAGAAGTCGTTGTGTAAACTTCTGAGTAATATTCGGCAAATGTTCTTCCAACAATGTCTGGGTTATCGCATAGTTTTCCATCGCATATCAGAGTATATTTGTAGGAAGAATTGGTTCCTCTTATCTTCCTTATTTTGTTCCATACAATATTGCAGGGGGTAGACGAGTTAATGGACTCAACAAATGATTTCCATGATTCTTTTGTCTTGTCATTTATAATTCTTCTGCAAACAGCCCTTTGTTTTTTATATTCAATGTGATTAACCTGATTCATATTTTTCTTAAATGTCTTAAATGCATTTCTCCGAAGTTGTATGGCTTTCTTGCAATCACTATCGAACCAGGGGACAGGTGTCCTTTTGTAATGGCCTTTGGTTTTAGGGATTGAGAACTCTGCTGCCGTAACTATTGTCTCAGTTATAGATTTACACCCATCATCTACATTCATACTGTTACGGTGATTTTGAGGTGGGACAGCTAAAGACGTGAATAGTGACCAATCTGCTTTTTCTAATAGCCAACGAGGGACGCTGTAATTATTGCAGTTTGCACTTCTGAATTTCAGACGAATTGGGAAATGGTCACTTCCATAAGGCTCTGGTAGAAATGTCCATTCTATATTATCAATCAGTGAGTAAGTGCATATAGAGAGATCAATGGATGAAAATGTACCAAAGCTAGAACATATGTATGTTGCTTCGCCGGAGTTTAGTAACAGAGTATTCGTTAAATCTAAGAAAGTTTCTATAATGCGACCTCTAGGATTTGTGTCTTGTGAGCCCCATAATGGGTTGTGGCCATTGAAATCTCCAGTATACAAAATTGGCTTTGTCAACTGCCTATGAATATGGAGAAGGTGTTCTGTCTCTATAGTATTGTCTTGGGGGAGATAAATGTTGCAAATTGTGAATGTTGTGTTTAAATGAACTGTAACAGCTATTACTTGAAGTGGGGAATCTATTTCTACTTGGTGGGAATAAACGGTATCTTTTACGGCTATGGCTACGCCTCTACACGCTCGCTCGTAATCTGGACCACAATCTGTCCTATAGATATTGAAGCCTTTAAGGGTGAATTGGTTTGAAGGCTTTAGATGCGTTTCTTGGAGGCATATACAAAAAGGATCTTCATCTTCCATTATTAGCTTCAAATCGTTGAAGTGACTTTTAATACCATTGCAATTCCACTGGATTAGGGTCATGATTTAGGTACGGTATAAAATAGAAAAAACATATATTAACATATTTGGAGATGATATTTGTAATTTATCTGTCGGCTATTTTATTTATTATTTGTTTTATTTGGGGATTTTTTTCGGGGTCTTCCTTTTTTCTTTTGTAGGGTATATCCTTCCCCATCTACAGCATTCTCAGCAGATTTATCGTCTGGTGGTGTAGCGAGATCGGGATTGGGGGATTGGATTGGAATATTAGCTTGAGTGGCAACATCTACTTTTCTGTTTGTATTATTTTGATTTTTTGCTATTTCCGCGAATGTTTTATTTAACTGGATGGGATTCTTTTCTCTATACATGTTTTTTGCTTCGTAAAGTGATATTTTATTATTGATTTGTATGGCTTTTATTTCCTTTTGTATTTTGAACTCGGTACAGGAGCGATCTAGGGCATTATGAGGACCATTGCAATTTATGCATTTAGCCGGCAAATTACACCTTATATTTTCTCCATGTCTTCCCTGGCCCCATTGTACGCATACTGATTCTTTTTTACATTGTGATGTCGGATGAGAGAATCCTAGGCAGTTAAAACATCGTAACGGATTCGGTACGTAAGGCTGTACTCTAACTGTTTCATATCCAATTTGTAATGTTTCTGGAGGTGAAGGTGTTGGAAAGGTAACTATATAGTTATGTGTTAGTATTTCATTACCATTCCGTTTTGATTTTATCCTGACAATATCTTTTATTACCGGAGTTAATTCGTTCTTTATTTCCTGTATGTCCATGTATTGGAAGTCATAGCAACGGATAACGCCCTTATTATAGTTCAAAGTTTTATGCGGTGTTATTTCAACTTTCATTTGGCCTCCAAAGTCTGTAATGGATAAAAGTCTGTTTGATTGATGTCCATTAAGTGTTTGTATCAATAAACAACCGTCTCTTAACTTTTTTACTGCTTTCACATCACCTGCTAACTGAGCGATCACCTTTTGAATAAAAAATGGAGAGGTTTTTTTAAAGTCTTCTTGATCGGATCGTTTAGCAACAAGATATGTTGGAGTTGTATCTCTGATTTGCGGAATAATTTTGTCCGGAGGGAATTTAATTTTAGGGCGAGCCCATTTTCTCTTTTTGGTTAGGATGGTAGATAGATCGGGAGGACCAGGAGGCACCTCCATATTACAATATAAGAAAGGCAGAAAATTAATAAAGGATATACAGAATAAAAATGTTTATAAAATGATAGTAGTGGAGAAGTATTAGTTTTAAATTAGTATAAATTAAATAACCCTAAACTACATTTCAATTAACTATTACAAGCTAACTTAATACTAATAGGTAAATTTAAAAAATATGTAATTATATAATAGAGAATATAAGTCACTAAACTAAGAATATTACGGAAATGAAATGATTTAAATAAACAATTAATAAGATTATTGAATAAGTAAGTTAAGAAATATTTGTAAAGTAGGTAAGAAAAATAGCAAGCTTATCTGTCCCTGGAAACCAGACACGAGGCGGCGGCAGCTACACAAGGAGCTATAGTTAATCTTAACTTCAGAGATGCCGCAACTTCAAAAAGCACCATCCGCGATGTGAACCCGACGACAGCTGAAGCACGACTGACTAGTTTTATGTTTTGGGGTTGTTCACTAGTGTTTTGAAAGAATTTGAGCTCAAAATTACTAAAAGATATTTTTAGCAAATGTCTTGACCGATTTTAAACTTTGGCAGCTGTAATTACTCAGTAGGATCCCGTGAATGTTTTGAAACAATTCAAGCACAAAATATTGTAAAACATTCTTACTATAGAATAAATATTTGGGATTATTAATTGATTTGAAATTATTATTCCGTGGTACAGACCCCTTTTTAGCAAATTATTAACATCCTGCTGAAACTTCGTATATAGCGTCATCTCATCGTAACCTACAAATATTTTATTTACGAAAATTCTCGAGGGCGTTTTCAATCTGCAGGTAGGCAAACTTTGTTTATTTAATCAGAGACTAAAAACTCGTAAATGTCAATTTGCTTTCCACTTGAATCTTAAGATACCTTCCACACAATGTTGGGGAAAAAAGGTGACCTTCAAAAATTTGGCGTGACCTACACCCCAACATTGTCAAAATAACGAGGTTATACAGGAAAAACGGTCCAATATTTTTGTATCCTCCTTTTTCATCGATTTTAATCATCTTAGGAACCAAGTGGGAAGCAAATTGGTATTTACGAGTTGTTATTGCCTAATTAAGTAGACAAAGTTAGGCTCCCCTCAGATTGAAAAACCCCAATTCCGAGAATTTTCGTAAATAAAATATTTGTAGGTTACGATGAAGCTATTTACGAAGTTTCAGCCGGATGTTAATAATTTGCTAAAAAGGGGTCTCTACCACGAACTAGATATCATGTGAACGTAAAATGATAATATAATGTTATAAAAATAAATTTTTTATATTTTAAATAATAGAAATGTAAACTAGAAACTAGAAAGACCTTTAGTTTTAGTAGCTTGATTTGTTAACTAAGTTAATTTTATAAATTAAATTAAAAATTAATAAAATGTGAATTTTATTATGATGGAAAAAATAATTCAGCTAAAGAAATTGTAAAATTCCATCCACCCTAATGTAATATAATTCCTTATCTACTTAAAGATAGTTATAAGGACATTCACGAATATTTAAACTTAGTGTAGTAATCGGGTGCTCCCCACCCCCGACCAAACTCAAGATTCGGTTGTTAACTTGCACCGATACATGGGATGAAATATATTTGCCTGGAGCTGTAGTTTGTTATGCAAGACACCAAGTTGAAATATTTATAGATGTCGATTTCCCTAGCAATACACAAAGATGTTTAAGTAGATATGAAAGTGCATTTTCTTAGAAATTTCCCAATTTCTGTAGTTGATTCAAATATTCTTCAAATCAAATATTCTTTTTTTACATCATAAAAAAATAAATATAAATCACCTTATATTATTTTTTATATTGAATTTATAATATTAGTTTATTTAACAAATCAAGCTACTAAAACTAAACTTTAAACAAACAAAAAAAAACTAGAAAAATGCAAAACAAAATATGTGTTAACAAACATATGTTGCAAACAAAATATATGTTAAATATAATTTATTAATATTTTTTAATTATTTATTACCCATAAGTAACACATTACTAATCAGTGATAAAGAAACCGGTATAAAAGGATTATAATGGAAAATCTCTTAATATGTCGCACCCACTGCCAGGAACAAAGGAACCTCCAGGAACCTCTTAAATTCTTCCAGACATTTAGTAAAATGGTCCTGAAAGTTAAATTTATTTCAAACATATACAGAGGAGATATCACGCCATTCCTGGATCGTGCCATTAATTACTTATAGTCCCATTAATCGAATACAGAGGTCATTTATTTCAGACAAGTGTCATCAGGCTGGCCGTTTCGAATAGTCGGCGATCGCCGAGCATCCCCGAGACAGAGTGACCACCTCCGAGGCATCCCACATCCCCAATCCCAAAATCGTTGTTTTTATTTTTCTAGTACTACAATGTATATTGTTTTGTATTCGTTTATTTCCGCAAATTTTTGAAGCCCCTTCGATGGGCTCCCAATATAAATGTTTTGTACTATTTTATGTACGTAAAATGATAGGGGTAGTAATCCTTCTGAGGGTCTGAAGATATAATCATCGCCATAGAATCATTTGGTTCACCCTCTTGGGGGGGGGGGCTACCATTTTATCTTTAGCTTTCCAAGCTGGCTTGGTTCTCGACTTCCAGCACGTTTCACATACGTTTCTGAACGTTTCTGAACGTGTGCTAGCGGGTGATTCGCCAATTTTAGATGAATTTCCCCTATCTCTGAAGAAGTTGACTGCAGTATTTGTTCTGCTCGATTTACCATCGCTTCTAGTAAGTTAATTTAAGTTTTCTAAATAATTACTTTTGATTGTAGTATAGTATAGTTATCAAGGGTTGTAGAGATAAATAGATAGTTATTTTCTACGAGGAATTCTTTTATGATGTATTCTTGTATTGTAGCGAGTTTCTCTATTTTTTTTAATCTTTTATTATTTTGAAAATCACTTTGCTTTTCAAGCGACCTTATCAACTCTAGAGATTTCCACTATTTCGAATAGAAATGAGACAGAATCATCGCCAATTTTGTTGCCAGACACCATATCCTGCAACTGACCTGGCGATTAATTGCCAGGAGGGCAAACCCAATTTGTTCATATAATGCGATAAGTTTCAGCAGCATCTTCTATGATGTACAAACTAACGCTGACTTTTCGTCTCTACCGATTGTTAGTACTGGATTATAGTAAATGATATAAAGGAGTGGTGGGGAATAGGTACTGTCCTTATCTCTCTCATAGCTTTGTCGCAATAAACCTTAATTTATTACTATAAACACTACACCTCTAATTGTTGATTTGAGAAAAAAATTTTCTGACTGCCATTAATAAGAGCACAGTTTAGCGTTCAACTAATACACAGAGAAGGATTTGTGACATTTGATACTCTGTTTTTGCATCGATCATTGAGGTTTGTCTCAATTAATATGTACATAGTAGTTTGTTGCAATAAAACGGGGATATTATGTCCAGCTTATTAGAGCAATAATAATCCAGTTTAATCAGAATTTAGAGAAACAATAATTCCGTACATAATTCTATACTTTAAAATATCACTTTATAATGAGTTAGTTTATTTATTTATGTGGCATCCAGAGGAAATCTGGCTATTGTGTTTGTGATACATTGTGTAAATTTGAAAATAAAAACAAAGTACAATCGCACCATTTGGGTTTAATTGGACAAAAATTAACAACTAGTGCTTATAAAAATAAATTTACGTCATTAAGACTAACAGAGGTCACGACAAGATCTTTATCGCACTCTCAGACCTCCCAAGTTGACCACCTTAGGGTTGTTGTAAGCCCCCCAAGGGTTCTTGTTCTTAACTGGGCTCCATCCGCCGTTCCAAGGCATGAAGTAAACAGTCTTGGGATAGCTGGAGATGATTGCCTTCACGAATCTATCGTAATCGAACTGTCCGTTGGTCGTACCAGGTCCGACTTCTGCAAGGGCAAAAGGCTTTCCTAAGCGAGTCATCTCATCATAGCCGTTAATCTTAGTTGGGTCATCGGTGTAGCAGTCCAAGCCAACGATGTCGACGAAGTTATTACCAGGATAGTAATCAGTTTTTGATGGTCTGCTATGATCGGGTGAGAAGACCCAAAGGAGGTTATCCAAGCCCTTCTTCTGCATGAAGTAGAACAGGTCCTGCCACAACTGCTTGAAGAGGCGCTGTCTCTCTCCGTTTTGACTTCCGTCTTTTAAAGCTCCCCACCAGAACCAGTCACCGTTCATTTCGTGAAGTGGACGGTAGAGGACGGTAATTCCACGGTCCTTGTAGCCTTGGAGACCTTTAGCGATCTTTTCCATCGTGTTCCACCACCTGTTCCTTTGAGGAGTTCCCTCCCTGAGAATGGCGGCATAATCGCTATTGGATATTGCTGTTTTGAAGGCTCCTTCCCCGTTCGCGTTATTTCCTGCAAATATAGGATTTGGCAGGTGATGACTGACTGTGATGATACCACCCTTCTTGGCGTATTCGACCGCTTGCATGTTCATGCACTCAATGATATCGGCTTCCTTGTATTCTGCCGTGGTGCTCCAGCCCGGAGCACAGTCGATTCCATAGACGGCGGGTTGCTTCTTGGTCCACTGTTGTATCTGGTTAGCCTGTCCAAGGGAGAAGCCGTTCTCATCACCGACGTTGGTGTAGCCACCAAAGGCTCCAGATAGGACTCGGTCTCCCAGTCCACTCAGAGCTGCCAATAGCTTTTTCGCATTGGCGTTGGCTTTAGGATTAGCTGCGGACTGTACGCTCTACAAATAAAAATATTTTAAGACTGAATATAAAATGCTTTTTCTTTATGTCTGTTTTAATGAATATTTATATTTTTCTATATGCAAAATATAATTTTCGTAATGGTACTTACCACTGCTGCTTGGCAAAGGAGAGCACTGAAGACTAACACCTTCAGTTCCATGTTCGATCGGCAGTTTCCTAAATATAAAATCTAAAGTTAGTATTTTCAATGAATCATAAAATGGTTGGTTGTGTGATATATTGCTATGTTTTTCTCTATGGTGATATTATTCGTTGAGTTATATTTTAAATCTCCAGTTATATAATCTTTTGGAATATGGTATTTAAAACTTCTTAGATTTAAATGAAAAACCAAAACTATTTAGTAATTAGAGAAAATAAACTATTAATATGCATTAATTTTATTGTAAGTCTAGTCCGAATGAACTTGCATCAACAATTATGGGTCATCCAAAAAAATATGGCAATGATTAGAGATATACGGCCCGCTTAGTTCAATGCATTTAGTCCTCTACAAAACAATTTAAACATAATTATATTTATCTAGGGTTGATCTAGACATTAATACAATACTCACCTTAGAATGCAGATGAACACTGGCAGCAGAATCACAATCAGTGGTTTATATAGCAGTTGTGTTGTTGTCCGAAGTGGGAGAAAACCACTTGTGTATACTTATGTATTATTTATGAGCCTAAAAATACTTAATTAGTTTGCACTACAAACAAGTTAACAGGCCTGCCGTCATTAAGTATTTTGGCTAATAAAATCTAATTCAATATATATATATATATTTACAACTTTTGTTTAATCGATCTTTTAGTATTAAATTTAAACATAACCATTTGTTAGGGAATAAGGTCACTTATTAAATAATTGACCTTATTCCCAATTAAATGGTTATGTTTATATATATATATATTGATCCAAATCCTGTCCGCCAATATTTTTTAACCCTATTCCACTCTTCTCAGACACACTCCGGTATCTTTGTTCTTCTAAGAAAGTAAATTAACGTGGAATCAACATGGTAGACTCAAGAGGGAAGAACTTTACCGACGATATGGCCATTTTCACAGACTAATCAACTATCAACTAACAACAAATTTCTAATAACAAGACAAATATGAAACCCATCTGTGCCAACGGACTAAAACTGTGGGGAATCGCTAAATGTTTTAATTTCAAACGCATCCAGTCTATTTTCCTTCGTTCTATAGTAATGAACAAAAACCTGCACAGTGGGCCATAAGGTGTCCATTGTATGTCCAAGACCTAATCCAAAAAAAATTCTCCATATTTCATCAGAACCTTAAGTAGCCTCCATCCCAATACAAATCCTCTTGGACAATCTCTATATAGCACCACCAATCCCAGCAATGCTCTAAGAAGCTTAAAACTGCAATGGTAGTGCCCTCGCTACTTTTTGTAATACCTACACATTGGAGTTTTGGCCAGATTCTCTACTCAAGATATGAGTGTGTGTGCTTTCGCTCAATCTCCACTGGCTTTAGCACCAGTTACGCGGTTGAGGGAATAGCTCTCCTGGAGTCTGCTTTTTCGTCTACGAGAATAGTTGGAGGAACAGGTCTAACTTCCCTCGCCTAATAATGAATAGTATATATGAGTAGGTTCGCATTTTTTTTTTTTTAAGATCTATTTGTCTTGATGTTATTTTAGTTTTTTTATAGCATATAATTTTTCATTATTATTTAGTTGGTACTTTATTTCTGTTTACTAATATTAACGTGGATACTTCCAATTCCTCAGTATTTACTTGGACTCCGTAGCAGACCAAGCTTAGAGCTATAGTAGCCAGATAAGCTTACTCGATTCTTATTTTTTTCCTAGTTAATATATAATAATTTAAAAAATATTCTTTTATTTCCTTTTTGGTTTGTTCTTATATACTCCTATATATTTAGTAAGTACTCCTACTTTATATCTTATTCCACCAGCAACAGATCACTCTCTTCTTACCAATTTTCCTTGTCATCCTCATTCAACAGTGATAATTTCTATTTATCCTACATTTCACATAATGACCCTATTTCTTCTATTATGGAATCCCATACAAACTTCTTCGGATTTAATGGAATTCCCGTCAAACTGTTAAAATATTGCTTTTCCGAAGTCCTTTCTGTCCTTCATTTCATCAATAATTTTTCCCTCCAGAACTAAGTTTTTCCTACTGCTTAAAAAAAAAAAAGTTAGTCAGAACTATTAACAAAATCCCTAAATTTTTCTAAAAGACTACAGCCCAATCTCCATTCTCTCTAACCTTTCCAAACCTCAGAAAAGAATAACTCAATCTCAAATCTCCAAATTCCTTGAATAGTCAAAACTACTTGATCCTCTCCAATCTGGCTTTCGTTCTGGCTTCTCCCACACGATCTGCTCTACTAAAAATTACCAACGACTTAGATATTGCCATGGACGAAAAAAACCAGCTCTATTTTTAGGTTGCATTCTTTATTTTCTGTCTAGGCTCAAGCGATTAGCATTCCGAAATAACAATTTTTTTTTGTTCTCCCATTCCTTGCCTTTTTGACTAATATGAGTTTTTCCGGGCCAAAGGGTACGGGCAGGGGTTAATGCCAGAGTTAAAAACACCACATTGCACCAGAACGCGAACTCGTACTTATTTTATTCCATATAATTTCGGTTATCAGATTGCTGAGCATGGCCTAGCGAGCTAACGCGCAATGCTGTGCACACGCGTTAGCTCGCTAGGCCAATCCGACCCTCTGAACTAACACATATCTTCCTTCCTGACACTGTTCTCTGGAGTGGTCCATGCTTCGAGCATTTCCTGTCTCCTTTTTAATTCCTATATAAATAATCTTCCCAAATCCTTCTACCACTATACACACCATTTATAAGATTATAACTTCTTTTAATCTATTTATCCTTTCACCCTTCTGAGCTATTAGTCGCGTTCGCTAATATTCAGGCAGACCTAAATAGGTATACAGAAGTGATAGATAGAAGTCTGAATAATTTAAGGCTGGTGAAATCTCAGGTCATTGTTATAGGTTCCATTTCTCTCCTTAAATCAAACTTCTTCCTTCCTCCCTTAGTCATCAACGATCATTCCATCACATTCAGTTTCTCCGTTAATAAACTAGGAATCACCTTTGACGAAAACCTCTCCTGGGACCCCAAATTGCCCTCATCTTCCGAAAGTCAATAGGTACATTTACCCCTTTCTACATCTACAATCTTCTGCAGTTCAATCCTGTAGTCCACTCCAAGAAAACTAGATCCCGTGTTTCGGGACATTATACCAATTCTCTTAGAACTAAGACATTTGAACATTCCTTTATTGCCCAAACCACTGCGTTTTGTAATTCCTTGCCATTTAATATCCGCCATGCCTCATCCTTGTCGTCATTCAAATACCCTCTGTATCAATTCCTTCTCACATCCCAAAATAATACAATCATGAAATAAATTTTTTTCTCTTCATTTTTTACCATTATTTTAAATTTTACACTGCCGTTTTAACCTTTATTGAACATTTTTGGGATGAGTGGTGCTACATAGAGTCGGGTAAGGAGATTTGGATGATAGTAAGGTTCTAGTTATATTTTAAAAAAAAAATCTGGGAGCTAATTATCCATAACTTTGAGGTATTCATCTTTTTTTTCTGTGTTACTGAATTATTTAATAAATAAATAGATTATTATTCAGCATGGACTTCGTTTAACGAATGGTCTAACGAAAAGTATATTTGTATAAGACTTATAAAAAATCTCATACAGATCTTTTGTTTGTATGGTTAAGGATTTGATGGTCGAGGACGTAAGGAGAGAATGTTAGAGATGTCCCCAGTTCACTAATTGTTTGGAATTTCAAAGAAATATTTAATACATGAAGTGTAGACAATTTTCTACACTTTTGATATACGGTCATTTTTTGTGTAAAAAGTTTACTTTGCATGTTGTAAGCGCAAAAAAAAATATAATAATAAAAACAGTTTTTTTTACAATAATTATTTTATATTTGATAAAAACAACATCGTTGGACAACTTTAGAATTTTGATCACCACGCCGAAAACATAAAGTAAGCCATTGAAAACAATTCCAATTTTTTTTTTTTATTCCGAACTCTTATAGTAGATTATACGCATGGACTAATAGGATTTGGTAAAAATTAATGACTACACATCCCACTTGCTGAATGAGTCCCCCCTCCCCAGTATAGATAGCACTAGTCGATATTTAATTATTTAGTTAACCCTACACCATGACCTTAATATCCCATTTGTCCTAGACCTTATCCCGGAAAAATTCTCCAAATTCCATCAGAACCTTACCTATCATCCGAATCCCTTTGCACAATCACCATCCAGCACCACCCATTCCGATAATCCTCCAAGAAGATTAAAACGGCAGTGGCCCCGCGACTTTTTATAGTTTGTAAATATTACAGTCTGCCAATGGCCAGATTCTCCACTTGCGACATGAGTGCAAGTGGCTAAAGCACTCTCGCTCAATCTCCACTGGGTTTAGCCCTAGTGAAGCGGTTGAGAGAGAAGTCCAGGGATCTCCTGGAGTCATGCTTTTCCCTCCACAGTTGGAGGGACAAGTCTGGCTCGGAGTTCTCTCGCCTGATTGTAAATAGTCTATATAGGTATGTATGAGTTCTTTTTTATTTATTTATTTTTATGCTATTTTATACTTATTTATTGTATATATATTATTTATCTGTATAATTTTTTTTTTCATTGTACATAGAGTGTGAATGTGATCTCTTAACAATATTATAAACGTTCTTTAAGACAGATTGTAATATTTTCAAAAAAAAATTTATATACATATTTAAATCTATTATATGTTTTAAATACAACACATGTGTTGCCAGTCTGTAAACAGGTGTTTGAAATATAAGTCAGCATTTTGCACTTCATCACGACATCTAACAAAATAACCATAAAATAGTTTTTAAACAATTCCAGAACGACAATATAATGAGTTACATATTTTTGGTTTGGCAAGCTTAATCTTTTTTTTTCGCTATAAACAATTTATTTGCGCATGTTACCCTTAACTTAATTGTGAATGTTTCCATTTAATTTCCATCGAAACATTTAATTTCCCATAGATAACATAAGTTTATAGAAGTCATCAGTCATAATTTTTTTGTGACTCTCCATTAATTTCTACAATCTAATAATTTATATATTAAAATCTTTCGTTTTCTAAGATATATTTAGCTTTCCTATTTGTATATTATAAAAACAATCTAATTATAATTTTAGTTTTATTTGAATTTTTTCATAATTACGAAGTGGCTAAAAACTAAAAACTGTCCAATTTGTTTTAGACGTATTGCTTTTTATTCTAAATATATATGCTTAAATGCGAAAGTTTAGAACTTAGTTATTGTATTTTATGCTGCTTAGTATTCTCGAGGTTGGACCAATCTGGGTTTTGATACAAACCTCAGAGATAGCGCCACCATCCAGAAATGGAGGTCTCTTAATCAGTTGTTAATTTGAAGGTGATTGTGAAACTACTAATTGACCAATTCTTGTTTTATGCTATGAAAATATTTCATACCGGTCCCTTGATAATGCGGTATAATGATTATGATATATATTTTAAACCCGAATGTGCACCGACACTGATAAATGAAAAGTAATAATAGTGATATAATAACGATCATATCCGACAGCCAGACTGCCTGTCTGTAAGAAAAACTAAAAATATTCAGGAGAAAAAAAAACTGCAGATGAACATTACATTTTCGATTCAATTTGTTTTCCCGGTTAATAAAATGATATAATGAAAAAGATTATGTAACTTTTTCAATTGTATTACTGAAAAAATAGACTTTTAAATCTATTTTCAAAACTTTAACAAAGGAATTTACTTCTAACTAACGCTTTTATTATCTTAGAATAACAGTATTAGTTAGGTAAAAACAATCAAATTTGTTATAGTATCACCCATAACTTTGTTAATTATGATCAAACCATGACGGGGACAAACCCAGTTTCAAATGATGAATGAATGATTTGGAAAATGATGAAAACATCTTGAGCAAAGTCATATGTTTTCTCTCTGAAGAAAGGGTCTTTAAAAATCTCTGAACCACTCATGTAGCACTCCCCAACTCTATTTTGCCCCTCTTTCTTTTACCATTTTTTTTTTATTTTATTTTTTATACATTTTTTTTGTTTTATTTTATTTTTTTGCTTAACTTTAAACTTTTTTTTGTCTATAAAAAAAGTTTAAAGTTAAGCAAAAAAACAGTATTAGTTAGGTAAAAACAATCAAATTTGTTATAGTATCACCCATAACTTTGTTAATTATGATCAAACCATGACGGGGACAAACCCAGTTTCAAATGATGAATGAATGATTTGGAAAATGATGAAAACATCTTGAGCAAAGTCATATGTTTTCTCTCTGAAGAAAGGGTCTTTAAAAATCTCTGAACCACTCATGAAGCACTCCCCAACTCTATTTTGCCCCCTCTTTCTTTTACCATTTTTTTTTTATTTTTTTTTTTATATATTTTTTTTGTTTTATTTTATTTTTTTGCTTAACTTTAAACTTTTTTTTGTCTATAAAAAAAGTATTTACGCCTGTCAACTTATTGTTGACAGTCAGCGAATGTGATGGCGAAACATGAAATAATGACATGACAAGCATGGGAAAGTACTTTAAACTTACCTTTAAATAACTAAACTTTAATAACCGTTAAAAAACCTTTATACACGTTAAATTAACCTTTTAACGTGCATTTTACGTCTTTTTAATTTTATTATTCACAGCCAGTGTTGCCTCAATGCAAGACCGAGAGGAATCTTGGTCTTACAAACTTAGTCTTGGTCTTGCGCTGGAGTCTTGCAGTTACTTATTAGCTTATTACTATAGAGATATTACTGTAATTTTTTAGATAGAAGAAACCTAGCTAAACCCAAATGAAAAATTAGAGGAGTTATATGCAAAAGTATATTGGTTATACCGATTATTAACATATAGTAACTAAAATTGTCGAGTATTAGTAACTATTTTGCCTTAATTTTTATTTAAAAAATCGATTTTTTTTACCAGTCATAGTCTTGGTCAAATTGCAAGACCAAGACAGATTTTGGGCAACACTATTCACAGCCAGAAGTTATAATAATATATAATTTTAATTAACGGCGTTGATGACCAACAGGTTTTACGCCTTAACTATACAGCCAACCATCCAACTAGCGGTAAGCGAAGCTAATGCCATGATTCTGCAATGGGATATTATTTGTTGTAACTTAACCAGATATTAACAAAACGATATAAAATGTCTGGGTTTAGGATGGGTTTCTCCCACATACCAGACTTAAAAGACAAGAACTTAACCGACGATATGGCCAGCTGTATAAATTACTAAGTAGGACATCCCATCTTTCGATTGAAAATAAACTTTTAATCTACAAGACCATACTGAAACCTATCTGGACCTACGGACTTGAACTGTGGGGAACTGCTAAACATTCGAATATCAAACCCATCCAATCCTTCCAGTCCAAAGTACTCAGAACAATAGTCAATGCCCCATATTATGTCACAAACAAGACCCTACACCATGACCTTAACATCCCATTTGTCCTCGACATCATCCCATCCAGATTCTCAAAATTTCACCAGAACCTTATCCATCATCCAAATCCTCTAGCTCAATCCCTATCCAGCTCCCTTCATCCCTAAAATCCTCCACGAAGGTTAAAACGGCAGTGGCCCAGAGATCTCTTGTAAATATGCTTATGGAGTCCTGGCAATGGCCAGGATCTTCACTCATGTCCTGAGCGTCTGTGGCTCTAGTGCCCTCTTTCAGTCTCCACTGGCTTCTAATACTAGTGATGCGGCTGGAAAAGTGGCACTGGGATCTCCTGGAGTCTTGCTTTGCCTTCCACATGTGGGAGAAAAAGCCTGGCTCGGAGATTCCTGGGCGAATGTATATATTGTATATAGGTATGATTGTGTTTAGAAGATTCTATTTTATGTTATTTGTTTACTTTTTTTTTCTTTTATTTACTTTATTCATCAGTATTATTTATTTACTTTTTATATTTATATTTATTTTTCTATTATGTGTATATATTGTATGAATGAGAACTCTTAGCCCTAATACTTATAGCCCTCCAGCAGTGGCTGATTGTATTATTATTCAAAAAAAAAAAAAAAAAAAAAAAAAAAGGATGGGTTTCTCGGATTAAATAAGTTTCATAAATTAAATGAATTAATTAAACCAATCTCAGCAAAACTTATATGGTGAAGTAGTAATTACGTTATGTAATTCTCAGCGAGCATTCTTAGTTTTTACTTTCCATCTCCCCTCTTAACTTACTGTATGGGCAACGCAGTGATGGAATATTTGGCATTACTAACATACCACTGCAAGCATGCAAGCAAAGGCATGAATGAATTTTTAAAATTATTTTCTGTTCTTTGGTTGATTACAACTATCAAGAAAATAAATATTAAGTAATGATACTTTGCATTACTTTATTTTCTCATTTTTCAATGATCAATGTACTAAGCGAATTATTCGGGTAACTGGTGCGTACATATCTGTGGCCCGGAGGTGAAGGACACCATGTTTTAATAGTTCAATGTTCTGGATAATTGGCTCTCTGAACAAAACCAAAATGTGACATGATGTCCTTTATGATTACGTGAGGTCCTCGGCACTACATATTTAGTAATTAAGATTTTTGTTAATTTTTTTTATTCATATAATGAAATTTACAACTGTATAAAAATACAACCAGTAAATATGCACACATTAGAAATAATGACATCAACAGACTTGAAGAGATACTGCCCAGTGGTAGGCCTCCCTATTTAATTCTAGGTAGGAAGATCAAGAGGCCATCTTCTTTTCAGACGCCTCGGAAGATTATCAGGAATCGAGGAAGAAGTAAGGCTGGGAAAAAGTGGATTCGGATGGGACTGGAATTTATCATGAAAGTGTAGGTACCTAGCTCGACATGATTAAGAAATTAATTTTAAATACTCGAAGTTATGGAAAATTGGCTAACCGAACAAATACAAAAATGTGAAGTGGTATCTTTTACCTTAGGAGTTATTTATATATTATTGGTTTAATTCATATTATATTCCTGTACCACCAAAGGTGGAGTGTTCTTTAATGTCCATTTTTGTATTACTTCAGGGAATTAAGTCAATGTTCCATAACTTTGAACTATTATAATTTGTCTCTTAGTTACTAAATCTGTACGCCGTAGTTAAAGGATATCATATCACATTTGGGTATTTTTTCAAAAAGTTAATTTTCCTTAACTTTGATCTATTAAAATTTGTTTCTATGTTACTAAATTATTTAATAAAAAAATTATTCCTGAGGCACATATTTGATAGTAATGAAATGTTTATTCCCTTTTCATCTTTAATGGGTTTGCGATTTACTGGTACAAACTTAGTCCACTAAAATTCCATTTCCAACAACAATACTCATTCATCATAATTTAACACAATAAATAATTAATGAGAACAATATAAAATGAAGAAAAACACAATAAAAGGGCAAGTTAAAAAGGGCGGATGGCCTTGTAAAGATCGGGCACCGAGCAGTCTGCGGAGGCAGTTCCCATGGCAACCAGATATTGATCTCATCCCCACCAATCCTCTTCAATTATTCATCCCCACCTCTTGGCCCACATCAATTGGGTAACGTCCCTTCGATTCACTAAATATTTTTTTAAGAATAAATAATATATAACATGATATAAGACAACGACAATTCACAGGCTGTTTGCAGCGAAAATTATTAAATAACATTCCTTAAAATTATATCTGAATGTGCTTTGATATTCACGAATTGTGTTCATCAGGGAATACCAAAATGCGAATGAGTTTCGCATTTACAGATTGCATATTTGATGATTCGTTAACAAAAAAAAAAAAAATTCCAGTACATACTGATTCTCCAAATCGCTACTGTGATTGCAAAAGATCGTATGTAAAAACTGAGTGTTCTACAGGCAGGCATAAAAACTAATGATTTCTTCATATTTATTAATATGATTTCATATTTTATTTCTCCCTGCTATTTTCCATAGTATCAGACTTCTTATATCAGTTGCAAACTACAAATTGTCAAAAATAGAATGAAAATGAAATTTTTTATATATGACCTATTGCACTAACAGTAGCGATATATAATAGGTGTATTTTCAGTCGTAAAATGAATGGAAAGAAAAATTCATTGGAATCATTCAACTTTTTGTTTGATATGTAAATAAACACAACCACAAATAAGAGTTGTGTTTTACAAACTCAGAGTAAAAATTAATTTTAATTTTCTGAAAATTACACGAAATCTAAGTAACGGCAGTAAATGTCATGCCAGTAAAGTTTGGAGATAACCAAACAATACAGTATAAATTAACTTTTTGAATAATATCTACAATTTTATAACCTGATAAAAATATTGTATTAACATAAATCCCACTTCATAGATCATTCCACGTTTCAAATCCATTATATTGTTAACAATTATTTATATTAATTTTAATTTTTAAATGGAATTCAATCAAATTTATACAAGGCAATTTCTATATTTTTCAAATTCCCTCCAAGTTTGGATCAAATCAAACGGGCGAAAGTATTTTTTTGGAAGTTGTGGATATAATTTGATGAAATTAATAGATACTTGACTATCTTTTTACCAATCCCTAACTTCCCTCCAAATTTGAGCCAAATCGAACGTGCGGTTTTAGAGATATAGACGTATCAAGGAAAACATATACACATAAACATAAATATATATATATATATATATATATATATATATATATATATATATATATATATATATAAGAAAGTAAAGGACGGAATTCAATAAAATCGATACTACATATTTTTTTATTAATACCTACATTTTGTCCAACTTTGAGCTAAATCGAACATGCCGTTTCCGAAATATTGGCTTATTAAAAAAAAAAAACGTTTGCACGCACGTAAGTGGAAGTGCTGGATGGAATTTGGTAAAATTGATATGGGACCATCTAGGAGCCAACCCGCACAATCCATTGAAATTTTATGAAAATCGGATAAAGAGATGTAGGTGATATGCCCGTAACATAGATTTGACTAAAGACAGACCAAAATCAAATTTGACCTTGATGTCTGAAACGTAAAACGCAAATGGAAATTTTCGATTCTGAGCACACATACTGTTTAACCTCTCTCAAGAAAATTTTTCAGATGGAAATTTAAAAAAACATTACTTTAACGTTTAGCTTCATCAAAAAAATGCGGAGTTTTTGAAATTAACCGAATATTTATTAATTACTAGTACTGCATAAACTGAATGTAGTTTAAAAAAAATTATAACTCAATATATTGTTATTTCCTTTAAAACAGCCATGTAATCTAGATAGATCACATTCCTAAAATGAACAGAATAAAACAATATAGAGCACTAGTAACATGAAATAAAATCAAAATAAATAAATAAGAGGTTATTCTGGATTTAGGTCGCTAATCATTAGGAACGGCAAAGATACATCGATGTTTTTGAAACGGCTTGTAATTCGATTAGAAGTAAAATTGATAAATTTTAATACGAATAAAATTAATAATTTTTAAAAACAGATCAGGTTCTTGTGCTAGTATAAACTTTACTTCATCCTCCAAACAAAATATTTTTTAAAACAACAAAATTCCACCTATCATATTAATTGCTGAATTTCTTCAAAAAACATTTATTCTTATTAATTCGAAATTTAAATTTCTGAGTCTTGCCAGACTAAGTCGAACGTTTCTAACATAATTCCAATCTTGTCTAGCTCCTCCTTCCCTTTGATAAAATTCGTCCAGTGTGTTGTCTCGCAAATCGTCCATTCTGTAAAAATTTAATTTATTAGCCCGCCAAGAAGACAAGTAGTTCTATTGATTATAAAAACATTTTAAGCAAGAATCGAAGATTAAAAATACCTTCTTTGGCAACATGCGAGGGTTGCATCCGTTTTTCTGTGGATTTTATCACTACAGTCGACAAAGATCCAATTTAGCATTGAAAAAAGCTATCACGGCAATTGGAAACAGTCCTAATGAAACTATTTATAACCGACTCGCACTTGGCATTTGCGGATGACGTGTTCATAACAGCTAGAAAGACACCAGCGCTTGGAGAAGATTTTGAAAGGGAAGCGGCAGAAGTGGGAATTCGTGTTAATGAAGGAAAATTGGAATATTTAAAAACTTCCAGTAACCAAGAACTGGATCACCGCGGATCGGCGAATGCAGTTTTAAAAGTACAGGCAATTTTAAGTACTTAGGTTCTGTCAGATGAGAATAGAATGAAAGAGGTTGTCTACAGGTAACAAGTGCCTTTATAACCTATGAAAAACATTAAAGTACAAGGAGCTCACTCAAATAAAAGCAAAACTCCTGATATATGAGACTATCCTGAGATCCACATTTACTTATTTCAGTGAATCTTAGGTATTGACAAATGAAAGTGAAAATAGACTTAATCTCTGGGAAAGAAAAATACACTGGAAGACATATGAGCCAATATGAGAAAATGACAGGTGCCGTTTAAGGAAGAATTGTGAGCTTAGTGCAATGTATGGAAAACCAGACCTGGCATTTTTTGTGAAAAAAAATGGCTTCGACTTGTAGAAAGGATGGCAGAAACTAAAATATCAAGACGCCTTTTCAGGCGTAAAAATATGTGATGGTAAGTCGCAGTTTCATTAAGAATTCAAACGACTCCCAAAGAGTTATAAAAATATTTTCAATAAACTATAGGTTTAAAGTTATTGGGAAAGAGTTGTAAAGCTTAAAAATCGCATGAAGTTAGCCTCTGTATCTTTTTTTCACGTGCTATTTTTAGAGAATTTACTTCTGGTAAACCGGCAGTTTTGAAAGATTTGGACTATTGTCAAGTCATTGCTAAAACTTTGGCATTGGTAGTTTTTAACAAAAAAGTGGAAGTGAGTCAGCCTTGAACGCCCAATCATGAACCTGGTAAGGACCGCTTCTTCTGCGGATGTTGCGATGAAAGGAGCTCTAAGGTTCAACATATTACTTTATAAACTTGTTTGGAATACTCTTGTTCGGTATGCCCTGCCATCCCTTGCAGATATTCATTTTCAAGTAGACGTATGACGGATTTAGTAGAGAGTATATTTCTTTATAGGTCATTTCATTCCCCTTGATAACGACATGTTTAGATACTTATTTGTGATAAACTGATTGTACTGGTTTCATGGACGATCAAAATAAATGTCTGTTGATGCCAGTAAGATATTTAACGAGTCAGAAGCTGTTAATGCATTCCTGAAAGTAGTGATGCCTAGAAGAGGATTTCATGGCGCAAGTTGCGCCAACAAAAATTTTAAAGAGACATATTTTGACGTGTTTTTGAATTTTAGAGGGAGACACATTTCGACAGGGTTATAAATTTACAGAATGAAAATTTTCAAACTTAAGGTTGTGGGGAAAAACATGTTACAGGCCGCAGCAAGTGTAATTGTTTATGATCTCCGATTTTTTCTAATTCTACATTCGCTTGCTTTGTTCTTAAGAAAAAGTGAGCCATCGAATATTTTGGGAGAGGGGGGCAGGTTTTTGCGCTATCGAACTTGGAGGGAATGGAAACTCCTGCCTGAAAGGCATGGCAGAGGAATAAAGTAGTTTCATTTCAATAGAGTTCACCGCTGCAGTGTAAATACATCTGGGGTGGTGTAGCTTAATTTTATGATGGGAGCCCTTGTTCGTAAAAACTGAGAAAGTTGCTGAATTAGTTTTTGATCAACCAGTGAAAATTAACTGACAAGGAATTAAATTTTCAAATTTATCTCTGCATTCGGATGTAGTTGTCCTTTTTTTGAGTTTAGATAGTTTTAGATGTATTTGAGATTTATCTATAGTCCAAGGAGGTGTATCATTTTCTGTTGGAATTATGATAATCAATTTTGACAGTTAAACTAACGAAGATTTCTGTTAAGGGTAGCATTGGTTTGATATTGAAACGTTGAGCAACATTTTGGCCTAAATATATATCTATGGGCACCATTAGTGGTATGTAGGTATAATTTTATATAATAGATAATTGGACATTACCGAGTTATGTAAGAATATCTTATTGAGCGCAATCATAAATAAAACTACCCTAGGCATTTCTCTTATAACGATTTCAAATGAAGTTCCCTTGTCAGTAGCTTGTCAAATGTTAGTTCCAAGAATCTGCAGTCACTGACGTCGAGTTGGGAGCCATTGTTCATAATTAGCTCAACTGGTTAAAAAGTAACTTTTTTTTTTTACTAAAATGGACACATTTTATTTTTTCATTAGAGCATGAAGTTTGTGACCATAGCTAATTCGATTCAGTGCATTATATAGTTTTACCTTTATGGACAAATGTTACTCGAGAGTATTACTAAGACATTAAAGAATTGCATAAGTTTTACACCGCGGGATAAATTAGAAATAAAGAGTAAAAAACAAATCCAAAATCGCTTCTATCGCAGCGCGAAGAGCGTTATTACACAACCTTGGGCCAGGGATGGCCATCCCCCTCCCCTCCCCCAAGGTCGATGGCGCATGAACCATCCCCCTTCCCTCCTCAAGATCTCTTATTGCTCTCCTCTTCATATAAACATTAGAAATTAAAGAACCCTAAATCACATACAATTACGCCTGCTAAGGTTTGTCCCATGTATGCCCTTTGTCTCCTTGTTTGAAACTTTCCAATCCGAAAATTTATAAATCTGTCGAAATGTACTCCCCTCAAAAATTCAAAATCCCGTCAAAATGTGCACCCCTCAAAAATTGAGATGGCGCAACTTGAGCAATGAAACTCCCTTGTGGATACCCCTGCTTGCGGTACTCCATTTCTTATTTCGCACTCATCTATTTTTATAGTTTGTAACTTTCTATTCTTACCCTGGAAAGATGGTGGATTACAAACCGTTGGTTGGATATCAATTGGTTCCTTATCGATTGTTATCCTCTGAAATCTAATAATTCCCTTTTCCTGAGGAAAACAGATGTATCGGTTTTATCGTAGTCTTATTCAAGTCGAAGAAAACGGCTGTAGTTTTCTCTTACTGAACAAAACTGTGAGGTTTGTTGTTGATGAACAAATCTGAAAATAACTTTGCCCTTTTTATAATGTTTACTTGTCCAGAATGACCGATGTGTAAGAGTAAATTATTTTCCTAACTGTATTGTAGTTCCCCTTCCATCTCAACTAGATAGTCAACTGAGGATAATTCCTTCCAAAAACCGCAATGAAAATTATGAATCCATTCTTCTCCTCTAATAGCCACACAAGCCTCTTATTAATCATCCGTTCCACGATCTTACAATGTAGGATATTTTATGTACATGGGTTCATATCTCAACTCTTTATGAAGAAAGGAGAAAAATGCAAAATACTTTGGAATTGTTACAAGAAGGATAAAAAGTGATAATACATTCATTAATATAGATTTGGAAAAAATAATCCAGAGTGTGTAATGTTGATAAAAATATATTACAATTATATAAGAAAGAAGTGGACATTTTTTTTAATTGAAAACTTCTTTAGGAGTGCTTTGTAGTGGATATTGAATAAGACTGAGCAGTCACGCTCCGATATGTAACGCTCATACGGGTCAAGTCTGCTTGAGCCGAATAATTTAAGTGTTTTTGCATCAGGATTAAATTATCTCTGAAAATCGAACCTGTATACTGTAATAGAGGAAAATATTCAGAATTTCTTTCTCTTTATAATGAACTATTATTTAAAACCTGACAGCGTGTCAGAGAGGTAAAAAGGGGAAATAATACTGTCGAAAACCAAATGATAACGAGTTTTGTTGAACATTTGGATTAAAATATCTCAAACTAAAATTCAAACGTGCATAATTTAAGCAAGGGCAATTTTCGTCATTTTTAATTTGGACTAAAATATCTCAACATTTAAATACAATAGAGAATTCAGAGACCAATTTGCAAAAATAAATATAGATATTTTTTTAGTAGAAAAAGGCCTTTTCAGTCTCGATAAATAATAACTTTATTTCAATTTTATCCAAATTTATTTTATAGAGTAAGTTTTTTTAATATTTTGATATATCAAGTGCAACAGAAAATCAGAGAGAAAAATTTAATTTTATATTTGTAAGAATAATTATATATATATATATATATATATATATATATATATATATATATATATGTGTGTGTGTGTGAATAGAAATAGGTGAATAATGTTTGATGTGTGAATAATGTTTTTAAGGTTATTAAGGTTTCAAAAATGGGCTAATGTCTATTGTGAATCCTCTGAAAGATTTTTGTATATGTTTTTTAGATGAAAATTTTGAATTACATGTAAAATGAGATTATTCCTGAAGATGCCTGAAGAGGGGAAAATTTGGATAAATTTGAAATAATGTTATTATTTATCGAGACTGAAGAGGCTTTTTTCTACTAATACGTATTACAGTCTCTTTCCCAAGATTATCTTTATAGATTTTTTTAAAAATTATTCTTACAAATATAAAATTAAGTGTTTCTCTTCGATTTTCTGTTGCACTTGATATTTTGACAATGGTCGTTAAAATCGTAAACAAAAAATAGTTTATACACAATTATACCGGTATATATTGTAAATGTCATTACTTTGCGAACATAGAACATATTAAAATATTTATAATTGTGGATTGATGGTTTACTGTAGTGAATAGTTGAAGAGAAGGATGGTTGGACTGATCGGTCAAAATAAATAATTGTATATACGTTTCGGCCCGAAGTTCAGGCCTTCATCATATGGTCTAACTAGGATTCTTAGTAGAGAAGCTCTGAACTTCGGGCTGAAACGTCGGCGAATGTGAAAATAAATAAAATTATTTATTTTTACTATTTTATTTTGATTGATCACCCCAACCATCCTTATCTTCTAAAATATATATATTTCATATAATTGATCTCGCCTCGTTGATGTTTCACTTATTTGGTGTGGTTCCAGCACACACATAGTTTTTCTTTTTTAATTTACTTATTTTTCAATTTTTCCCATTTCAATAATTTCCCACAATAATTCTTGCTATATTTTCTAAAAGAAATCGACATTTTTTCCTTCCTTCAGATTAAAAATATTCCCTTCCTTATATTTAATAATAATCATTCAAATGTAGTTTTGCAGACCTGTTGCCGATTATTGGATGTTCACTATATACAAATAGAATCAAGGCTGAACAGACAAGATGTAATCGGTTAAATATTTACCAACGCAACAGTGAAAACAACTACTCCACTACATCATAATCAAAACAAAAATATTAGCAGGCACGTTTGGGTTCACTATATTTAACCACCGATAGTTAGAACGTCAGCCAATTCGGAAATTCAAACAATTGAACAAATATGTACTAGCTACTAACGATTTCACAACACTCAACGAACGCTGATTGTTTGTAAAGTATTCCAATAAAAATCCTATTTTAGAAGATAGATTGTTAAAAGCAAATTGCATTAG
Source organism: Nezara viridula (assembly GCA_928085145.1). NCBI lineage: Eukaryota > Metazoa > Arthropoda > Insecta > Hemiptera > Pentatomidae > Nezara > Nezara viridula. Next base: position 48,590,792 of record OV725077.1, on the reverse strand, counting down.
ATATTCCATATTGACAAAATAATAACAAAGTGTACATTAATAATGAACTCAACGCATAGAAAGACAATAAAATCAATAGACGAAAAATGTGCTCTCAACAATTTTTAATCTTTAACTGTTATTTCTAAAATGCTTTCAAGTTCGATTTATGTATTTATGTATGCGGGCTGTCATTTACATCTTATGACCTCTGGTTCTTGAGGCTTGGTAGGTTTCTCCTCGGTCCCCCACCATCCTAGAAATAGTTTCATTTTTTCATATGTTGCGGTATATAGGGACACCACCTAAAAGATGTTTTACACCGTTACACAATTTTTTTTAAAAGGTAATTCTCATCGATGACTGTAGGAGAGAACGTGTTGACTGAGACTTTCAGTTATTCACACATATCTCCATTTTTATGATGCCGTGAAAAGTATAATTAGGAGCTTTGAATCACTACATTTGAAGCATAGGGATATTGTTTTTTTTTCAAAGCCAGAAAGCTAAACAAGGAAGCAACTATGCTCTTTTTAGAATATTTACTTGTCCGGAATGACCGATTAGTAAGGATAATTTATTTTCCTAACGCTACACCAAAGCACATGAACTTATTCTTATTTCTTCGTTATTAAAAATTATAGTGTTTTCACAATTTATCTTACCTGTGAGGATCAAATCATCCAAAAAAAAGCTATTCTCTCGTATCATCTTTTTTTCCTCCCCTTACTCGCTTTTTTGGTTTATGAGTTCTTCTCGGATCTGAGGTAAGGGTGGGAAATTAATGCCAGAGTTAAGAACTCCAAAGCGCCGTGATTTGCACACGCGTTAGCTCGCTCGGCCATCCCACTTTCACCATCTTACCTTTCTTTCTTTTTTCTATCAAGTTATTGTACATTTTTGCTTAGGTGTTAGAGGTCAGTCCAGTGGCCATTAATCGGCAAGTCATAAACCAGCTTCGATCAGGAATGATCAAAGACTGATTCATGTTCAGAATGTTTCGAACTCATAGAAATTAAAAAGCGGCGTAGGCGCACATTTTCCATTTTAATTTGTGGGAGGAGGCGTGTTTTATAAATGTTGATCATGAAAGCATTGTAGGCGAATGAGGGCTCTTATTAATAAGAACTCTAATTAAAAAAAAAGTTAATTGCTATATATATAAATTAAAGGATATAATGTATCTCAGGTTTGGTATTGAATATAAAATTTATAAAATATCTTTCTGAGAATGGAAAAAAGAGATGCATGAGTTTAATAAGGATGGAATAGGAAATACTGTAAAGTAAATTATTTAACGGTATAATGTATAAATTAATATATAATATATAACAACCTTGTTGATATTAGGAAGAATGAAATTTCATTCCAATAAAAGCATTACATTCTCCTTTCATTAAAAACACTACCATCTTATTCAGAAGAAAGAGAATGTTAACAAAGCAGTATAGCATGAAAACAGTCTCAGAATGAAGGAGAAATGCGGGGAGAAGGGAACAAGGATAAACGAAAGGGCTGTCCCGTTTGAGAAAACACATCTAAGTTGAGGCAAAGTAAATACTTCTTCTAAATAAGGAGGATCTGGCAAGGAGCTCCTGGCTTTGAAAATAAACACGAAGCACACTCAATAAAAAAAAAGGGAAAAGCAACCCCCAAGAAGAGATAGAATAAGTCTTTCTACAACGGAAGAGGATATTGACTTCAGTAGTCAAGACGTCTTTCGACAATTCGAACTACAGTGTAATGCTTTTGCAAATAGTTCAACATGTTAGCTGAAGATCTAACGAACATCAACCTTTTTTTTTTTTTTTAATGAAACAAGGTTGTATTATATTTTATATATTCTTTAATATTTTCGTTTGACTGTTCCGTAAATAATTGAAAACATATCGAGACTATAAGAAAGAAAAGAAAATATGAGCAGACAATTCACAAGTTTTTCATACTGTTAAATTAACTTGAATTTATGATAATTTTAAGTGAGTTGTGCTTATTGCTCAGGTTATATTATTTAGTTAATTATAATCACATTATAAAAAAATCTTTTAACGAATCAAAGACAATAAAGAAAGAGGTTCAACCGTGGACCAGCTCAAGTCGCAGCAGTCGTAGAGAACAGGTCGTCCTCACGCGACTGAGGATCGGACATACTAGACTGCCACACCTCCACCTCATAACAAAAGATCTTATCCCCAGATATCAAAAGCGTGACCAGTCATTAACCATAAAACATTTTTTGGAAGAGTGCCCTTTTTACACATCATGGTTAAAAGATCTCGGAATACCCCAGAATATATCAGCATCTCTGGGAAATCAAGAAGAAATCGTTAACAAAGTTATCAAGTTCCTGGATAGTGAAAAACTTAAAAAACATATATGACAAGCTTATAATTAATGATCTTTTGCAGATTTATTTTTTTTTTTTTTTCATTTGTTCATTATCTTATTGATTTCAATTCATTTATTGATTTTACTGATATTATTAAAAAGTTTATTTATTTATCTATTCTGTCTTATTATCTATTAGTGTGTATTATTATCTTTATTTATTTATTTTATTCTATCAATCCTTTTATTTATTCTTCTTTTTAGACCAGCCATCCAAGCAGTATAAAAGTAGCGTTATTTAGTTGATCGGGCGCTGATGACCTCAATTTTTTTTTTTGTTTTTTTTCACCTAGACATCGAAACAAACTAAACGACTTTTCTAAAAAGACAGATATGCAACAATATACGTAAATAAAGTCCAAGGAGGGAGCAATAAACACATAGCAGATGTCGACTAAATAATCTAAAATAAATAAATAGGGAGGATTATGGGTATTATTTTAAGTGAAATAAAAATAAGACTGGATCGTGCGACTTGTCATTGTTGAACCGAAAAAGATTTCTTCTTTGCCCCAAAGATGGATTATTGAAATTTTGATAATTTTAACTATGCGGAATAGAATCCCTTGTTCTGCATAGATGCAATGTATTGTAAGGGAGTTATGAGGAGTTCAAATTTTTGAAAATTGATAATTGTTGAATCGTTAGTCTAGTGATGGGGCTTAGTAGTCCTCAGTTTAGTCAAGTCAGAGGTTTTTGGTGTTCACCTATGTGACCGTACCGTTAGAGTTAGTATTCTAAAAAGCGGAATAGTCACATATTACATCAAACAAAAAAGTTGAAGGGCCTGCGTGTCTAGTCGGTCACTAGACAGTCTGTCAGTCAGTAGTTCTAAAGTCTTGTCTTGCTCTTTTTTTGTCCTCTGTAATGAAAAGTGTCTCACAACACGTCTCAGCATTCCGTTCTGAAACTGCTGGATATTAGTTGCTGTTAAGACTGATTTATTTGATAATAATCCTATTGACATAGGATCGGTGATTTTGTTTGACATAAAATGCTTTTGTAGACAATATATAAAACACAAGCACATCTTGAAATTGGGGTACAAAACCAAGGGAGCCTCAAACCTTGACAGCTATGGTTCTCCAAATTTATACGTCGCTGCTCTGAAGCTAATCCAGTAATTTGGAAGGGTCGTCAGTTATTTCAAGTTAGGAACTTTAAACAAGAGGGATTTTTTTTTCGATTACCCCCTACCACACTATTTATAGCATATGGATGGGTAGGAGAGGTTGTTCTAGAGGTACAACCAAATCTACTCTATGGATTCTGGATGAAGGTCGAGATTCATTCTGAGGATCCGACACAAAATAAATTTAAATCTGATCCGACCAGATTAGTGTCGCTAGACAATCACGACCGCATAAATAAGAACTTTTGAGAATATTCGGGGAAGAAAAGTGTTCTATTTGCCTGAGCCGAAAATACTGATAGATTTTAGGCGAAAGTTTTTCCTACCAATTTACTTTTTAGTTTCATGATTTACATTACATTTATAGTGAATTTATTTATTTTTTTTTAATCCATTGAAACGCCTGGCTGTCGAAATACATTCTTGAATTCTGCAATGAGACGTTCCACAGAAACGGCTATGTTATGATAGCTTATTATGTTGTGATAGCATTGGAAAAGAACTCAATGATTTAGAGAAACATAGCATATTTCGTCAATCTTATATAAGGAGCATGGATCCGAAGCACAGCATTATTTCTTCTTCTTCTTTATTGTAAAGACTTATTATTTTTAATAAAAAGTATAATTCCTCATGTCATATTCCGCCTAACCTTCCATCCAGTATAATCTCATCAAATGTAAATGAAGGATATTCCTGATGAATAATAGCTGTCATTTTCTTTCTTGAAGTAATCTTGTTGCCATCCCCTCATCCACTAACTCCATCTTGAACTCTAAGATAAATTGCTTAGGCCTCCTCATTTATTCCCTCATTCCATGAGTGATTCTCAGATTATGGGCAATTTTCATGGTAAAATTTTAATAATTTTGACGGCTTTTAAATAAAATTTTCTAAATACCTACACCTTCTATTGCCGCTCAGCTTTATCTCAGCAACTGGCCAAGATCAAAAGTGCTTTTTGCTCAGTAATTAAAGTAAGTAAAGCTAATAATTCGGTTGTGGGAATGATACGAGTTTTCAACTAGGTAATGACATTTTCACGTATTTTATTCGGCCAAAACCGCTCTGTAACTAGTATTATAATTTTTGTTTTTTTCAACTGACTTGCTACAAACCATAGTCAAACATGAATTATAATAAATGAAATAATTTGAACAGGCAGTGGTAATGACAATAAGGTAGTGCTTAATATATAAGAAAAGGATGCATAGAGGGAAGCTCCCCAACTGGTTGGTCTATCCACTGGTGGCTGTCCTGTAACTCCATGGCAACTACTACACTCCGAAGAAATTTATCCACTGCTCTCTTTTTTCAAAGCTTAAATATCTGATGTTGTGTTTTTTACTTGCTAATGACATCAAAGTGATGGGAAAATGTTTGAAAATGGATAAACATACTTCACTGTTAACAAAAGTTTAAAAAATACATATATAATTCAAAATGCCTTAATTATTCTTTAGGAGCGGAAATAAATTTCACTTTTATTTTACATAGGTTTCGAAAGAACAAAAAAAAATTGTTTACTAGAAAACTGAGAGTGGGACAATAGGTGGTAATGGCATATTAGTAGCTTAAGTAACTATAAAATCACACTATTCTTTAATATTTTAATTTTTAATAGTCAATTATGAAGAAATACTTCTTCACTGTATAGCGGTTGGGGAAAAAATTAAGTTAGACATAACTAATCATGTAAAAGTTGTAATGGACTAAAACTTGCCACTAAAATGAGTATCATCCTCATAACCAATCTGCATCAGTTCTGATTTAATTAACTAATATCATAAATAAAATCAACCTTAGTTAACATGCCTTAGATTTTTGTGGGAGAGGTTATCAAGGTTCGGGTACAGCAATAATCAATAAAATATAAAAATGGCTATTAAGAAATATATAATGACCGAAAAATTTCAGAATCTGTACCATTGAAATTCACAGCATGAAACTATGCTTTAAGAAACCATCATGAAGTGTAAAATGAACCTTGTAAAATTGCATCTAAGGGAATCAGCTAGTCAATGAATGCCAACTGCAAAGTATTAATTTGTATCAAGTGACAGTATGATTTTTTTCAGAACCACTTTACATGAAAAATATTTGAAAAATCATTATTATTAATTTTTTTATTTTTTAAAAATAAAAAGTGTATTTATGTAATTTTGATTATTATAGTACATCCCACATCAGGGAAAAACAAGAAATAAAAGTTTTGCAACAGTTAATTATTGTCATTTTTGCTAAAAATGCAGGTAATTTTAGATGACAGGATAAAAAATCATATAATTTCTTGACACAACTTGAGATGAATCTCACCCTTTATATGATCATGGAGGGCCTTGGTGTCGACATAAAGGACGTGGCAAGGTTGGCAGAGAACATTATCCTTGACTCCTTGGGAATTATCCATCACCATGTGCATGGATAGAGAGTTTGTTCATGGGGGGAGGCATGCGTGTTTTACAGCATTTTTAAATTATTTATTGACCACGTCCACTGCACTTCATGTATTTGTATGCATGTTATGGATTAGGTTAGGAAAAGAGAGGAGAAAATCTAGGGAACGAGAAAAATGTATAGAGTGAGAGAAGGAACAGAAAGGGATGTATAGTGCTAATAAGAATAAGAATAAGAATTAAAGAAATAGTAAAAATAAAATAAATAAATAAAAATATAGGAAAAAAAATATATGATAAAAAAAAATATCTATATATAGATAAAAAAAAAAAAAAAATTGTATATTATGCTCATACATGTTGTTAATACTATATAATTGTATATTAGTTTTGGAAAATTGTCTGTAGCGATTAATAAGTATGCTGTGTTTAAAGCAACCCAATGTAATTGGGCAGCACCCTTTTATGATAATAAAGTGATTCTCTCTGAACATATTAAGTAGTCTAATAAAAATATATTTTGACAAATTTAATTAAAATAATCTTAATTCAGAAATCCTAAAAAAGGTGAGAAGAAAAGAAAATAGAATGAAACCAGTACATTTATTTTCAAACCAATAATAAAGGAGCAAAAAATAAGGAATAAATTTAAATTAATAATCATAGGTAACAAACATCTTACAAATTATTAAAATATACATCTTAGATAAAAAATACAAAACTATTCAACTCATAATGACACACAATATTACAGTAAATAATTCTATGTAAAAGACAGAAATATAATGCTCAGAGGGATCAGAAGGTTGGTTCATCAAAACTTGATACCTCATTAAACAAATAAAAATAAGGAATTTAAAAATATTTATAATATTAAAATTATCTATTAAAAACTATAATAGACTTGGATTGATAGATATAACTCAACCAAAGGGATAAAAGAGTTGTTTCAATAAATTAATTTTCCTAGAAAAGCTTTATAAATAAAATGATTTCCACCAATATAATTTAGGAATTTTTTTAATCAGGCCTTTAAAAGATTTTTTAAAGTCTACTATATTTCCATATTTTATGACTCAAACAACTTCAAGGACACAGACTATCACAATTAACTTTCTTTTTTTTAAACATACTTTTTTGACAAATAAATATATTTCATTCAGGTTAGTACATATGACAATAATCATATTTTTTGAAAGAAATTAATAAACATAATTAAATATTCAGTCATTAGAAAATTTACCTAAATTAAAAAAAAAAGGAATAAATTTGTAACTGACTGAACTCATAACGACAAAAAAAAATAAATACATTATGCAAAGAATAAATAATAATTAGAGTATGCTTAGTCTAATAAATCAACAATAAAACAATATTTAATATTGATTTACCAAAAATTATAAAAATACGAAGTAACCCAAATTTTAAAGAACCAACCTATAAGTAAATTCATCTTACATAATTGTCAACAAGAACAAACAAAAATACAATAAATAAAAACAATAGACGACAGTAATGGGAAAAATAATCTTTATTTTTAATTTTTTTGGTCATTTTTGTTATATACAAAACGTTTTAGAAATACCACAAAACTTTGGTTTAAAGGAATTTGTGTATTGATCACATAATGTAAACTTCAAAAACATGGCAATCACACATATTTTTTTCTTCACAGCCCTTAAAAAAAAAATAGACTATTTGACCATTGAAACAAATTATTAAAATGTGTTGCGCATTTATTCAAATATTTGAGCAGTGAAATTTACACAAATGAAATATAAAACCATATATTAGCTTAGACTACATATAAACACACAAGTTTAAATGAATATAAATATATTTCAATATATAAATCTATAACATATGCATTAACTATATATATATTTATATAAATAACATATTACCTGCTTACTTACTCCTAGAAATATTTAACAATATAATGTACAACCAATTAATAAATATTTATAGATATAATCCTACAAGTATTTTCCTATGATACATAAATCACATCTTAAAAGTACTGATAACATTTTTAAAAAGTTGGAAACAAATATGAAATTTTTTTCTTTATTTATAAATAGAGATGAAAGATTTACAGACTGTTCTGATAATGTTCAGTTTATTACACAAGAATAGAAATATTAAAATATTGATTTCAGTTTTTGTAGTTATTAGTAGAATAATAACAAATTTTAAAGGACATTTTTACTTTTTCATACTAATCAGAAATACAACTAAACATGCAGAATATTTATTAAGAGGATAAAATGCACTTTTGACACTTTTTATATCTACTGACCCAATGCTGACTCTAAAAATTCAGAAGATGATATTGAGAAAGATTATGGGTTTGATTACTGAAAGAAGAGTACAAGGCATTCAACAAAATGAAATTTAAATTTCTGTCAGATTTACCAGCCAACATCGCAGCAACTGAAACTGAGGCAAGAACAACAGAAATCCTAAGCAAAAGTGAGGGGGACACCTGTGATTCTGATGAAAGGATTTGCTAAATAATATAAGATTTCAAACTAGTCTCTACTCATTGGTAATAGCTGCCTTGAGTAGAGAAAAATCAATTAGATATGTTGTAAGCGGATAAATGGTAAAATTAAGAGAATAAAATAAAATTAATATAAATGTATTTTAATTAAATAATGGAGCATATAACATTACAAGGCTTGTTTTCATAAATGTGGAGTGAATTCAAGAGGTTTAGACAGGAGAAACAATGTCAAAAATGCCTTTGCCTCATAATTCCTAAATAAAACAATTCTAGAAGTTAGATAATGCTGTCTCATACTCCACTGCATTTTACATTTATACTTAAAACTGATAGAAGAATACTATACAACAAAATTCATTTAATAAAATCTAAAAGTATTATTGTTTATTAAAATTCAATCATTGTATTTTCCAGAGTTGTTATACTTTCAATTGAGAATAAACATGTCACACACCAAGCGATTTAATGCCCAACAATTTCAATCTCCGACAGATATATGGCAATATCAAACATATCTGACAAAACATGAGCAGCAAAAGGATTATAGTCAGAATAAGAATGAACCTTATTAACAATAGGCTTCAACTATACACTCTCTAGTTTTGTTTAATTTTTATTGTTATCAATTTAACAATTTTAAATAGAAAATAAAATACAGAAAACCAGAATTAGAAGATAGGATAAAAATGAAAACAATAAATTTTGTAATATAACTAAAACAGCAATTTAAAGTTGAGCTGACAAATATTGGTGGTAATTTGTAATTATTCTCTGACTTAAAAGTAATTAATGTAGCGATACTTTTCCAAGCTTTTTAATTTATTCCATTCAATCGTTAAATAGAGAGAGCGAAACTAGTAATTTCCAAAAACATAAAAAAAAAAAAAAAAAATATTTCCTTAACAATGAAATCATTCTAACTAAAACAGTAATAAACATAGATATCTACGAATTCTGGTAATATAAAACCCCAGGCAATTCCTGACTTATTCAAGAATGTATAGAAGTTCCCAACAAGCATCATTTTTGATATTTGGATTCTACATAGTTCCTTGAAACAAAAGCCTCAAATTTTGAGGAGGGTTATTCATTTTTTTTTTCAGTCAATTTTGAATGCTCTTTATTGAAAATAATGAACCAAAAACAATGAGTTAATAATATAATTTATAAGGAAGAAAACCAAAATAAGAAAATAAACAATATAGTAAGGGCCTCCATGAAAAGAGCGAAACTCTTTTTTATTTTTTTATTAACATCCAAAATCAGCTATCCCACAGACTTTAAAAATCTAAGGAAAATGTTAAAATATATAACTGCAGTATTGAATGTTGATATTGAATTTCAATATCAATATTCAAAACATATAACTGGCATGTTTGGTGATTAAACAAGCTAGTGACATCCATGAACTTGTTGACCATCAATAAAAGGGAAATCAGAAGAGAGGAGATTCTTTTCCTGTCATAAAATATTTCTCATTTCTGTCAATGAAGACATAGTACTCATAAAATATTGATATTGTCTGTTTCTAATAAAGAAGCACTGAGAAAACAACTATAGCGTTGCATTATATTGACCTCAATTCCTTATTTTTCATTGTTTAAATTGGATCCTTATTAGTCAGGAATATTTGATAATCGGATAGCATGTATGTACCACATTATTCATTTGAACAAAATTGGACTGTAATGACAATCCACACAAACTTTTCTGTGAATTTCCGATCTTATATAAATCCATGACATGTTCATGAAATGGCGGACTAGTAGACACCCTGATAAGTCAAAATTTGATTTTCCATACTTACTGAAACAAGTACAAACATTAAAAGTTTCTAAAATCTTGAATAAGTTGGATTTTGGAATATATATATATACATAATTGTATTTTAAAAATACAATAGAAATCAAAAGGAAAAGTGAAAAAAAAATTCACAACAAAAAAAATATTACCCTGAAAGCTGGTTATTAGTCAAAGTTTATACCTATTTGATGGAAGACAGTTTTTCTATTCTATTCCTAAGAAATAAACCCATTCTGGTAAACTATACACATACACTTACTATGTGATGTACCGTTTAATCGTTATATGAATTTACACATACGTAAAGCCTTCATGTATAATTTATTTTCAGGAACATGAACCTTTTTATTTTTCACATTTTAAATATGTTGTGTGTATTTTTGCTTATGTATAAATACCGCACAAAGTGTTACACAACTTTATAAATCAATAGAAATTCAAAAAATATGGGAAGTTTTTTTTTTACTGTTACTGAAATCCTTTAATATGTTTTATATACTTCTAAGTATTTATTTATTACATGTCAGTAAGCAGTATATAACTTTAGTAGGTCAAAGTTACAAGGAAATTTATCTACATATCCAATATTTTTAAAAACCTTTTAGTTCCATACACTATCGGTAGTCGTAGATAGACACAACCTAAACAAGTTTGGATTATCAGCTAATGACAGATATAAAATGTGATTTTTTTTTAATTTGTTTTTAGTTTATGAATCAACGAGATAACCTTCAAAATATTTAACAAAAATTCATTTCTAGTTCATTTAAATAGTAGTTAACACTTCACGTGAGTTTAATTTTCTCCTCCTACATCACATTTTGATTTTTGTAGAGCAGGGATCAGACAAGTCCAAGGTCACCACTATATATATATATATATATATATATATATATATATATATATATATATATATAGAGAGAGAGAGAGAGAGAGAGAGAGAGAGAGAGAGAGAGAAAGAGAAAGAGAGAGGTTATATCTGCTATTTCACTGAAATAGTGGTTTGTTTTTTTTTTTAATTTTGTTATATGAGAAAATATAAGCAACTATACTATTTCCTTTCTAAAATGTATAATTATTTAGAAAAAATTATATAAAAATTTGTATTAATGATAAGTCATACTGTCAACTAACTGTCATTACATCCCAAACCTACAATTTTATGAGTAAAGCTATAATACTTAAACAATGTGTAGATAAAATTATATTTTGAATTAACCTTACAGTTCAATAATACAAACTATTCAGTCATTTACATACATTGCCATTCACTCACTATTATATTGTTTATTTAGTTACTTTAATTCAAAAGTATAATATTTTCCTCTCCAATTTTCCTTTTACACAACAAATTACAGAATAATTATAATTAATAATAGAAAGTATTAAGTGCAATACAATATATACATATATCATTAAATACTAATGTTGTGATTTCAAAAGTATGATTTATAAGGTAAGCCACATATAAGGTAAGTCACTCAATAAAAGAGTCTAAGGAAATTTAGAGTAGATACTGAGCAACTAATATAGGTCAGCAGTTTTCATGCAACTGCATAGAAAACAACAGATTTAGAAAAAAAAATGTAAGTGTTAAACAATTAATTAATTAACATTAATTAAAAAATCAACATGTTGTTTGAATAAATTAAACTGAAAAGGAATTGTAAGACGATGAATACTATAAGGTTCCTAAAGTAAGGCCATAATTTTAAATACTAAAATAAATCCATAAATAAAAATAAAGAGAACCATTTGCTATTCAAAACTTGTTTGCTAAGGTGGGATAACACATTTTGAACTTTGCTGTTATTGTTTTACAAAATTATTCCTAAACTAGATTATTCTAAACTAGTTGCCCATTCCAATTCCCATTCCGATTAAACGAGATACCAGAAATACAATTCATTCTTAATTCAGCAACAGTCTCTAATTAGATTATTTATTAACTAATTGTGAAAGAGGGTTGCTATGATCAGCTCATAGAAAGTTTTAAAAATAATTCTCGATAACATTGTTTTCGTAACCTTCACAGTTCAATTTCAAATTTTCTCTAAAACGCAGTGATGTAAAATGCAGCATTTCAACAAATCAAAATTTTGAAAAAATAATAAGTAATATGATCTTTAGTGATTTATCAGAAAGACACAGTACAAATCAAATGCAGAAATAAACTAGGTGTACTAAAATATTTAATGCCTTAAGCCACAATTACGTATACAGACGGTAATTGATATTATGAATATTTTCTCCTAATAATAGTGTTCTACATAATTTCTGAATGATTGTTAACTATGTCACAGTAATCTGATGAGTTATTTACGAAAATGAAATAAAAAGATGGCTATGATAATGATTGCACAACCAATGATCAATATTTCTTTGAAAAGAATAAAATGGGCTATGATTCAAAATTATATCTATTAAATTTGATCAATTTTATAGCACCATACTATAAATAATGCATATCTTATCCTAAATGATTTAAAATAAAACTACAATCTATTAATCTAATAGGCATATAAGATTTAAAAACTATAGAATGGAAGATGGTATTCATTTTAGAAAACCTATAAAATCACTACAAATACGAACATTTGTTTCACATGTGAATGACAACGCAATTCTAATTACATTTGATAATCAACTTATCAGTCTCAAATTTACAAAAGCTTAATGCGTAAAATTAGTGGAAGCCTGATAGGCCTCCACTACTGAAAACCTCTGTGGTTTTGTCTACAAGAAAACAAAATAGAAAGAAATAGAAGAAACATATTTTTTAAGAGTGTTTAAAAATACATAAAAATATGTTTCTATGACTTAAACCTCATAAGGTGAAAATATCAATTTAGGTCATTATTTAAATCACTTAAAAGCTAATACTTGCCAAGAACTGATGCAGTGTCTTTTATTTATATGAGATCCTAAAATATAAAACCAACTGGTTCCTAATTCATGCATGCGTAAGACAACAGCTTATTCTTGCAGAGTCTTTAACAATTATTTTTGGCACATTAGCCTTGAGAAGGACCAGTTTCAGGTAAATATGAAACTAGCAGATAATATATGACCAACTAGCTTCTGCGGTGAATGGACTACGTCGCTGGCTTAGCTGTAAGTGGTACCTGAGTGTAGGTAGGAAAGTCAACTGCCTCGACCACATCATCAACCTGAAAGTAAAGAACAAATATAAATCAAAATTACCATAAACATTATTCCAATAATTTCAATTTTTGAAATAAATTTATATAAATATTCCTATATTAAAAAAACAATGATTAACATCATTATTTTAAATATAAATTTAATATAATATATTTAATTTAAATTAAATAGCTTCCTCACTGTTTGCATTGGCTAAAAAATATCTATATTACAAGGTCTAAATTTTTTTGTAAGAGAATAAAATCTCTGGGAGAAGCCGTTTTCAGAAATTCAGTAATCCCTCAACATATAAGGGTTTGATATCCACAAGTTTTGTTCATCAGCGAATACTAAAATACTAAAAAGTTCTGCCTATGCAGATTGCATAGGCAGGATGACTCTGGATCGAGGAAAAAATCGAGTTCATACTGAACAAGAATATCACTTCTGTTAGTGCAAAAAGTCGTATGCAAATATTGAGTGTTTTACAGGAAAGCATAAAAACTAATTGTTTCTATATGATTTATTAGTACAATTTCATAATTTATTGTCCTCAGCTATTTTTCAACGTAGCAGAAGGCTTATATATACAGTTGCAGAATACAAAATTTCACCTTTAGAACAAATAGAAATTAAAAGTACAAAATTTTTACAAATGACCTTTTGCACTAACAATAGTAATATATGCTTAATCGGCATGTTTTCATTGGCATGTATTCACTCATAAAATTGATGTTACAAAAACTCCATAACAGAAATAACAAAAACTAAACTTATTGCTTTTTCAGAGTAACGAGACCAATAATTTTCTTCAGTCAGAACAAAACTATTTAAGCTGGATTATAAAAATATATGTAAAAATCACACATAAACTCGCTACCACGACGAGCTGGTTGAACTTCTATAGAAATGAACACAATAAAAAAACACAATGCTTCCCTAACTTTGATGAGGAAGCAATGAGATTTTTTTTTACAAACTCAGAGTAAAATTAATTTAAATTTATAGAAAATTACACAAAATCTAATTAACGGCAGTAAATATCATGGCAGTAATGTTTGGAATCGATGAAAAAATACAATATAAATCAACTCTTTGAATAAAACCTAAATTTTTATAACCCCATAAAAACATTGTCATAACCTAACTCAATATTTTTATGGGGTTATTAAAATTTAGGTTTTATTCAAAGAGTTGATTTATACTGTATTGTTTCATTGATTCCAAACGTTACTGGCATGATACTTAAATCTATTACTGATTTATTAAATTAAATTAAAAATTTAATTTAATTTTTAATGAAAAAGGATTGGATCTGTGCAGAACAACACCCGTGCTGGGCTATGCAGATGATCTGGTACTGTTAAGCGAAGACATGGAAACTATAAAACTAAATACAACAACATAAATGAATGCCAGTAAAGAACTATGGTTCGTAATAAACACGGATAAGACAAAATATATGGTTAGCTGCAAAAATGGCGATATTACTGGTGATATCGATATAGATGGTAATATGTTTGAGCAGGTAGTAGAAGTTTAGGTATCTAAGGTCTACGATAACTACAAAAAACAAAATTGAAGAAGAGATTAAGATTAGACTGAAGGCCCGGAACTTAAATATTATAATCTATAAAACCATTATCTTAACTACAGTTCTTTATGGATGCGAAATGTGGCCGCTTACATTAAGGGATGAGCAACGACTTAAGGTTTTTGAAAATAAAGTATTGCGTAGAATATTCGGACCGAAGAAGGATGAATTAACCGGAGAATTCAGACGGCTGCACAACGCCGAATTGCGTGAACTATATCCGAGTAATATAATTGAGGTGATTTCATCCCAGCGAATCAAATGGGCATGTAAAATTGTTGGGCTTAGTAATGAGAGAATTCCTAAAAGGGTAATATTTGCTGTACCAAATGGTAAACGTCCGAGGGGTAGATCGAAGCGAAGGTGGGAAGATTGCATTAAAGCCGATCTGAAGGGACTAGATTAGGACGGCGAATGGTGGATGGAGGTGTGTAATAAGCGATTGGTGGTGTCGGCATTGAACCTTCAGGTTCGCTAAGCCTTTATTATTATGATTTACCCTAACTCCCACTCCATATGATCAGTGCCTTTCACATTTCACTGCCATTATATTGTTAAAACTTATTTATATTAATTTTAATTATTAAATGGAATTCAATGAAATTCATATTAGGAAATTTCTTTACTATTCTCCAAATTTCCTCCAAGTTTGGGTCAAATTGAACGCGCAGTTTTCAAACTATAGGCTTGCCAAATAACACGTTTGATAATAATCCGAAAGCGACAGTGTTTTTTCTAGAAGTGGATAGAATTGATAAAATTCATACCTACTTAATTATCTATTTACCAATCCCTAACTTCCCTCTAAATTTGAGCCAAATAGAACATGCGGTTTTAGAGATATAGATGTATCAAGAAAAACACGTATGCACATATATATGAGAAATTAGTGGACAAAAAACAATAAAATTTACATTACGTTATTTTTTCACCATTAAATTTCACCAAAAGCAATAGCACTAGAAAGTACAGCTCAAAAGTACCATCCTCAAGATTCGCTCCATATTTATACTATTGGATTAACTAATTCAGCCATTAAAATTGCTGTAGCAAGGGTTTACTCAAGGGAATTCCAAATCAGTGCTGCGGAGGGTAAAGATAGAACAAATTTCGACAGTGAGATAGCAGCAATCCTCATAGCCTTAAGACATCGTTGGAAAGCAAGACCAGAGTGCTGTTCTTCATAGGCTTTAAAGCACCTATCATAGCTGTTACTAACAAAAATTAATGTCTATCGACAGCTACCTTGGAGTGCAAATCCCTCCTCTGTAACCTTACACCCCAAGGTACCAATGTGGATCTGTCAAAAGCAGCTTTGAAATCAACATATACTACAAGAGTATGTTTTTGTGTTGGAATCTGTCTTTCACATCCTCACTAAAACGAGCCACCTGCTCAGTTGTACATCTGTACTTCTGGAAACCTGCTGCTTTGATGACATCTTATTTTCCCTACCCAGATGCACTAAGACCATAGAAAAAATATAGAGCTTAGAAAAAAACACTTGTGAGCGATATAGGTCAGTAGTTAGATATGAAAGTGGAACATTAGCCTTTATTGATAATTGGGACCACCTCAGCCTTCCCCTATACACTAGGATATTGCGACCATAATTGATATGGGACCATCTAGGTACCTATCTGCATAATCTCTGAAAATTTTATGAAAATCCTATGAACGGTACTAGGTGATATGCCCGTCAAATCGATTTGACTACAGACAGACAGACACCGAACCAAATTTGATCCTTGATGTCTGAAACGTAAAACGCGAGTGGAAATTTTCGATTCTGAGCACAACATTTTTTTGAACTTCACGCACAAATACAACATTAGGTAGTGAGGAATCAAAAAATACATTTGAATTAATTAATTATTTGAAAATTCTACTAAAGAAATCAGGAAAATCAATCAAACCTATGGGAATGTACTTCTATAATACCTAAACATCTCAGTGTATTAATATGAAAATTGGCATCTACGCATATTTTAACTTCACGTTATAGTTTGGCGGTGCATTCCACTAAAATCCAGCCAAATAGATTTTGTCCCATGTGTTGGTGCATGTTAACATCGGAGTCTTGAGTTTTGTTCAGGACTGGTAGGCTCTTGACTACATCAAGTTTAAATATTCATAGACGTCAATTTCAATATCAATCTACCAAGATGTTTGAGAAGATATGGAAATACATTTCTTTAGGGTGGGTAGATTTTCTGTAGCCTGTTTTTTTATAATTTAAAAGCGTCACATAGCTTTTAGTGCACAATCCAAACACATAACCCTCATATCCCTTCGCTTAGTTGGGTAAAAATAAAACCCAAGGACATACTCCTAGTAAAAGGAGCAAAGGTCATGGTTCTGATATAACCATAGAATGAAATGTATTTGCTTCCTTCTTTTACTATTTTATCCTATGTTTCTAAATTAATGCATCTGGGTTCATATTACTCTTTTTTGTTAATATATAACTGATTTAACCTGACTGATGCCAATAGTGCTTTAATCTGGAGTCACAGAATCAGTGATCGACTTGGACATAAATCTTTCTTGAATACTTCTTCGCTAACTTCTTGGCAAAAGCATGAAAAGAGCTTGTTCTTACCTTAAATTGATGCATGAAAAATATTTTTACTGAATTTCACTGATGTCATACCAGTATATTTGTATTATTATTTCTTTGATATAAAATACAATTACTACTCAAAGTATAGTCCATTGTTATCTACCGTCATCAGTCATCTGCTAGCCAATTGCTCGATTCTATGCTGATACCATTCTTTGAGATGGATGTGAAAGAATTCTTGGACTGCAATTTCAATTTCTGCAAAATTATCAAATTTATTTCCTTGAAGAAAATGGGCCATGGATCTAAATAAGTAGTAATCCGATGGTGCGAGGTCTGGACTATATGGTGGATGAGGAGAGAGTTTAAACCCATGAAGTTCTCTAAATTTTTCTTTGGTCCGACGGGAAGTGTGAGAACTAGCATTATCTTGTTGGAATAAAGTTCCTTTTCAGTTGATCAAAGCAGGATAACGTTCTGATAACTTTTTATACAATCTTTCCAGTTGTTCGCAGGAGAGTTCAGAATTCATACAGCATTTATCAGAAACGAATTCGAGATGAATAACATATTCGTTTGACCGTGATGCCATTCCTCACGGGTATTCGGATTTCACCAATAAATCCACTTTTCATCACAGGCTACAATCTTCCGATAAAATCTCATATCAGAAGGTTTTCAATAAATTTTCACAAATTACTAGCCTCTTAATCTTGGAATATGTTATCTCTTAGCAAGAAAAATATGTTTCATAATCTTTTCATTTTTTTTAAGCATAAATAAAAAAAATAATAATACGAAATTATGTCCTCCAGGCATGACATACTGATACATCCTAGTGAAAGAGTTCCCGCCCATTATATGCTGCGTAATTCAAAAGGGAATTCCCCGGTTAACAGATTAAGAAGGGGGCAGGATAGAGCCGAAGAAGGAAGATAGTTGTTGTTTATCATCATTTTGTTACTTTTAATTTCACTTAGGATATCATAAAGCCTAAAACTGATGGGTTTTTTGCTTACTCGTATACAATTTTGTATTGAGAATTAAATTAAAAATTATAAATTGAATTCTTCACAGATGGATGTACATTTAGCTAAGTATCAAGTTTTAGATGAAAAGATAATGGCAATACTCTTGCTTTCGAACAGAGACTCAAAGCTGTGCTTGTACGAAATGTTCTAATTGATAAACATATTCTGGCATGATGCACTGAATCTAATTTAGAAAGGACTGATTTATTTATACATATTATACATTTTTAAAAGGGAAATAATTAAAAGTAAATTGCAATGTTCTAACAATAACCATTATATTATTTACCTTAAATGATGGATACAATGCAACCTGATTTGTCCTCAAGTTTCTACCTTTGGAATAACCATCCCAATGATTCCCTGCTACACCAACAATATCCCCAACAGCAAGATCCATTTCATCAGATGATTTAGGGCGATGGCTCATGATAGCTACTTTTCTATACAAACATAAAAGAAAAATTAATTTAAAACGATGATAAAAAATTTAATTTTTAAAAACTTATATTTACAACTTCTGTTTGCATGGCTCAATAAACTATTGTTTCACAATAGTTAAACATAAAAAATAATTAAAATATATATATATTAAGTTTGAGCATAATCTAAATCAACTAAGGATTTCAAAACATAAATAGGAAAGATGCATGGTATTAGATTATTTATCACAGAAAGGAATGATAAAAAGGCAATCTATCGAGTTAAAAAATGATGAATAGTAAAAAAATGGGTGAGGAAATAAAGGCACAATACAATTTTAAATCAAAGATAAATAAAATATAACTTCAACCCTTTCACAAACTTAAAAACATTGGACATAGATTGAAAATTACAATAAGCTGTCACATATAACTTATTTATAAAAGGGCACACAAATTTCGTAGAGAATGCTAATAAGAAACCTGAATAATATCAACAACACTAGATTGATACCACCTTTTGTCAACTATTATAACCTTTTGAGATTCATAAGTAATCACAACAGATTCTCAGAAATTAAAGACTTTGTATACTATATTTGTATACATAAATATATATTTATAAATATATAAGTAAGTTATATATTTGTATATTGTAAGTGGAAGT
Organism: Nezara viridula; assembly: GCA_928085145.1. Lineage (NCBI taxonomy): Eukaryota > Metazoa > Arthropoda > Insecta > Hemiptera > Pentatomidae > Nezara > Nezara viridula. The sequence goes on along the minus strand of OV725077.1, from coordinate 48,571,167 downwards.
AGTCACAGACTTCAAATACCTCGGAACATTTGTGGATTGGTGAGGGAAAGTGGATTCAGAAACTCTACACAGGATAAATAAGGCAGACGTGGTCTACTACCAGATGTGCACCACTTGTTGGAATAAGCAGTTATTAGTAGTTATAGTTATTGGAAAGCAAGAGGTGGGCCAAAATGTGAAGCTCCACATCTTATAAGTCAGTATACTTGCCAATAATTCTATATGAAGCTAAAAGCAGGATAATAACAGATAAATAGGAAAGTACGGTGACAGCTGTGGAAATGAGGTTTCTTTGAAGAATTGCTCGGAAAACAAGAAGAGACTGCAATCACAATGAGAGGAATAGAGAGGGACTAGGAGTCATCTCAATGAAGATGGTCGGAGAGGCTCAACAGCTGAAGTGGTTCGTTCATGTAGCTAGAATGGAGGAACATCAAGATCCAAGGAAAACTATGGACTATGCACCTGACAGCAGGGGTGGGCAAATATTACTCTGTGTACTGAGTTGGGGTTGGCCATAAATGAGAATAAAACAAAATATATGCACACAGGAACAGGTGGCGATGAGGCACTGATTGTGGACCCTTACACATTCCAAAGGGTGATCCAGTTTACGTATGTTGAATCCTTAGTGACACCAACAAACGATGTCTCTGCTCAGATAAGGAAAAGGCTGGTGGTGGGTGACAAATAGGGCATACCTTACTGAAAACTCTCCGCAGCAAATCCATTACCAGGGCCACAAAGCAGGTCATATACAAGACTCTTATACCCCCAGTTCTTACCTATGCTTCCCAATCCTGGGTCATCTCAAGAAATAATGAAAATATTCCTTTAATTTTTTAAAGAAAAATCTTACAGCGAATAGTTGGCTCAGTAAGAGATGAATGGAGGATTAGGAGGAAAGAAGGAAAGAGCTTTATGAGCTTGCTATATCCGGAGCCTGCTACAGATCAGAAACTGAAAAGCAGCAGAACAAAATCGGGCCGAATGGCGGCAGCTCATTGAGGAGGCCAAGGCCCACCCAGGGTTGAAGCGCCACATAGATAGGTAGATAGTGATTGAATTCCCAATAGTGATTCAATTAGAGTAAAATACATGGTTCTTGATATTCAGAGTAGCATTTGCCCATCTGTGCCTGACAGTAGAAAATCTAGAAGCCAACCAAGGATGCCATACCTGGAATATGTCGACATTAAGTACAAAAGGAGAGGAAAGGATCTACATCCAACCAACAACCTGGCAAGAAACAGAAAACAGTGGCAATCCTGGCTAAACACGCTGATAAGTACAACAGGGTGATGCAAAAGATGAAGTATACTATATTTGTAATGGTTATCACATAAAAAAAAAAAAAAAATTTTAAAAAGTATTCTTATAAATTATAAAATAAATTAAACAATAAATGATGAAAATTTGATAAATAATCTTAGTTTTCTAAAATGAGGATATCATTTCACATGCTCAAAAATGGCCCAGAGAAAAAGCCAACTCGAAAATGTTGAAAAAAAAGTTGAAGTTTAAGGAAAAGGTAAATCAAAGCAACTTATTTAAGTAATTTAGAACAGTGATAATAATGTATCATGTACATAGCGCGAACAGTTGTAGGAAAATGGAACATGAGGACGATATTGACGCAAGTAATGAATGGTCTTTGCAGATGACATCGTTCTCATATCAGACTCAAAGGAAAATCTACAGCAAGCGGTGATCGAATGGGAGGCTGAATTAGCAAGAAAGGGTATGGCAATTAATGTCGGAAAGAGCAAAGTAATACAGATTGAACGGGATCAGGAGGTGGTTGAAATTTATTGCAAAAGGAGAGGTACTCGAAATGGTGGAGGACTTCACATATCTAGGTGCAGTAATAAACAAGAACGGAAGGGTTGACTATGAAATTTCCAACAGGATTAAAAAGGCCAATGATGTGTATTACAGCTTATGCAATACAGTCATTGGGAAAAGGGAGGTAGAGAGGAATGTAAAAATGCATATTTTTAAAGCGGTATATCTACCAACCCTTATATATGGGAGTGAAAGTTGGGTCCCATTAACCAAACACCTTAGCAGAGTTACTGCTAGTGAAATGAAATATCTTCGAAGGGTAGCCGGCAGAACCAGGAGAGACCGGATCAGGAATGAAAAAACAAGAGACGACCTAGGCACTGTCTCACTAAAGAATTCTATAGAAAAGAGGCAGCTGAGATGGTTCGGGCATGTATGCCGAATGAATGAAGACCGGGACCCACGAAAATTCATGGAGGCGAGACCTGTAGGAAAGCGCCCAAGAGGAAGACCCAGATTGTCGTGGATGGAGTACATCTCCCAGATCGGGCAGAAAAGAGGTATGAGGATAGGGGATATGAGGGCTCTAGCTCGGGACCAAGATGCTTGGTATGCATGGATCGAGGCATCTCCACGCTGAAAGGCACAAAGGAGGTAGAGAAAGAAGAAGAAGATAATAATGTATATAGATATTAGTAAAATTATAAAGAAATTTTGAAATATTGAAAAATAAATATACATTCACATTATCATCTTCTCAATACGGTATTATCACAAACTCAAGATAACTTCAATGATAAATATGGTGAATTTTAATTGTATAAAATATGAAATGAAAATAATTTAATATTAACAATAAAAATAAATAATTGTATAAATAAATAGTTGCAATATAAATAAAGGAAGGAAAAGATAACGTGGAAGGTGATACTTTATTCATAAAACTATTTGTGGAAAATTTTCAAAATGAAGACAATTGTCTAAAAGTAGTTAATATTACACTCATCAAAGATATAATGAAAGATTGAGAAGCTCATAAAGTGGAAAAAGAAAAAAATATTATTACAGATGGTGAGATGACGTTTAAACAACTATATAACAGGAGTTGAACTTGTATTTAATTGATGAGATTCATCAATTTTAAGGTCATATTGAAAGTAAGTAAATATCTGAAAAACCATGGTCCGGTTTTTATTTCAAAACTATGGATTTTATGTTATTTTAGTATTACAAGTAATACCAGAAATATATGTAAAATAAATCTCAATTAGGACAACTGATAGGGATATTGACAAAATTAGGAGCAGGCAATTGCATTTGAAATGATGACTATTGATACAATGGGAGCTTTTGGTGGAAATAAATCAGAATACAAATACATGCATTTATTATTGGACCATTTTATGAGAGATATTTGGATTTTAATGCCAAAAGATAGATCACAAATGATTTTATTGCATTAATAGAATCAATTTCTAAAGAATGTGTTCAAATAATTTTAGATCAATATAATATTCTAAATTCATAGGAATCTTTAACAGAGGAGCCGATGAAACAAACAAAAAATAGGAAAGAATCGGTAGCGAATTTCCAGATGGCAACAGGGCACGATTATCTGCAAAGGCATTTACATAGGATTGGAGTGATGGAAAGAGATGTACGACCTGCACTTCTCAGTTTGCCCTGCTCTGTCAGATGTCTGCAGAAATTCTGATGGGATCGGCATAAATTTAAACAAAGGAATCATGGCAGAGTTGTGTTAGGCATCTAGGAGCCGAATGGCCTAATAGCCAGTATTACAAAGAGTTGAAGTGGCTCTATCCATCCTACGGTTTTCAGTACTTCCTTGCCACCTTTCTATACAAGGCCATTAGAACTCAGGGACCCTCATATATTTTTCAAAGCCTCCAATTTAAGGAGCAAGTTGGTTCTTTGCTCTTTTATCTCTTGAATAAAAGTTTCCAACCAGTGGAGGGGTCAAATTGTGAATTTTAATAGAATATCATATGATTTATAAACATTTTAAATATCATATGGTAATGCCTTATTGTGAGCAGCGTTGCCGTTTTTATGAGGATCCTCGTATTTGTACGAGGTTATGACTTAATGTACGAGATACAAGGATCGACCAGCCTCGTACCTCGTACATAATTTTTGCTGACTTATGTAAGGTTATATATTTATGAATGAAGTTTATAATTGTTTTACAATTATTTTTACTGTATTATTGTTTATATTGATATGAAACATTAGATATACTTTCTCGTATTTTATTTTATGCTTGATAAAAATTTCTTTTTATTTTTCTTTTACAACATATTTTAAAAAATATATATTTACAAAAAAAGTTTTATGAAGGAAATAATGGATATAGTTTCTTATATTCGATACAATTTTTTAAAGAACTTCTGTTGCTTTCTAAACAAATAAATTGTAATTACATCTTCTTTAATTAGAGTATGATTATTATTTCCTTCATAAAACCATGATTGTACATATACATATGTTTTTTTATTAATTTTCTAGAAAGCAAAACTTAAAAAAAAATATATCGAATATAAGAAACTATATCCATTATTTCCTTCATAAAACTTTTTTTGTAAATATATATTTTTAAAATATAATGTAAAAGAAATTAAAAAAAGAATTGGTATCGAGCATAAAATAAAATACGAGAAAGTATATCTATTATTTCCTTTGTAATTATTATTTCCTTAATAAAACTGCAATTTTTTTTTTAATTGTTACTGTAATTTTGAAAAAAATATTTTCGATTTTTAATCGAGTAAAGTTATTAATTGAAAAATTAACTAGTATTCATAATGAACCCATCTTAAATAATAGAAAAAAAGTATTTTTTTAGTGGTCCACATTTGTTTTGTGCGAGATCTAATCGTAAGCTAAATACTGAAACAATCACAATTTATTCATTTTTTATATTATAATGGATATCTCTAAAAGCATTAATGTTCCAATAATTACTTTTTTTTAGTCTTCCAGAACCACTAACATCTTTTCATAAAAGTAGTTGTTTTGTTTTTTGAAAAAAGATATTGAAAAAAATGAGTCTCCAACCCCCTCCCAAATTAAATCTTGCATCTACTCATGGATACTAATGAACAGTACTTTAAGAAGTTTATTATGCTGTTTGAATTCTTATATTAAGTTTCCAGTAGTTTTTAACAATATATAAACTTTTTTATATACATATTTTACTAAGCTAATTTTACTTCTTGACCCATTAACTTAAAAAAAAGAAATATATAAAAAGGCTTTAAAATATATGAATAGAGGTAAAAATAAAAAGCTCTTCTGATCTAATTTTACTATAAAATAACAATTACACTGGTCTTACAATAGTACGAATTATGAATGAGCAAGCGTATGGGGATGTACGAGGCTCAAGTACGAGGATTTGTCACAGAGCGCACGGCAACACTGATTGTGTGGGTTATTTAAAACAATGTAGTAAAGGACTGTTAAACAATTCTTGCTATTAGATAAGATATCAATATATTATGATGATACAGTATTTTGTTTATGTTTAATTATTGTTAATTAATAAAACTTTAACTCTCTCTTTAACTTTCACTGACAACTAAAAAAGAACTAGATACATCTTATTGTCAACTAACATTTCTGCTATTTATTCATTTTTTTTTATCATATTTAAAGTATCAAACTAACGCTAAAGGTATTCTTTTTTAAATCGGTTAAAAATATAGATAAAAGATTTTTCAAAATATTACATTTTTTCTTCAGAAAGGTTCTATGAAAAATAACGTACAGTAATATACTTAGTAACAGATGATAATAAAATAAAAAATTATGTTTTTTAGAAAAGACCACTTCAATTCTTTAAGGGTCTTATGTTCAGTACTTGATAAGGAGGTAGTTATTTTAGCAACAGTTTCATATAATAATATGATGTGGCCAAGATCGTGCTCAATCTTCGTGTTTTTCTCCAAATGCGATGGTGCACAAAATTTATACATCTGAGTGTGCCCCTGCAGAGCCTTCCAGTCCCAGAGTCGAATCCACAACTAGATTCGAACTAAGGCCTGAGAATAAGGACTCCAGTGTTTACCACTGAGTTGCCCTTCTCAAAATAGATTGGAAAACAAATAGAAAATTTTATTAAAAACTCTTACCTATGAATTCCTTGGCCTCCATAATAGTAGATATCATCCAAAGATCTAAAGCGAGTTGATGCATCGGGGTGAAGTGATTGCATTATCTCGTAGGCAACTCGGCAAACCTTCAAATAAAATATTTGAATTTTATTAAATTCAAATTAATGTTTCAATACATAGTACCTGTCAGTAGGCTGAATTCATAAATAAGTTCAGAAAAGCTACCAAACATCAACGAATCAACATAACATTTTTTTTTTTCTCTTTATTGCTTAATTCACAAATGTCAGTGTTCACCGACAACTGGCGAATATAATTACAGTAATCAAGTACTATGGAATAAACAGGGCATGATAGACAAGAGGAAGAGAATCACCCAGCGGCTTATCTTCAGTCCTCCATCTTATTACTCAAGGAGATCACTCGTCCAGCTCCTCCTCAGCCTTTTTTGGATGTAATTGGGCATATTTTTCTTGGCTGTCATGAATTAGTCTATTGATGTGAACTTAAAGCTTTTGGTAAAACCTTTTGTAGTAGATCCGTATGTGTTCGTTGACAGTTGGCATTCTTAAATCTTTGTGGAGAGTAATATTGCAGACGTATCAAGGAGATAGTGTGATTGTTCAAAACGTTTTGGCTTGAAATATTCATAAGTTTTTACATCTTTTTTGGCGATTCCATATATTTGTGAGGCATATGTCCAAATTGGTTTTAGGAGATATTTATATGTGTTTTGTCTTAGATCTAGCTTTGAGCGGCATCCTAACAGAGAGTACAGTATTCTGAATCTCTGATTCAGAGTTTTCCATTTTCCTGTGAACTGTGGACCCCATGTCATCCTTCAGTCATAAGTTAGTCCAAGATAATGTACTTTATCAGACTGAGAGATGTGTTCATTATCAAGATAGACTGGTAGACGGGTCTCGTGTCAGAGAGAAAATGTGTGGTCAGATTTGTGGTGTATTGTAAAATATGAGAGGTAAGTTGTAAGTTGTAAAATGTGAGAGGCACATGTCGGATCTTTGTGCCTCGAAATAATGGTGGTATCATCTGCATAAGTGGCTGTCAAAGTGTTGTTGGTGACAGGTATGTCATGTGTGTATGTTATATAAGACAATGGTGCAAGAATTGACCCTTGAGGCATTCCATGATTGGTTTGATAGATGAGATTTGTGAACCTTGTTGGATGGAGAAATGATTGTAGGATCAGGTAGTATGCGGAAGGAAGTATTGTTTTGAGTTTGAAGAGAACTTCCTGGTGCCAGACTCTATCAAATGCCTCTGCAACATCCTGGAATACAACAGTGGAATGCATATTTTGCTCTTGTGTAATTGATATGTAATATGTAATTCTGTGTAAGAGTTGAGTAGCAGAATGTAGGAAAGGAAATTGAAATTGATGATCCTGTTGAATTTTTTGGTTTGTTCATATGGTAATAATAAATGGTCTTTTGTACAGCAACTTTTCAAAAATGTTGGCACATAAAAGAAGCAAACTGATAGATCTGTATGATGAAGGAAATAAAGTTCTTTTCCATGCTTATGTACCATTGTTATGTAGGAGTACTTCCATTGAATGAGGAATTTGGCAGTTCTCAGTATGCCATTATAAATGGAAGTTAAAAGCATTAGAGCTTTCCTGAGCATTTGCTGGAGTACTTTGGCATTAATTAAGTCATAGCCACGAGTTTTCTTTCTTTGTAATAACTTAATTTGTTCAGCAACATGAGATGGAGAGAAGGAAGAAGGAGACAGGAATAATTATAATGGAATGTCTAGGGAGTTTAACACAAATTGTCATGTTCCGTGTTTGAGAGATTGGAATGAGGTGTAAAAACGGAAGAAAGGTGGTCAAGCAAAGAGTTTTGATTTTTCTACTTCGACGCAGCCCAGGAACCACCATCTTTACGAAGTAGTTCTGACACCTCCTGATGCCTTAGAAACTTTTTGGTGTGTCTCCAAAGGCTTCCATCGTTTGTTGAAAGGTTGTTAATGTATGTTTCATATTTTTCTTGATTAAATTTTTCTATTTGTCGTTTTAATTGATTGTTAAGTTTATTAAATGTTCATCTGTTTGTCTGCCAAACTTTTCAGGCTTTTATTTTGGCTCTGTTCAGATAACTTATATCTTGTGCATAATTTAGTAGATTGTCTGATTTTTTAGGTATAGGAACTGAACATGACCAAGCTGCTTTTTGGACGCTCTACATGGAGGTGTCTAATGCTTCCTCTTACTCTTCCTGTTTTTAATTGATATGGTGATAGAATGGAATCCAGGATCTTCCTGCAGGTATCCCTGTCCATTGTCCCATTAATAAGAGATGGTAGTCTTAATGCCTAACAGAGCTTGCCCTGTAGCAATAGGCTCATAACAGAATGATCACAGCAAAGGTCAGAGCTAGTATTGACAGTGTATTATAAAGTTCTAAGTCCTTTGATGATAAAAAAAGTCCAATAAATCAGGTGTTTTATGTCAATATGTGGGCCAGTAAGTAGGAGAGTTTGGTATTATTGTGTTCAGTGAAAGCTTGTGGAGGGCTGTCCTAAGATTCTTCCCCCTTATAGTAGACAGTTGAAACTCCCGGAACTTGTGTTTTGCATTGTAGTCTCCTTCAACCATAAAACAGTTTCCTATGTATTGAAAGAAGCTACAAAACATGGCAGACGTTAGCATATACTTCGGGGAAAACAGATTCCACCAAAGTTACTGATATTATGCTTGGTAAATAATGTAATGCCAGTAGCTTGCATATCAGGTGTTAATTCTTGTGTTAACGTTGAAGATCTGCTCATTGGGTGTCCTTAATAATGTCTACAAAGAACATGGGTAGTAGTTCTTAGAATCTTGAGATAGCATTAGTTATGTTGTCTACCTCATAACCATGTATTAACTCTTCTCTGATAATTGAGGGTGGTGTGGCATTGCATAATCCTTTTATTATAACTCTTGGCATTTTGTCTTCAAGGAGTAGGTATGAGTAGAATTTTGCTCCATTACTCCACAGGCTGGATAAAAACTTTCTGAATATATAAGGTGTTGTACTGTAATGCCCCTGATGTTATTTTTGAGTTTGAAGGAGTTGTGGCCGGCTTCATTATGGAATGAGATATGGCAGTGTAGTTGGAGACCCCATTTATGTAAATAGGCGGTGGCCATACCTGTTTGGCTGATAGCTGGTTTGTTTGCTATTCATTATTTGTACACCTTAATGATTCTTAATGGTTATAGGTTTGGACGTTAACATGGCTTTTTTTGGCTTTTTTTTGTGAGGTCCTCTAAAGTTGACTGTCGCTTTCGACCCGTCATGAGCTCCCAATTATTAGCAGTAGCATTATTTTGTCTGATTCGCTAACCAGGACTTCCTGATTCTGAGTGGTCGACAATTCAACCATTTTCAGCCGAGAAAAACTTTATACTACCACTTTGAACTGTTCCATAGCTACACATTTGACACAGTTTTCATGAACTAAATTGAATGAGCACACAAAGAGTAAACTTAGTGGGTACAAAGTCCAAGATGGCGTCCATAATAAAAGTAAATTTGTTTATTAAACCCATTTTCAAGCCAAATTTCGCTAGTTATGTAAAAGTGCAAAGAAAAAAAAAATACCTTTAACATAAGAAAAATTAAATTGAATAAAATAAGTCCAATAACTAACAAACAATTTTACTTAGGATATGTTAATAAAAATAATTATAGCAACAAAATTATTTATGTTTTATAATATACTATAAAATAAGCAATATGATTTATTTAATACCTGAGAAGAAAATGTGCAAACGAGATAGTCAGATTGGGAGAGGAAATAAAGATCCTGTATCAAACCATTTAATGCACCATCTGAATAACGAGTGGATACAGCCGCAGTCTTTGCGATCTGTGGATCTCCAAGAATCTCATAGTCTGGATATCTAAAACAAAACATTTCCATCTAAGCAAGCAAGGCAGTGTCTTCCAAGCTGTGAATAGATTTACAGTGAATTTTCAAACATTTCTAAAAAGAAATTTTACATAAACATTAAAATGAAGTCTTTCTTTCTTTACTTTCTCTCCGCATTTAGTTGTGTAGCTTTGGCAGTATAAGCATCATTTTGATGGTGTTCAATGAAGCATGTTTAGGATCATTTTTTTTTCATAACAGACTTATCTTGGAAACATTATTACTTGTATAATAGCAGGAATCAGACATATTACTGGTTATAAGTCCTTAATTATAAGTCACAATTTATAATTAACTTAATGTATTATTAGTAACATGTGTACATGAGCCATTTAGATAGATAACTAATATGAACTTTTTAAAATTAAAACATGGTGATCAAGTGTATTCAGACAGTTCAAAAGTATTGATGATTTAAATCTGACTTAGGACAATTGACTTTTATTTCAGACAAAAACCTTTAGAACCTAGAAATCTCGACCTCACTTTAACTAGAATAGTTTAGTAATACCTTTATAGGTAAATCACCCTTCCTTCAGAATTAGAAGTATGTAAGAGATGAAACAAACATTTTTACAATTAAAAAACAAATTGTGTTGATTTTTTTAAATTAAAAAGGATGAAAATAGAAATGATTCAACCATAAAAGGAAAAAGAAAAGATTGTAAACATACGAAAAGATTGAAAATCTAAACAACAACTTATTGAACAATATACCATACCGATAGTATAGTATTGGCTAATAGCAAAACCATTGTACGCCTACTGTGTTTTATAAATTTCGCTTTTCAGCACAAAGTAGTTAGTACCTGGGAGAGAACTACTGTTGAAAAAATACTCTATTTCTTAATGTGAAGTAAATTTCTTTTTTTTTTTAATGATTTTAGTTCTGTGAATTAGTAGGAAAGACACAAACACTAGAGCTAACATTAGGATAACTGCAGATTGGAAAAATTGAACACAAATTTTAAACATAAATATTTTTATCATCAACTCAGTGATTGAAATAATTAGATTATTTATTTATTTATTAAAATAATTACCACATTTTATCAACAAGAGCTGAACAAAAAGCCATCAATAGATTAGTTTCAGATAAATGACGAAATAAATCTTTTCTTAATTTAACATAATTCATCAGGTTTCTCTCACTCATCTCAGTTTGTGACAAGATAATGATAAATGAACACTAATACATAAAATAATGTTTTAACTTATACGAATAAATGACTATAAAAGTGATACATGCAAGAATAAATAGCCAAGAGGATGTGTTTTCTGATGATGATGAGGATAGGACTCAGAAATGATGATATACGTAACAACGATTGTTAATAAATATTTATAAGGATGTTACATACTGGTTCTCTAACATATCACCAACCATGAGGGGGCTGGGTGACAGAGTGGACTAACTTATGCACAAAACATGTGTACCTGACAAACAAACCACATGAATTAACAGAAGTTTACAAGTTATAAATTAATTACGATTTCACATTCCGATACTATGGGGGCTTATATCCCTGACCCAGGAAAATACTCATATAACCTATAAGGCGGATAAGGAAAAAAAAATATTACCAATCATCTGTGAATAATTCCCGATTACTTCTAAATAAATGAATAAGTTCTAAATAAAGTTTATCAGAATTCCTTTTCACATCTTAAAATAATAAAATTTATTTAAAAATCGTACCTTACAGGGACGAAAGTAATAACAATGATCAATACGAATGTGATACTGAACCAGGGCCAGAAACTTCTTTTATTGCTTACAATCCCACAGTAATGAACACCAAATGAAAAATACATTTTTCTCATTTAGTTGAATGTTCTACTGTTACTATATTACTGATATATTACTTTGATCATTAGCAATTAACTAAGTTTTGAATTTTCTATCCCAGGAATTAAGCTTATCTATTTGTTATTATCAATTCAACAACTTTATAAAAAATTAGATCAACATGAATTTCACACAATGTTATTTATATTCAATTTAACAGCTTCCTATTTTCACTCGAAAAGACCATTAAACGTTTCCCTGCACAATTTTTTCTTAATGACTCATTCCACCTTCAAATAAGGAAGGTAAAATATTAGTACAAGAGATGTGTTATGTCTTCAGAATAACTATGCTACCTAATTCGGTCGCATACACTTATAAATACTTAGGTGAAAAGAGTAAAGAGATAAATTTCTCAATTTATAATAGGATTTTCACATAACGTCTAAAACAAACTTATTGTTTAATGAGAAATAAGGAAAAAATTTTTTTACTTATTCTTAATTTCTGCAAAAACTTTGTAGTCATCTGATGCAAGATATATTCGCTTGGTAGTTACTTGCTTAGAAAGGTCCAATTGTTTGTAGTACTCTTCCACGTGCTCCATATACTCATCCACAGGATGAAAAGCAGCCTCTGTGCCCACTTTGTCAGTTCGACGAATGTGTACCCTAAGAAATATCAAATATTTATATCAATAATAGTTATTGATGTTCACTGATTCATAATTAATCTAAAAACAAAATTGTGTATTCACATAAATATACTAAAATTAAATCGCCATACTGAATTAGAACATAAAAAGTGACCAACACAAATAGAAAACTCATACTAAGTTCTCAATAAGGTACCTAGAAAACTAAATAAGCTATTCCTAGGTCAAATCACTCTTAGTAGTTATAGAAAAAAGGATGCTTAGGTATAAAAAAAAAAAAATTGAATGAAAATTCTTTATCAGCATCCTTAAGACATCAAACACTATTATCTTCTTTGATATCACTAACCATAACGTGAATCTGCCTATCATTAATGCTCAATAAAATACCCTTATATTATTTGGAGTTAACTATAGGCTGATTATCATTACCAATTTACATTAAGGCAATTAATCAGTGATTGAATTTATAATTCAATTAATTTAGGTAACTAATAAAAAAAAAAATTTTAAATATCACAAAAATCCAATATCAAGCAGACTTTATGAAGGGCAAAGCAACAATGATAATGATGATAGAGAGAGCAGCTAAGTATAATATCCAGAAACATCACCTCTTAGCTTTTAATTTTTTTTTAATAATTTGTCTTATCCTCTTCCTTCATCCACTAAGTCATATAACCCAAATTTGAACATGCTCTGACGAGGCCTTCTGTGACTGTATAAATCATAGAACACCTCGACAGAAGCTATATGATGAAAGATTATTGTTCTCAGCATCCGTCTGAAGCTAGTCCGCCATGTAAAAATGACACATCTGAATTATTCAATAACGACAAGTGATTCAGATAAGGTGATTGTTTAGCAGCCTAATGTTTAATATTTCTTTAATATGTGCCATAAGAGAGTCAGGAATGCAGATAGAAGAAACAATTTTCAATAAATAGGGCCAAATTCTAATTTTTACCGATGATTTGGATGTCGTTGGACACAGTTTTCTGACATTGGAAAGCGCCTTTCTAAATTTCAAAAAGAAGCCACTAAAATTAAATTGCAAGTGAATGAGTCCAAAACAAAGTGTCAACTCTACAATCCTAAAAGATGATTATTCTTATTTCAAAGTGGAACAACACATCAGGTTTTCTGCATGTAATCTTAATCAATATTTAGAGAAAAAAATTTGGAATTTTATATAAGGAAAAGTATTGTGATCGTGACAATTTTTTAATTTAAAGTTTTCAACAAAAATACACATTATGAAGTCCCCGGAGTCCAAATAACTTAGTCTCGCAAAATAGTCTGTGTGTCTGTATATGTGTGAGTACGTGAACAGCAACTTTTTCGTCATTATTGGCAAACTGGAAGTGGCACTTTACATCACCAATTTAACACATTTTTACGATTTTCTCGAAAACACCTCTAACGATTTTGATTAAACTCGGTATATCAGTGTATTATTAAGTGGTCTTTAATATAAACTAGGTCTTATTGACATTGATGTCGCCTTACAGAGCTTAAATGTTCAATGCTCAATATTTCTTCCTCTAAAATATCTTTAATTTGGTTTACTTTAAATAATTAAGTATCTCTCTCTTTTTTTTTAAATTATCTCTTTCTAATTGATAGTAACAACAAAAAATGGCTAAATATAAAGTATGAAAGAATTCGGTAAATGACAAAAAAATAAAAAAGGAAAAATGTTTTTTAAGGTTGAAAATGAGTTTCCAGAAATAACAGACTGAATGTATACGTACAATATAGCGTTGGAAAGCTGAGAATTTTAGAAAAAACAATATCTAACATACAAAGTCATAAAAGGCAATGGGGAGAGATAGAAAAATTATAAATAATAATTTCTGAACTTTTAAATTTGTTTTAAAGTTTGAAAAATTATTTTAAATCCACCAAATCATGGCAATGACATTGTTTAAAAGCTAATTCCTTGTACTTGTGTATAAGAAAAAGTGAAATATAAAAATATTTCATGGATGTGTGAAACATATGTTTATAACCTTAAATACATTTACTGTAGTTTAATAATTCCAGATCCGATATTATATTTAAATAATTCGGTATATTTTAAATCTCTCTTAGTCTATAGAACTCAGAGATATGAATTGTGTGATTCAAATAGACTGATGAAGTTATAAGGGTTTTATTATTTACAATTGATATAATAAATAGGGTTCATGTTATTTTGATGGTCTTAATGGGTATGACCTTCATGAATATGACCGAAATTCAAAAATGTGTTGTTTAAGATTAAGGTTCATTAAAAATAGCCCGAATTTTGTCAGGAATTGCTTTTCACAGTTGAGCGGTAAGTGAAAATTATGTGATGCACGCACCAGATTTTTTACAATATAGGCTGCCTTTAAATGGCTTCATTATAGAATATAGGAAAAAGTAACAAAAAAAAAAATAATTATAAATTTTTAAGTTGTGATATATGATCTTAAAGTGTTGTAATAAAGTCGTTTATATATATAAATATATATGTTAGGGAATCAAAACTAATATTTATGTTATAAATATTTAAAATGTTCACATATTCTACAAATAGGCATATGTGAATAATTGTTATTGTTATAAAAAGTCAAAAAAGTGTAAAGTTCTGAAAATCTCTGTTTAAAGTTTTAATGAAATAAAAACAAGTTTATTTCAAAATAGAGTACTCAAGTTATTCTAGCTCGAACCTAGGGATAAGTTATAACGGTTAGTTATATATTTGATTACCTAACCCGAACATAAGTGGTGACCGTGACAGGACTGTTGAGTACTCCATTTTTTAGTTTGACTGGATTCAAAATGTAAAATAAGAAGACGCAGAGAAGGATTTGCCGCACTTTCTTTACAAGGTATGCAAATGAATTAGAGCAGTTGCTAAATTGTGATATTCCTAATTTGGAAGAAATATCTGCTTACTCAGAGTTTCTGAGGAAGAAGTCAGTGATTTTAGAATCGCTTGAAAACGAAATATTTGATCTATCAATAGAAAATTATGTATCCGAAGAAGAACTAATGTCAGAATTGGAAGAGGCCAATGGAATCAGGAAAAGGTATGAAATTATAAAATTAACTACCAGAACGTCGTTAAAGGTGGTAAAATTTCTATTAGAAATAATGATCATTGTGTTAATTTGGGTTCTGACAAAATAAGATTGGTTTGTTTGAAACTCCTTTGAAGGGTTTCTGAAAATAAAAAGACAACATCAATCCATGACCAGGTTTTTGGTGTCGGAACATTGGATGATGAAGAGGAAAACATATGTGCTAAAGATAATGCTAATGACGATAGCATTACAACATTTGAGGATGAAGATGAAGACATGTATGGTAAAGGTGATGCTAAGGAAGATAGCATTAAAAGATTTAAGGACGAAGATGAAGACATGTATAGTAACAGTGATTCTAAGGAAGACAGCATTAAAAGATTTAAGGATAAAGATGAAGACAAATGTGCTAAAGATGATGCTAACGAAGATAGCATTGGAACATTTAATGATGAAGATATTAATATTAATGTTAAAAAGAATATACCCAGATATGACGTTTTTTTTAAAAAGCCTGTGCTAGTTTGAAGATTTCTAGGAGGAAAGAAAGACAAAAAGAACATGAACTGCTCGTAGTTACTGAAAATCACAATGGCATGCAAGGCCATATACCAGCTAAAATCCAAAGTTACGGAAAGAAATATTATCCACCTTATCAACTACAACCTGACTTTGATCCAAATATTACTCAAAGAAAATTAGGGTTTGGTCCCGAAGTTGTTGGAAATGTCCAGACAGTGAGAGGAGAAGATATAGTCAATTAATCTGATGGAGCGATCATTTTAGGAGAATCATTGTCTTACCATCGAAAAGATGTCGAAACTGATCTCAATGAAGAAATACAGAATGAAGAAGACAAAACTTCTGATGAGTTAAATTTTAGACCATTCATTGGTGTTCCTACTAAACAAGTGAGATATGAAAGATATCTTGGCTTTATAAGGATAAAAGCTAACGATACTTTGAAAAATAGTCAACCTAAAAAATTGGCTCAAAGGATACGAAAAGAGAAGAATAATAAAAATGATGGGATTAAAATTCAAAATATAAATGATATTAAAAATTCATCAGATGCTGATACGGCTGATGCTCCAGAACTAATGTATGGCCCCTCACTCCAACCAAACCAATTTTCATAGAGAAAACTGCTACAAATGACAGTGAGCCATCTTCGTATGAAACAGAATGGACCAAAAAAGTTAATTCTAAGAAAAATAAGCATTCATAAAAGAGAAGAAAAAGAAAAAAGGAATTCTAGGATTTAAAGATTGAAGAGAGTTCCTTCAGTTATGTTTCCCTACTACTTTTGAATTGTATGAAACAATTCAAAACTCCTCAGGTTGGGGGGATGTTAGGGAATCAAAAGTAATATTTATGTTATAAATATTTAAAATTTTCACATATTGTACAAATAGGCATATGTGAATAATTGTTATTGTTATAGAAAGTCAAAAAAGTGTAAAGTTCTGAAAATCTCTGTTCAAAGTTTTAGTGAAATAAAAACAAGTTTATTTCACAATAGAGTACTCAAGTTATTCTAGCTCGATTTTATATATATATATATATATATATATATATATATATATATATATATATATATATATATATATAATATATATATATATATATATAATTATTGCATTAATATTTTTCCTTTAAAACAATCAGAATAATAGATCAGAAATTTTATTAAAACACTGTAATTATGCCAGTTATGAGTACTGAATGATGAGACAAGAAGACAGTAGACGCTTTCGGCAGTATCGCTTTTCTGCCAGTTAAGTGTATTTTCTACAGAACTGCTTCAAATATTTTAAAAATTAATCACTGATTTAGCAATGTTTAGAGGTTTAATTTTAGGGCGTTTTTCGTTATTGCTGGCTGTTAAATAACAAACGCACTTGATTTTCAACTATAATTTGAACAACTTAAAATTGACTTTACTGGTCTTTTTATAACCAAGGCAAATTATTTTTTTATATTTTTTCATGTTTTATTATTTTCTGAATATCCAGCTTTAATAAAAGGCCAATTATGATGATATTAAGCCAAATGCTGAATCTCAGTGACCGAAAAACTAACTCAAGTCAAAGTCGTCAATCCGCTATGTCTGGAAGCCATTTTGGGACAGTGTGTTCACCTTTTTTTGTGGGAAAAATTGCCTTTTTTTTAATAAATAGTTGCAAAGAACACAACGATATGCAATTAATTGGGATGTGAGGAGAAGTTCACAGTAACGGAGTCTGGCCCATCTTGTATCTGGTTTTGGAGAGCAATAATTCAGCTTTGCACTAGTTTAAGTAATATTGAATTAAGAGAAAGTTCTGAAAAGTTATGACACATTGACAAGAATCTTCAGACATAGATCTAATATTTTTTAACCTAGAATCACCAAAAAAAGTTTCATTAAAATTAGAGACAGCAGATCCTCCATAACCTCCTGTCAAAAATACACTACCAAAATTTAGTTATTCATTTTTTCCTTGATTAGGCTACTTTAAATGCATCTTACTAGCAAATTTACTTTAATTTTATTAGAAATTGATAGTTAACAGACTAAAGTAGTCATCGTTAAACCAACAAATTTTTAAATAGGTACCTTTATATGATCAAATTATTGTTTAATGTTAACGATTGTTCTTTTCTTAAAATTCTGTTGTTTGTTCCTTTGTTTTTCTTTCTGTTGATATTTCTGAAACAGTTTTCCATTCTCGTACTGTTTTATTATTTTACTTTTAGATGTCTAAGTCTATTGTCTTTTTCTTATTTTAATAGTTTTTACTAGCAATTTGGTGCGTAAAAAAACAGAAATAAGCATCATATGAACACAAGAAAACTTGAGGTACCAGTAAACGACAACCACACTTAAACCCATATAGTGAGTGACTGACAGGACATAAGCTGCCGGAATTGACTGGATTATTGGGATGTTAGAGGAAATCAACCATATCCTCTTGTTCTGTGCTCGGAGCACGCAACTGACAACAAAAAAAAAAATTCTCTCTTTTTTGTCATAAGTCCAAATGGTTTTAAGTCAAAAACTGACTGTATACAATTTTGTTTTTTTTAATTAACATTAAATAAAGTAAGATAAAGTGTCAGAAATAGGACCAGAAAACAGATAAAGTCAGTAGTTAGTATCAGATTGGCACATTTCTACATTTTAACACCAAAACTTCATATTTTTTTTTAAAACAAAATAATCAAAATATAAAAATCTATGAAGATTATTATACCCAACAATTGGCCTTTGAAAATTAAACTTGGAAGCAGCATCCTTCAACATATTGACAGTATTTGGCTGAGGCCGCAGAAGATACTTTAGAAACTGTCCAACCCACCAGACTGAAGGGTCACCATGAAGGCGACTAATCCGTTCAGCCAAATCTTTAGGAACAGCAAGTGGAAGGTAAGGGGGACGTGGTGAAACTGAATCCACAATACCCAGCAGAATAACTTCAGAATCTGGATGACCTGAAATGAAATTAAAAACATTAGTAGGAAAAATATATTATGCTTGAAATATGAGGTTATTATTACACTAATTATAAGAGAATAAACATATATATATATTTATCCAATAAACTATTCCGTGCTACAGTTTTATTAAATAGGAAAAAAGTTTGCATAATGAATGTGAAAATTAAATATTTTAATGTGTTAATAATTAGTCATTTTTATCAACTATAAACGATTAAGCCATTATGCTCCACATTTTTATCAAAAGAAACTATACTTACAATCCCCTTACAGAACCCGGGGGTGTAGACCCCTTTTTATCAAAGTATTAACATCAATCTAAAACTTTGTGAATAGCTTAATCTTATCATGATTTACCAAGTTTTCATCTATGAAAATTTTCTCATTAAGTTAATCAATTTAACGGGGTACTAAAATCTCATAAATACTCATTTGCTTTCCACTTGAATTATAAGATAATTTGATCACAAAATAAAAAAAAAAAAAAGGTGGCCTGCAAAAATATTGGGCCGTTTGGTCTAAATAACCTCGCTATTTTGACATATTGGGAGTGGTCACAACAGCCAAAAAATTTGTAGGGCACCTTTTTTCTTGATTTTCTAATTAAATTATTTTATGATTCAAGGGTAAAGCAATTGGGTATTCATAAATTTTTGTACATAATTAAACAAACAAAGTTTGCCGATATCCAGATTGAAAACAACCCCATTCCGAGAATCTTCATAAATAAAAAAGTTGTACATTACAATGAGATGAGGCTATTCACAAAGTTTTAGGCGAATGATAAATTATAATAATTTGATAAAAAGGGATGTCTACCATTATACTTCAATTATATATTTATTGCAGTAGAAATTGAAGAAACTTGTTTAAATAGAACTATTACAATTCTAAATATAATTTAAAACTATCTAGTCAAGATCGTAGAACCTATTTTAATTATTTTATGAATAAACACAATAAGGCAAAAACTAATACAGTTCTACTCTAAATTATATTTTCTGCATCATTCAGCTAGCTTGCAGACAATCCTTCCCTATGACTTAATTAATAATTTATTTATGCCACCAACTGGATCTCTTTTTTTTTTTTTTTTTACCCTTCCTTGCCTTATAGGCTACACAGATTTTTTTACCGGTCTGGGGGAGGGGGCAGGGAATTAGGCGGAGTTCAAATTCCCACTGGGAACCGGGATTTGAACTCGTAATATATTTCCGTCTAAATTCAGTTTTCAGGTTGCTGGGCAACACGCGGTGCTGTGCACAAACATTAGTCCACTCGGCCACCCCGCTGCCCATCCCACCAACTTGATCAGGGAAACTTAATGCAGCCAGTGGTCAACATTTATTTGAATTTGAATTGCTACTGATTCTGAATTGAAAGAACTATTATGCTTCCCCAGCACTCTCAACCGTAATTACTTTTTGTTTGTACCATATTAAAAATATTTCAGTCACCTCAGCCATATGGACAAATTGGCAAATTAGTTTATTATGAAATATTTTGCCAGTGCATTCCATTCATTAAGTTAAGTTGCACATTATGTGAGGTTTTATGGATTTATCTATAATATTTACTTGTATTTAGTGTTCATGGAATATTCATTTAATTTATAAAATAACTTAATCAAAACAAAAATGCATGTATGCCACTATTCTGCTCTGATGTAAGGACCTATAGAAAAATTGATTGAATAAGCATAAATTTATTCAATAATGACCTGATCAATATTATAAAATTAGTCATTTTCTAAACTTCAAAGCCTAAACTAATACAGTGTTTTAAAAAAATGTAGCACCTTGAAATGGAAAAATATTGCTAGAGTTAATAAAAAGTGGAACAAACTTTATGTTCTTTAAAACAGAATTTTGGGATGAACATAGAGAATTGAAAGCACAAGAAAGCCAAAAGAGAATCTGACTAACTTAAGTAATATTAATGTTTCACCAAAACTTCGTAATCAAAGTTGAAAGGTCCTGTAACTTAAGTCAGTTTGAAAAAACAAAATTCAAATAACTTCAGCAAAGTTTAAGGACTTGCTAAATCTGTATGAGAATTGAGCGATTCCTATAGAGAGTCATGGTTTTTTGAGCATTGATGAAGCATAAATAAAAGAATAGACAGGAATTAGAAGTAATCTTAAAATCATAATTCTAAATAAAATACAAAAACTATCATAAGTCTTATAAATACAGTTTTCCAGGCAAGCACCATTTGAAATTTGGTAAAACTTTAACCATCTGTCGTGGTGGATGCACCCTTATGGCAGAAGGCTAATGGTATGTAAATTAATAAAAATAAAATTTACAACAAAAGTATAGTCTCCCTCCCCTGGTTCTTAGATTATAATCAATAAGATAAATTAAATCTACAAATAAATGAGCATAAAACAAATGTATTACAGTTAACAGAAAATGCCATTACAGAAATAGGAATAGGATCTTTATAGAAAGGAAATCATTCCCAAGAGTTACACAAATTCAAATACCTCTGCTTCACAATAACATTAATGAATGACTAATCGTCCGAAATATACCAGTATATAACAAGCGCAAACAGAGCTTTCTTCTCTCTTTAAAAGGTATTGGAATCCCAAAAATAAGTAGAAATCTTAAAATGCTATGATAAAACCAGCTCTTACATTAGCTCTGAGACCTGGACACTAATCAGCATCCGAGAAAGAAGTATTGAAAGATTTGAGAGAAAAATCCTCTGCATGATAACTGGAGTGATCTGGGTTCAGAGTACTAACACATGGAGGAGAATAAAGAACTGCTTACAGAAACTGGTTAACCATTATCTCATGATATAAAGGCAAAGTGATTAAGATGGGATAAGCTTGTAGCTGAGCTCCATCCATTACGAAGCATCTACACAATAATGAATGACTCAATATCAGGCAAGAAACATGGAAGGCCAAAAACCAGATTGATAGATTGAATCGACAAAGAAACTGGAGAAATGCATGCAGACAAATGGATAGGAATAGCTCAAAATAAACAGAGATGAAGAAAGCTGGTTTGAAAAACCTACAAAATTTATAAAGCCATAGAAAAAGAAAATTGTAATGTGAATATATATATATTTTTTAAATTGATCAATTTCTTGATGAAAGGATGAAAGGATTTGAATGATGAAAGGAACAATGTTTTAATTTATGGTTTAATACTTCATATTCTCAAAAAAGGATTTTCCAATTATTCAAACCATCTCAATCATAATAGAACAACTATTTCATATTTTTTATGATATAATGAAT
The DNA here is from genome assembly GCA_928085145.1 of Nezara viridula. Taxonomy (NCBI): domain Eukaryota; kingdom Metazoa; phylum Arthropoda; class Insecta; order Hemiptera; family Pentatomidae; genus Nezara; species Nezara viridula. The sequence continues at coordinate 48,549,071 of OV725077.1, read as the reverse complement.
TATTTATTAATATATATTTCTTATAGTCCTCTCAAGATATATACAAACCTGGCCAATTGTGTACATGACCTGTGAAATCAGTGCAAGTATCTGAAACTGGCCGAAAGACCTGCTCCCAGCCAGCACGGTTGTATCTCCACCCCTTTGACCTCAAGATCAGTGTGCGTTGTGTGCCATATGCAACCAGCAAGCAGTATACAGCATGGTGTAATTGACAGCCATAACCGCATCCCTAAATATTGGAAGGTCATAGTTGTTATATCAGTATCAACTTAAAGAAAGATTTCAATTATAAAAATGCAGATAAAATTAATTTACCAATTAGTCCAGGGAACAGGACTTAAAAAGGGGTTTATCTGGAAATTTTTAAAAAAAGTCTGCCAAGTAAGTCAGTATAGCTTCCTCACCAGTTGTATTGGGTGAAGAATAATTTTGAAATAATCAAATTCGCAAAGTGAGCTCTCCTTATCTTGCACGTGTGAAGAATTTGGTGTTTTTGCACATCTTCAGTACCTCTCTCAGGTAACGATGTCTAACCGAACTGAATCAGTTGGCAGTTATTACCATCTTTCTATCCTTGACCATCTTTAGTTATTTTTAGTTCATGAAATATGATTCTAATTTATGATATTGATTTAAATTCACCGTTCAGATGTCCTTCATACATAGCGAAATAGAAATTATTTTCTGGCAATGTTGAGCCAATTACAAAGTTTTTTAAGTGCATTTTTAATGGAGCTAAACCTTAATTCGAGGCAGTCAAGATTTAGTAATGGAGTGTCAAGCTCGGAATCATGATGAAACCTTAATCCTTACAGCTAATTTGTAACAAATCATTGATGCAATTAAAATAACACAAACCTTATTTATTGTATCAACGGTAGGCAATAAAAACTTCATAAATCCATCTGTTTTTATAAACCACAAAACTCCAGTTTCTGAGTTACCTATGTGTGCCTAGATAGATTTGAAAGTGTATCTATGTATTTAACCTATTAACCTACCCTTGAATATTTAAAATATTACACTTGTAGTTATTAAGCTCATATTTTTTCATTGTAAAGTTTACTAAAATGAAGTAACGAGATTTTCAGTATTTTTTTAATGTAGTGGATCAAATTTGTTGAAATTGAAACTATCTTGATCATTTGTTTATCAATCCCTAACTTTCTTCCAAATTTGGGCTCATTCGAACGAGTGGTTATTGAGATATAAGCGTATCAAGGAAAATACGTTTGTGCAAATTTAAGAGAAAGTTGTGAATGGAATTCAACAAAATGATACAGCATCATTGTTTTACCAGAACCCACATAGCTTCAAAGTTTGAGCCAAATTGAACAAACCGTTTTTGAAAAATGGGTACATTAAAGAAAATACATTTACACATTGTAAACCAAAAGTATTGAATGGAATTTGATGAAATTGATATGGGACCATTTAGGTATCTATTCCTAAAATTTTATAAAAATCGCATTAAAGGTAGTAGGTGATATGCCCATCGCATTGATTTGACTACAGACAGACAGACACAAGTGGGCGAGGTGGCCGAACGGGCTAACGTGTGTGCACAGCACCGCCGTTGCCCGGCAACCTGATATATGATATGATAAAATATTGTCACGAGTTCACGTCCCGGTGCCTAGGGCGTCTTTTAAAATCCTCACCCACAAAACCAAATTTGATCCTTCATGTGTGAAACGTAAAACTTGAGTGGAAATTTTCGATTCTGAGCATACAATTTTTTTTAATCTTCCCATGAATACAAAGTTTCCTTACGTTCAGTAGAGAGGAAGCAAAATGACTTTATATCTTATAGTTTCTAAAGATTTTTTTTTTCATATTCTATTACAGGGGTCTCCAAACTTTTAGGACCGAGGGGCCATATTGTGACATTGTCTAAATTCCACAGGCCGCATTATAAGCTTCACCCAAGTTCGGCTTATGATGAAAAAAAAATCTTGTACAATAAATGACACTTCAGCTGTCAAATGAGCTTTCTAAAAGAAAAAAAATGCAATAAATGTTCTAGTAAGCTCGTGTCTGAGTAGTTAGCTAAATTTCATACTTTTAAATATTTTCTAAAATTTTATCATGTAATCAAAGAAGACTCTGTGGACTGCAGTTCCTTGTTGTCTGGACTAATTGGTAATATATTAAAACATACGACCACATAAATTCTAACCACCACCTAACTCAATTCTCAAAACTTTTGAATTTCTTACTTATTTTCATTAAAATTTACTAAGTCGAATAATAATTTAATTTAACATACGACAATATGCTAAAAAAAAAATTGTACACTTACATCAATCATTATGTTATTTATTGAAAGACATTGTTTTTAAGCTAATAGATTTAGATTTTACATTGAGTCAACAATTTAAATTTTTTGAGCTGTTTGCCGTAATCAAAACATTTCTACAATACTTTTATTCAAATTATACATTAACCTCTTTTTTTCTGTTCTTCCCTACCTCCCCTTTTAGGCTATACGGGATTTTCTCGGGACGGAGGGTTTTTTTGAGGGTGAGGAATTTAAGATCTCCTCTGGCATCGGGACGAGAACTCTTACTTTTTTTAATCTCATAACTTCGGTTATCTGATTGCCAGGCAACTCACGGTGCTGTGCACACACGTTAGCCCATTCAGCCACCCCGTCTCCAATTATACATTAACTGAGTACTAATTCATAAATCTTGATTCAAAGTCTCAGTGGACATATTATCACGCATTTTTGAATTTTTTTTCTATAGGTAAATACTTCAGATCAATGATTTAAAGAAAATTTTATTAATGATTTTATGAGTTGACTTCATCAAAAATGAAATTAGGGGACAATATTTCATATGACTGGATTGTTAAGGTGAGAACCATGGTTTGATAGACGCCTTCTTAGATTGACTCAACCTTACAGAAAATAGTACTTAACCTAAGTAAAAACCATGTATTGGATTTGGAGTGCAGACAAAACACCATATACCCCAAGTATAATGTAAGAACAAGAATTAGTCACGTCTACCAAGCCCAATACTGGTTATAGATGAAATATCGTATTTTAAACAGTAAATTTTTCTTTATTAATACAACATTTTCAAACCTTGTATTCAACACAATAAAAATTAATATAAAATTATATATTAAATTTAAATTTAATCAATAATTATAGTTTAAGCATGATTATTATTAATTTTTATTGGGTTAGCCTGAGAAGTTAAGTTAAAACTAACATTTTGTTTTTCCCTAATCCTTCGATATTGCTTACAAAACATTTAAAAATGTATTCATAAATTAGAGGGTTAAGCTATTGTCTCTCAATACACGAATATATTAGTGAGTATTTTATAATTAATATCAGAGGTTTAGAAGAAATTTCTTATCACTTTCTAGCCTCAATGTGGCCTCTAATGATAAAAAGGTTTTTTTTTTTTGGCTGAATCAATAAAACAAGTCTTGGAATGATGCCAAAACTCAATGTAGCTAACAGTGGTGGGACTAAGTTATCTCCTTCTTGAGTTAACACCTACTTCTTGTTTTAGCCATGACAAAGACCTACTCTTTGGGTAGAATCATTAGAATTAAATGAATAATTAAAAGTTATTTGTTGTTATTTTTAACAGACTTCCAAACCATTTCCTTTATTTACCATTAAGTCAACCATCTACACATGTAATAAGAACCAAATATTTTGTTTTGTTAGAATTGATATAAAGAAATATTTCTTGATCAGTTTTCATAACTATCATTGCATTTTATCTAGTAGTTTTTAAACATACCAAATACATTATCATTATAGCCAGAGTTTAATAAACATAAGAAAGAAATTGACAATACTTTCACACAACAAACTAAAAACTGTTTGTATGAGTTAATAAGAAATATATATATTAATTTTTAAAAGAGCTAATGTCTTCTAATTATAACCTAGGAGTCTTTTCATTTGTGCAGTTCTTTTTGTTCCAATGGATATATATAAAATTCATCTACAAAAAGGTAATGAATGCGTTGCTTGAAATCAAATCAAATTAGTGCAAATCATTGAAGTTTGAATATCAACAACTCTACTAGGGAAGATTTTGTCTTAAATCAACTAAATGTTACTGATAATTTATATAACTTATGAATTACCTTATTCAGATTGCATAAAAGTTTCTTGCTCTTTTCACAATTTTCTGGATTTTGTAAATGTATTAATCTCCTTTGAACAAGATCAGAAAGCTCCACAGCTTCCTTCAGTCTCCAATCAGCATAACCATCCACTTCAGACAATCGGTCAACATCTTTCAATAACGACCTGAAATTTGATTCAAAGCTACAGATATCACTGAATTCATGAGCAAATAACTTACATTTAAATCACTCAACTTATGGAAGAATAATATTTTATAAAGATGAAAATATCAATAAAATGACATTAGAATGGTCATATTTATTGTTTTCGTGTTTAATTAAATGAACCAGGAAAGAGAAAATATAAAATTTTAGGCACTAATATGAATAATGTTCATTTTATTGAGTATAATGGCAAATGATGAACTGAAATTCTGTAAAGGATAGCTAACAATGATATCCTCAAAAGAATATTAAAAGAGTGATTAAATGGAGGAAGAACAATCAATAGACCAAGGCTAAGTACGGCAGCTTAAGTTTAGCTGTTTATGCGAGACATTGTCTCGATGCAATTACTAGCTGGACAGTTAAGCCAGTGAAGGAAATGCTAGCCAGATGTCATGGAAATTATTACATCAATCAACATGATGCATGTTTTTTTCTGTATTGTGGTGTATTAGACTAGGGTAAAAGAGGAAATAATCGTCTACAAAATTGAGAAATCTAGATTATGACACTATTCCCTGATTGGACTCAGACTTGGCTGTTAAATGATGCAAAGTGTAATGGAACTGAGCAAGGGTCATGAAAACAGCATATCAGTGAGATAGCAGATGATTATAATCATATTATTTTTAAACACGAAATTTTTTCCAAAAAATGTTAGGTTTACCATGAATCAATCATAACTGAACTGGTAACAGGCTGACTAAAATTTGTTTGGAAAAGCCTCAAAAACCCTTTTAGTACCATAATTCTTAACAGATTTTAAAGCTTTTAACTAAAAAGTTTGAGGATAATCTGATTTTCCAAAAGGGGCTGATAAAAGTGATTTTTCTAAAGATTAATTTGAATTTAATCACATTAATCTTTGCCTGCTTACAAAGCAGACTTTTTCTTCCAAGGTATGTGAAGGAAATAAACTTTAATCTCTATGTAAGTCGGATACAAAATAATTAAGTGTTTTATGAGAGTGGTTACATAGATAATAGATAACTAAAGACTTCTATAAATAATTCTTTTTTGCTCAAATATCAAGTAAAGTTGTCAGCCATAGTACATGGTATCTAATTTATAGTAAGGTATTTTCTATACCTTATACCTTTTATGTTCAACACCTTCTTGAAGTATTTTATTAAGTAAAGGCATAAGGTGAGGAGCAGTTGTCTGTGCCTTTTTCTGTAACTGCTTGATTTGGCCGCTCACGAAAAACCACATTTCTTCTGCATCCATATAAAGACGCCTACGAACTCTTTCATATACCAGAGATGGCTTCCCTCCACCTAAAAATAATGATTCCAGATTAAATAGATAATTTTCAATAAACCTATTTATCTCATGATGCCAACTACTTACAAGATAATTGTTTTAATAGGTTTGGTTTTAAAGCTATGGATTAATATTCAAAAATTATTTTGGAACAAAATATAATTTTAAGGCATCTGTATTCTAATAATTTTTAAATTTTAATGTATATTAAGAGAACAAAAATTGGGTTATCGATTGGTAATCAAGACAAATAATAAACAAAGAAATAACAGGAAAAGTATTTAACCTATTTTGAATATTATTTAAAAATTTAAATTACTTTTGACTTTCCTACCGCTAACTAGCTAAGAAAAGTATTGTAATTGGATTGAATTTTCAATGTGTGGTTTACAATAGATCTTTACGTTTCACAGTCCCTGAGTCCAAAAAAAAAGCATTTTTTGCCATTTATTTGTTGTTTTTTTTCCTCTCCCTTTCTTGCCTTTTTAGGCTACATGGAGTTTTCCCTGGGCCAGGAGAATTATGTTGAGTTAAAAGTCCCACCGGACATTGGGCTTTGAACTCGTAATTCTTTTTCTAACTCAAACTTCAGTTATCAGGTTGCCAGGCAATGCAGTGTTGTGTACAGGTGTTAGCCCGTTCGGCCACCTTGCCCCTAAAAACAGTAGGTGAGAACACAGTCTTGTACTGAGATTTTTGTGAGCTTGAAGCTCGCACTCTCGTCAGTACACTACAAATGTAATTGGGCATTTATCTATCTGTGCCACAATGATCTCTATCTCAGATGGACCAGTTTTGTTTTATTCTTTGGTTTCGTAAGGTTTTTGCCTCTGACTCTTGTATTCCAAATTGGGGACCCAGTACGCAATAGACAAAAAACATTTTTTTCTGTAGACTGCAGTGGTGAACAACTCTAACGATTTGGATGATATTTGAGTAGTCTTCACCTCAAATTCCTTATTAACAACTCTACTGAACAACAACAAAAATTTTAATTCCTTCAGTATTAGTATTAGAATATGCACAGCTTAAAAAATCAGCTATTCAGGGTTATAATAATATTTTTAAAATACCTTCATCATGTCTCGATTAAAACTCATTTAATTTTTCTAAAACAATTACGTAAGGAAAAGTATCGTAATTGCCTTACAATTTCAGGTGAACATTTTTCAAAAACTTTTTTGCCTGTATTTTATGTTAGGTTTCTATGATAACATGTTTAATTTTTTAATAAATTGTAAACTCAACACTTGGAATCCTCTATTGGAGACAAGAACATTTTATTTTACTAACCTACAAACCCGAAGGTTGTGGGTTTGAATCCTGATCTCAGGATTCTAATGAAATAATTAAAATAAAAAACAATATATTTAAATAAATCTGCCCCTCCTTTCCCTCTCCCTGGTATGTGAGGCTTGTCAATCTCACATACAAGTAGGAATGTCATGTGATTAGACAGTATTCAATATTTTTTTTCACTTTAGTCCCTGAGCTGTTTCTCAAACCATTAATTGCCAATGATTAACAATATTTGAGAGTTAATTGTCACAAGAAGCCTGAAAATATCATTAATATAATTACCCAAATTATTGGCGTGTTGTACTTAAATGTTACGATCATCTATTTGGTTCTATTTTCATTTACGTGTAAGATTATTTGCTTTTCTCTAAAGCTTATATTCGTCTGTACCTTTATTCTATAATAAATAAATTCTATTTGCTTCCACTATATCCTCTAGTTAACTTCTGAGGACTAATATTTATAATATTTTTTACCTTCTATCACTTCTGGACAAGCCGCAGTTGAGCATTTTAGATAATAGAGAGACATTTAAGATTAGATTGCTGAAGGGGGATTCAACCAAGACTTATCATATTTTTTGTTCAACAAATCATTTTTGTCTATTTATATTTATTATTTTATTATTATTATTATTTATTATTATTTATCATTTGTACACCAAGAGATCTTGGCTTTCATTCCAATATTAACAACTCTATTTTCTACTAACATTACACTTATTACTTTTTCAAGAGTTAAAACGGAACAGCATAGGCGAAATAACAGCTTTTTGCCATCAGCTTCTTCTAACTTAAAGGCTCCAAGTACTTCTTCTACAACCTGAACTTGGCATATTGATGATTTTTCTACTTCTGAGTTTTATTTGTTCAACTCCACTAGTATTTGGACCACATCTCGGATTTTGTAGAATTTAATTTTTATTTTTATTACCCATCTATATTACAAAAGAGACCAATCGCAACAAACTGGAACAGCAGTGATGATCATTCACAATACATTTATCTAAACTAGACCTTTGTTTTCTTTTAAGGATCTTATGATTACCACCTAAAGCCAGACATGCACTGCCTATCGTTTTGAAATAGACTTTAAGATAATTTAAAAGCAAGAACATACATTCGAGGATGAAAATAGACTAACTTAAGTGAGATAGGTATTATTTATATTCATATGTGCTTGAGAATATTTCTGAATAGTAGATTTAAACTTTCTTGTTTTCAAGTTCTTAATATTTGTTCTCATAACTAATCCAAGACATATTAATAATAATAACTACAAGTCTCTTCTGTTCATTTTTCCTAATTTTGGTGTCTTGAAGTTTTTTATTTTTTACAATAAATTAGGCCAATTATCACCAGCATTTTATTGATACGCATTAATTTTGACGTTTCGGCCATACTAATATTGTAAAAAATAATAAAACAACTACAAGTCTTTTGACAATGCTTAACTGAAAACATTTCATGAAAAATAAAATCTTACCATTATTTTCAGCAGGTTCGTTAGTATTAGCTATAATATGAGATGAATCGGCAACTTTGTCTTGTATACTTTTCAGCAAGGCATCTTTTTCATCTTGTTTCAGCGACAAACTAATATATATCAAAAGATTAATATAATATCTAATTAAACCTCCAAGTGAGATATTTTATGCATATTACTTATAAAAAATTAAATAATTTAGGTATCAGAATTTGTAAATAAATGATTGATATTCTCTAAACACATACCCTGAGTTGTATTCAGTAAGTAATTTGTTAATTTCTTCCCTCTGATGTCGCAGAGATTGCAAGTCTCTCAACGCTTGAGATATCCGCTGATTCTGCTGTTGGTTCTGATGGTCAGGCCGGAGGAAACCAATGGAGATGACTATGAATATCAACCAGACCAAAAGAAGGAAAAGCATGGCCCTCCCCCAGGGGACCTGCCGAAGAATTTTTACCATCATTTGGTAAACCTGGAACCAGTGAAGATATGTCAGTAAAATGTGATAAGGAAAATGCAGACAAAGGAGAGAGTGGAAACACACCAAGAGACAGCTGTTAAGACTGATTCACATCATTTTGTAGTTTGGTCTCTGTTTGAGGGAAGTTTGACAACATAACCTGATGAAGGGATTTTATGAGATCAACTGATGGTAGAAAATGCCTATGCATTTCATAAATTCTTATTTCACAAGGAAAGGTATATTGAAAATGACATTGTAACAGCGGTGCAGAAGGTCACACACGATACAAGCCACCAGAGACAGTATTGAAGCAAATTATCAATGAACAATAGGCCAATAGAAACTGTAGTGCTGATTCGGTTAGCTGGTGCTGCCATCTCTGGCTCTCACTATCAACTACATGAGAAGGACCTTGATAAGCACTGATTGTAAGGGCTGATAATGTTAAAACTTTCCAAATATAATTAAAAAGCTTTATTTCATGATTGTTTATGTAAGTTGACTTACATTCATTATTACTTCTACTTAATCTGGTTATTTTTATATTCAATATCGTCTCACATATTCATAATGATTAAATTCTTGCTAGATTAATATTATATTAATTAAATTAATCTCTCATTAAATTAAAAAACTAATTATTTATTTAGATAATATTACTATTTATTAAATAAGATATATTAGAACCATACATAAAAAAAAAAAAAAAAAAAGATCTTCCAATCTTTTTAATTACCAAATTTAGTTTGTAGGTATTAAAAACATTAATTATAACAATCATATTTTGTGTCAATTAAAGTGATAGATTTAATGTACTGTACCATATACAGTATATTTGCATTGACAGTTGAATCAAGATTCCATTTCAGTTACTGGTATTTAAAATGGAACTAATGCTTTGAAAATATTTATGTTTTCTATATATGATTTTTTGTTCATATTTAATTTAAGGTTGTGTTTAAATTACAATCAGGATATCAGTTTAAATATTAAATTATATGAGATAAAGATAAATAGATATATAGTGGTATTAGATCAACAATAGTAGGGTATGATTGAGAACTTAAATCTGAGCAGCTTATTATATAACAATCAAAGAATTAAATGAAAACCTAAAAATACCCCAGGTAGGTAAACCTAGGCAGGAAAAATGCTCTCTAAAGCAAGTAATGCTTACCACATGTATATCCAAATTTACTGTTCTACTAAAGTATTGCTAAAATTTACATTTATGTTAACTGCAAAAGATAAACAATCACAACTGAAGAAGTAAATGAGTAAAATAAACATTTTTTAAATATTATTTGATAATATATAAATTTCATTATATATGAAAAGCATCAACAAGAGAGAGAAAATATATGTTTAGTTTAATTTTTTTGTTTATCATCACAATATATTGTAATGGTGGATATTTTTTACCTTCTATCACTTCTGGACAAGCCGCAGTTGAGCATTTTAGATAATAGAGAGACATTTAAGATTAGATTGCTGAAGGGGGATTCAACCAAGGCTTATCATATTTTTTGTTCAACAAATCATTTTTGTCTATTTATATTTATTATTTTATATTCATATTTACTTTTATATTAATTTCTAAACTTTATAATTCTTTCAAACTAAGCAATACTCTTACCATATAAGATAAATTCCATTTGGCAACAATAGGTCTTTCTATTTAAGTATCAATCCAATATTTTTAATAAAAGCTAATTGTAATTTGTTATTTCATTTCAGTATCTCTTATAAATATGCAGATAGTTAAACATTTTAATTTCCTATCAAATGAATAAATTTATACAGGATCATTAACAATTTTGGCAACATTTGGATATCAATTTTATTGAGAAAAAAAAAAGAGAAAAATAACATGTTTTTCAACATTTTTTATATTTATTTTATAAGGAGTTACTAATATTAGCATAATAATCATAAGTATAACCATAGATACATCATTTTGAAAAAAAATAATATTTTTATTTTTTCTCGTAGGGTATGAGCTATTTTAATACCAGATTATATTAATTTAATTTTATATATGTTCTGGATAAAAAAACTGTTGAGTTTTGTCGTATTTGAATCATTTTTTGGAATGAAGAATTTACTGATGTTACCAAGTAACAAAACATTTAGATGATATTGCTTTCACTAAACAATGTATGGTAAGAATGTTATCAAAAAGATAGATCGTGAGAAAAAAATATGTAACTACTTTCCTTGTGATTTGACGCTGTTATTGTTCAGTGAGATAAATATGACCACAATTTTTAAATGACCCACATATTAAATAACATATTTGATAAATGAAATTAATACTTTTTTCTTTTCCAAATATTTATTTGCATATCTATAATAAAAATAATGGCAACAAGGTTTAGTTAACCTAATTATTCTTCTTATCAGAATTATCCTTATTGCTCATATCAATAATGTATTCATTAAAAATAAAATATACTGTTAAATTTTAATTAAATAAAGAACACTATATTTTCAATACAATATAGTATAGAGTAGTTTCAAATATAATCAATCACCTTAGTGAGGAATCTGTCATTACTTAAAGCAGAGATTAAATATTCATGCAATAAAACAATATTAATTATAAAATATACTTAGAAAAAATTTAAATATTCATTTTTCTATTATGCCATGAAATTTCGTAATAAATCATTATTTAATCATTTGACATCTGTTGAAATGAAATGAGTTGTAAGCATCAAATTTGTTTACATCAAACTGAATCAATGAGCGAACATTGAAAAAAATTATTTTTTATAATGTTTTTCTTCTTCTTTTCCAAGCTTCTTAAACATAATTTACTCTTGAAATTTAATTTTATTATGTTTGATGCCTTATCAAATATATTTCAGCAATAGAACTTATTTGACTTACAATTAGTGTTTTATCCTTCTGCTTCAATTAGTTAAATATCATTTGAAGAAATTAAAGAAAGCCATGTTTATATATTATATTAGAAGCTCCAAAAGTCTAGTTCCCATTTTTTAAAATAAATTTTTCATGTTAGTCCTATAAGTGGATATTAATTCGCATTCATAAGCTATTTGATAACAAGCTGGGTTGTTTGTTCATCTGTTAAGGGGCTTGTTCATAGGTAAGATTTTTTTCCATTTATAGATAATATTTAGCATTTATAGTAATATTTACATAAGCGTCATTCCATGCCATACCATCCAGAAAAGTTCAATTTGTAACCCACTCCCCTCAGATCTTAATGAAAACTTGTAAATATAAAGTAAATATACATGTAAATAAAAATGCTAAATTTTAGCAAATTTTAACGATTAGTTTCAGAATGATGGGCTTTTAAGCTTTTGAAATATTTGAAGTTGTGAAGACATTTCGGGCTCAAAACAAGCTTGTACCTGTTTGGTTGTCGTTTGTAAAACCAATATTTATTCATTTGTCAAATTTGATACAGAATCTGCAAATATCATAAGTTTTAGCATTATATTTTCCTTCATATAAGAAAAATTCATAAACATAAATTTTCAAAATAGTGATAAAAATATCAGAAACTACATATAGCTAAAATCTCTCTCCAAATACCATAATACAACCATCTATTAATGAAAACTGTATAAAATTCCCTAACAAATGAAAAACTAATATTAGTGGGCTTGTGAGTTTGGGAGTTATATTACAATCTAAACCTAATACATTAAAATTTAATTTATCAGTATGGTTGTATTTGGAGATAGATTATAGCAATTTTTACATAAATAAATTGCTATTATCTCTCCCCGAATACAAACATACTGATGAATTAAATTTTAATGTATTAGGTTTAGATTGTAATATAACTCCCCAAACTCATAAGCCCATATATTACTTGAAACAATAGGCAATACTCTTCTTAATGATAAAAGAGTTTTGGAGGGGCCTATTGAATTTAATGAGATTTCTTTTAATATAAATAAATAAAATAATTTCTGTGTGTTGCGGTTTCGGTAGGTTTAACAAAATAATGTTTATATTTAAGGGTGAATTATTAAGTTGGAGAGTGAATAACTCTTTAAATGTTTAAAGGCAGAGGTCAAAATGTGTTTGGAGGATTCTTACAACATCCTGGATCTTTTCAATATAACATCATTTATTTTATTCTATAGGTTTCCTGATCTTATAGTTTGCTCATTTTTTCATTTTCAAATTTCTCATAGGGTACTTTTATTGTATATTCGAACAGTTTATAGTTTTATCATAAGTGTAGAAGATATGCCGTGTAGAAGTGTGAATAAGACATTATATTATATTTATGGACTCAAACTAATGATGTTAACTTGACCAGAGGCAGCTTTGGTAAGACTAACATAAGTTAAAGGAATGGTAGAAATAATTTAGGATTGTTATTAATACTAGTCACTTATTATGTGATTATTGATTAAAATCACTCCAGTATCTAATTTCAATATATTTGAACTTTACAGTTTTGACTTCTACTTCTAAACACTTAAGGAGTTATTCACTCTCCAATTTAATAAATGCAAACGTTATTTTGTTGAACATACTGACACCGAAATACACAGAATTTTTTTTTATTAATAATATAATAAATCTCATTAAAATCAAAGGCCTCCTCCAATGTTGTTTTATCATTTGGAAGAGTATTTCATGCTGTTTTAAGCAATATATGGTTGTATTCGGAGAGAGATTGTAGAAATTTTTACTTGTATATATAACTGATAAATTAAATTTTAATGGATTAGGTTTAAATTGTAGTATAACTCTTTAAACTCAAAATCCCATTAATATTATTTATTCATATGATAGAGAATTTCATCCTTTTATATAAATATATATTTGTATTGGAGTATTCAGAGAGAGATTTTAGCTACAGGTATTTTTCGATATCGATTAGCATACCATTTCCGCATCACGCAAAAAGTTATTTGATTTACATTATAATAAATCTCTTATTACTCAAAATTTCAGAAATATTATTTCATAACAGTTGTCCGACATGAACAATTTTTATATAGTTTTGTACGCTGATGATATAGACATTGTGGGATGCTCTTTGCAGGCCATGACTGATGCTTTTCTAGCAATAGGTGGCCCTGCCAGCAGACTTGGACTGGAAGTTAATGAGTCAAAAACAAAATATATGGTAGCAGATGAGATTCCCATGCCACGTGAGACAGTCAGTATTGGGCTTCATAAATTTGAGAAGGTCTCATAATTTACTTATTTGAGATCTGTGGTCAATCAAGATAATAATCCTGATATAGAGATAAGAAGAAGGATAACAGCAGCCACAAAATGCTACTTTAGATTAAGCAAGCAGCTCAGCCTGGGGATATCTTCCAGACAGACCAAGATCTACCTTTATAAGACATTGGTGTGTCCTGTACTTCTTTATGGATTGGAGTTCTGGACAACTTCGAAGGCCACTGAAAAGGAAGTCCTTATTTTGGAAAGAAAAGTTCTCCACCGTGTTTTTGGTGGAATGAAAGTTGGAGAGGAGTGGAAATGCTGTACGAATCAGGACCTGTACAAATCTTTCGGGGAAGCAACAAAGTTGAGGCGCTTAAGGTATGCAGGGCATGTTGCTAAGATGGCAGACGGAGAAATGCCTAAAATATTGCTTACACAGCCATTCCATCGAAAAAGGAGAAGAGGGAGACCAAAGCTGAGATGGTCAGATGGTGTGGCAGGAGAGGTCCGCGGCATGTTGGGAGTTAGGAACTGGATGGCGTTGGCACAAGACCGTGACGATTGAAGGAAACGGTTGGATGAGACCAAGAACTGTAACTGGGTAAAAAAAAGAAAGAAAAAAAAAAAACAGGGACCAGGTGGCCGAATGTGCTAAAGTGTGTGCACAGCACCGCGAGTTGCCTGGCAACCAGATTACAGATTTGAGAAGATTTAAAAAGTAGATTTCGCGTCCCGGTGCCAGAGGGGATTTTAAATTCCCCGCCCTCACCCCCCGACCCCCCGGCCCAGGAAAATCCCGTATAGCCTAAAAGGCAAGGTAGGGAAGAACAAAAAAAAAAAAATGCTCCATGAAAAAAAAATGTTTTTTCTTAATATCTTCTTGAATTAGTTAGATATTTTTTACTGCAATGACTGCATAATTGTAAATATATATAAATATATAATTTCTAAAACTAAAAAAATTGTTTTTTTTCTTTTCTAGTTCGTAAATTGTTAGTTGAAATAAAAAAGTTTTCAACTAAAGTTGTTGTAAATTTGATGTACTTCAATATTCTATACAAAGATATTTGGGCTATGCTGCTAATAAAAACATATAATCAACAATGATGATGCCTGAATCTGTGAAAATTTGGATTAATTAAGAATAAATTGAATTTATCACAGAGACTACTGAGGCCTAATTCCTTACTTAAACAAATATTCATCCAAAACTAAAAATGTATGCATATTATTAAAAATATGACCATTTTGAAAGGACAGTAGCCCAGTTCCTGTTGAATTTGTACAAAATGTTTGAAAACTATGAGGTGTTTAAAATTGAATGTAATTATTTTTTTTTAGCTATATCATTATTTAGGAGGAGGTATTTAGACTAAAAGGAGATATTTAGGATAAACAGAAAAAAAAAAAAGGAACAAATTTCAATGGTTTTTGGATCATCGTGATGAACACACTAGTCTTTCATTGTCAAAAACTTGGATATTATATATTCACCGTGCACCTAACAATATAATAAAAATTTGTTTAATCACCCAACATTTTTAAGGTGGATCATATTAAATAAATTAGTAGGACTAATTTTGCAGAGTAAATTCAAACTGTCCTGATTTTGAAGTTTAATTCTTCTAATTCTAACCAGTAGGAAATAATGTTAATTTGTTATTTTTTAGAAATATATTTTTCTTTATAACAACCCTACTCAGGACATGCTTTTCTGAAGTGAAAAAATCATATATATATATATATATATATATATATATATATATATATATTATATATATATATATATATATATATATATATATATATATATATATATATATATATATATATATATACACCAATTGCTCTTTTGTGTGATGTGTTTACAGGCAAATGAAACAATAATTGTACATACAAAAATAAAAATTAATAGCAAAATGTAGTTTAAAAATGCATCATAATTTTAACTTCGACAAACCATTATATAATAGGAACTAAACAAAAAGATAGCCATAGAAAACTACTCAAGGACACCCATTTCACAAAAAACAATAGCATAACTGTAAATTTCAAAACTGACACAAAAGACCTTGGGATACATTACTCAGATATATTAAACAAAATTAATACATAATAAAATTAATAAATCTAATGAAATGAACAAACAAACATGTGGGGAGAATGAAGAGATAATAATAGCTACAAAGTGCAAAGGTCAATTCGAGTACTTCATAAAGCAAATGCCAATTGTTAGGCAAGAAATGTGTTGCCCCTGATAACGTTTCTGTTAAAAAATGAAAAATATAACACTGACAAAGGAACACACAAACCAAATAAGTACATATAATAGTAAACTATAATAACATTAACCATCTAACAACCAGGGCCTTCATAACGAGGGTTATTGGAGCCTGGGGAGTGGTTTTATCGGGCGTTCCCCAACCAACCCTTACTCCATCTTAAATCTGCTAATAGCCTATTACTTCATGTTTAAATAGAAAAAGAGAAATGATGATGAAAACAAAGGCTTAGCTTTACCAAAAATCGATGCCATTGTCATCAATCGCTGTCTACATACTTGTACTTCCATCTGCTGGCCACCCACCAATCCTAACCCCGCAAGATCAACCTTAAGGCTTGACAATTGGAGGAAGAGGTTAATGCGATCCTCCAACCTTTGCTTTGGTACACCCCCAGAAAGTTTACCAGTCGATTAAGCACACATTAACCTGGATTGATGAACTGGATAGCTGCAAATCTGTCATCTTAATTATATTCATTCAGTACAAATTATATAATTCATCATTGTATAACGGTCTTGATTCTGGAGTTAATTTGTCCCTCTTCTGTAACTATTTTAAGCAATACTTAATTTTCAAAAAACCTAAGGCGTTGTTCATCCCCTAAAGTAATAGGCCAGGTTTGGCTTTGTAAAGAACTGTAACTTGTATCTGAAAAATAACTATCATTTTCAGCATTTAGTGTATTGTTAATTTGCTCTTTGATATATTTTTTCTAATTATCTTCAATCTAAATACCTAACTTTCTCTACATGTTTAACTGTATCCCCTTCAATATCTATATCACTAAAATCGTCCCCATTACAGTAGCTATGCATATATTTGTTATATCTATATTAATTTCGAGCCCCAGTTCTTTACCGGCTTTCATCAACATTGTTGTATTTAGTTTCTATAGTTTCCATTTAGGGCACAAAGGTTGTGGGAGGAAAAAGGCAAAGATATTTTTATAAAATGAAAACGAAAATTGTCTTTTAAAAGTTTAAATTTAAATTTAAATCGGGTTCTTTGTTAAATGGCTTTAATGTTTGTCTCCAATCCCTGGTAAGAGTGGTTGAAACCGCAACCCCGCAGGGTGACTGCCCTAGTTGCCCTGCCCACGCGACGGCCCTGGTAACAATATACATTTATAATTATGCTTGTTTTCTGTAAATTAAATTGTAATAAATTGTAACAAGAAGTTTTAATGATCTGAAAACAACCCTGGTACATAAACATTTTCCAATCTAATAATCAAAAATAATAATTGAGCCTATATTTAAAAGAAATCTTACTCTAACAAAAGAATTGTATTAATAGAAGATGTATGTAAGAATATCATTAATAGTGATGATTATCCAGTTATAAAAATTATAAAACATACCACAATCTTAAATTTTTTTTTATTTTATGAAATCACTGATACTCACAAGGTCATTTCGTGTCAGAGTCCATCCGGAAATTGAAAATAGAGCACTGGGTTATCAAAATAAAATTTAATTACTTTTAATGTTTAATTAATAAACATAATTTGAATTAAAATTTTATAAAATTCATGTAGTTATTGGATTTAAAAAATAATTTAACTGTCAAAAACATTTATACAATAATAAAATATAACATTGTCTAAAATTTAAGCATTTATTCGTAATTAAAGAAACGGTGGGAGTAAAAATTAAGCAATGGTTTTCCATGTATTTTTCATTGCTGTATTACTGTATTTAAACTATAATCAAACTTTTATTAATCTATTGATAAATTTGGTAATGTTTATTGCATCCCCTCTTAATGCCTTCCTTAGCTTAAATGGAAATCTCTGAAGTAATACAGTCTTTAAAAATCAATACTTTCACCTTCAAAACTAACAGTAAACAAAAGATTTTACGTTTATCACAAACTTTCAATGATGGTTTTAGGGGATCATCTAAAAAAAACAAATGACTTCAAAATTATGTCTATATATTTTTTTTTAACTGAACTTTCATCAAAAATAAGGTACTAATACAAATGTATATATTGTAAAAAATATACTCCATATCCCAAATTCTTATGAGGGAAAATTTATATAGTTTTTACTCAATTCATAAGTAATACCAAAATGGTTTCTGTTAAAACAATATTGGAACCACTGAATCCAGACTAAAAAATAAATTAAAGAGTTAGCAGTGATGACCATTAAAAATAAAGTCAGGAGAATACAAAACTACATACTATACGGATTTCATAGAAGTAACAAAAATCTAAGCAGGTAGTTATTGAACTAACAAGAGAGAAGACTAGAAGACAAACGTTATGGATAAGATATAAACATTTGTGCTGCAGGATAAAAATAGAGATTGTTCTCAGTTTTACAGGGGCATGTGTAATATCACAATAACAGAGATTTTTTGCATGAGTTGGCCTTAATTTTTTTCAATAAATTCGATTTCAACACGTTTTTTAGAAAATCTGGGTTTAAAATTTACATTTAATTTATGTCATATATGTATTATTTTCAAATCTTTGACAAAAAGTCATTAAGTAATATATATGTATGTATATGTGTTTGTGTTATTTATTGACTGACATTAAGAATATCAATAAGAGAATTATTCAACTTTAGCTCTTATAAATCACTCTTACATTGTAGATGCAAATGACTGGTATTAACAATCATTAATTTTAAGAAAAAGAATTCCGAAATTTAAGTTAATTTAAAATTTTTAAAAGAGCATTATTAATCTTTAATTAACTAATATTAATATTTATTTCAGTTTTAGTTGTTAGCCATATTTGAATTCAACCTAAATTTTCTTTTAACCTTTTTTAAATCTTACAAGCAATTGGGTCGTCATCAAAGATACCAATTTCTCACTTATATCTCTTGTAAATTTGAACTTTAGTCATGAATAAGGACAAAGTAAAAATATTATTTTTTTATTAAATGATATTTGTGTTATTAAATTGGTGAAATTTAATTGAAGTTATTGTTTCTTTGATAACTAATTTTCATTCTCAACGTATAAGCAGTAAAATTTGCGCACAAATTTTATGAACTAAATTTATTGTTAGAATGTAGATTGAAATTTGGCAGTCTATATCCTAGCCCTCAAAAAAATTGTCTTGAAAAATTTTCATTTTTATGCACCTAATTGTCTCATAAACCTAGTTTCATCAAAAATATTCCATTAGTTTGAAGTAGTAAAATAATCCTTAGGAATAGCAGAACGCAATAACATTTTGAAAGATTATTTTTAAAAATTAGGAACAGGAAGCTTTGTAAATTAATTTAAATCTCAATAGATTATTATATCTACTAGTATTTCTACCTAATAAATTTGACATTTCTTCAATACCTCTTCAATAAATCTTGCTATTTAATTATCAGTAACTTTCCGGACATTTGACTAAATATGTTTTCCCAACATGCCTTTACCCGCATCGTTCTTCATTTTATTAAAACAAATTTCATATTTGCATTAATTATATAATACTACATTTTTTAATAATGCATTTCACATTTTTCCAATATGTATCCTATGTTTTCTATTGTTTCAACCTTTTTGTAATGATCAGAACCAATGTAGAAGCATCAAAACAGTGGTCGATGGTTTCCTTCTAATATTGGTGGATTTCTCAAATTAAATCTCTGCTTACATTTTTCTAATAGAAATTAATTCCTCTTTGTTTTGGCCAATGTTTTTTTTTTTTTAATATATTGAACTCAATTTCAATATATATATCTATTTTTTTTAGTTAATTGTCATGATTTCCTCTTTAAAATAAACGGAATACATTAATTTGATCTATTAAATTCCTAACAAAAGTTATTACTACGTTTCAAGTTGGATTAACAGGCTCAATTTTTAGTAAATTTAAAAAAATTAAATAGATATCAACCAGCAGGCTATTTTGTCATGTTTCAATTAGACATAGAGATAGAAATGATAAAGTAGTGATCAATTTTGAATCTCAAGTCAGCTTTTAATGATCTATTATTATCACACACTAATATTAACATTATTTTAATTTCAATTCCTGATCTGTAGCACCTCATCGACACAGCAGCCCTGCATAGATGAAGTTACTCAAAAAATCTAGTGTTTAGAAGAGGATAAAAAAAAATTATTATATTTAAATGAATGAACTTGAATTTATGTCACTTTTTCAGTATTTTATTGTGTGGTTGAAGTTGACTAGCAGTTAAGCAAGAGAATCAAAATATTAAAAAATCTGTTGGGGGTGTGCATCACACAACTTTCACTTACCATCATTAGAGTAGATAGTTATTTCCATGTATAGGGAAGCCAAAGTGAAAACAACGGTATAAGTTCATTTAAAACAATTAATTACCATGTTTTTCCAGCCCGTCGAATCTGTTAAATTTATAAGTTTGCATTACTTTTCATTATAAGTTGCGTTCGACTTTTCGTATTTCAGCTAGACTGTTTACATACACACACATACCATTTTATGTGACTTAGTTATTTGAACTCAGGTGACCTCAAAACATGTATTTCCGATGAAAACTCAGATTAAAAAATTTTCATGATCGCAGTACTTTCCCTTATTATATATTACATAGATAGGTAAATGAAAATGATTGAGTGAGTGAGTGGGTGAAGGAAACAAGAATATACACCATTAAAGTGTTTTTAATGTGGTCAGCTGGTATCTTAAGACCATAGTAACTAAAATACATGTTCAGAAATACCTGATTTATTTCATCTATACATAGGTTACATATTACCATTCAGAAAAATAAACATGTATAAACCTAGTTTTTGAGATGCATATTTTCAATAGCAAATGTATCGTTTTAGAGAGAGAGAGTGAGTGAGTGAGAAGACTCACATCTTGGCATAGAAATACCTCAAATAGATGGCCTAGAAATAAAATATAATTATGGACCTAAGTTGACAAAAATACTTTTATTACGTGTTCTGATATAAAAAGAAAACATATTTAGTTCAGTCAATGAGTGCTTAAGTACGGGGTATAGAGGAAAACGGGAGGAACACAATTTTAGGATTAAATGATTTGTTTGGACACAAATACACTAAAAGTTCCCACTCCTATGTGGTGAGCCAGAGGAGGGGGGACCCAGAAGATTACTTTTTTCGATTAGTCACTTATATCATGGATACCAAGCTTCTTAGGGATAAAGAGAAAATCAAAGCTCATAAAATTTACAAAAAGATTGATAGGCGCATAGTTTCCCAGATATCCGTGCTTTTTTTTTTTTTTTTTTTTTTTGTGTGGGCGGGGATTTTAAAAGACGCCTTAGCACCGGGACACGAACTCGTAACACATTTGTCATATATCAGGTTGCAAGGCAACGGTGGTGCTGTGCACAACGCGTCAGCCCATTCGGCCACACATAAATGCTGATTTCGAAAAAAAAAAAAACACGTTTTTGCCTCACATTATTATGTTCGTTTGCACAGTTCGTGTGGCTATTTCCCTCAAGGTCGATGGCGCATGAACACCTCTCCCCTCGATTATAAGATATTTTAAAGGAAGGAGATGGTCTGGAGTAGCGGTCATAAATAGGCTAAATAGCGGCAAAACTATTTTATTAAAAGCCAACGTTCCGACCCGACTTTGCTCGTCTTTTTCATGACAAGAACGGGCAAGATACAAATAAAAATAGAGAATTGTGTAAGTTACATAATATATAGAAAAAAATTATAAACAATGTGAATAAGCTTATTAAAATTACAAACAGTAAGTACATTAAAATATAAACAGAGTAAGCTAAGTAACAAGATCCTTTTACTTCAGTTTAGTATCTTGTTACTTAGCTATTAAATATTCAATAAGATGTTTTATTGCTCTTCTCTTCTTAAAAACAGTGCAAACGAAAGTAGAATTTAAAAAGTTTTTGATCATAAAAAATTACCTGATCCCCTTATTCCTCATATTTCCCCTTGTTCTGTGGTTTGAAATTTTTCATTAAAAAAAATTATATACCTGTCGAAATGTGTCCCCCTTAAAAATTCAAAACCTTGTCAAAATGTGCCCCATCAAAATTTTAGCCCTGGAACCCCTTTTTGGGCACAGAGATGGGCAAATGCTACTCTGAATACTTAGTTCTGTAAACCTATAGGCGTTGGGTGATTATAAAGTGGACAATTTACACACATTTTTAATTAAAACCTCGTAATAGTTTTGTTGAACTACTTTAGAATAGGTTTAATAAAGTTTTTACACCTACACATAGAGTTGGTGGTAGATTTAGGGGATGGGAGATTTAACGGGGCTGGTTTTCAATGTGTCCATCAGGCGACTTTCGATATCTGTATTTCTGTAGACTATATGTAATACAACTGATCATTAAAAGGTTTAAAATGTTATCTTTTTTTTCACCTGTTCCTTGCCTTTTAGGTCATACGGAAGTTTTACCTGGCCGAGAGGACGGGGGATTAATGCCTGAGTTAAAAGGCATCAGGGAGCGAACTTGGAGTTATTTTATTATATTAGTTTCTTTTTATCAGGTTGCCAGACAACGCGGTGCTGTGTACTCGCGTTAGCGCGCTCGACCACCTCGCCCCCTAAATTGGTAGGGTTGAATTTGTTACGGCGGCCTATGGCTGTCTATATATGTATTTCATCCTTTTCAAGTGCTGAACCATTTTCCTTTTTTACTACACTTTGCTATCTGTCGTGGTAACCAGAAGAAATCCAAAACTGATTACCATAATTATCGATCTTCTCCTTCTAAAAGATAAACACGCCATTTTGTCCCACCTCTGAATTCCGCAGAACGATGGAAAAAAAAAAAAAAAAACGCGACGCCGAGGGTGGAAAGGTGCTATATTAAGTTTTCTCTTCGGGACCAATATTTATCCTCGGTTCCTCTTTTTTTATAGCGGCAGTCCAAGAGGCATACATATTTAGGAGGGGCGAGGGTGTAATGTGTTTGTCGAGAGAGCAGCAGTCAACACTCGACTCGATGGCCTTTTCTTGTCACCGGGTCTCAGCTGCTGCCACTTTGGGACCCTTTTCAATATAAGACTTTGAGCCTTTCCTTAATGATCTCACCACAATATTTATCTTGGAAACCTCATTATGTATAATTAGAGAACTCCATGATGATAAAAAATATATGATTCATTCACCATTATAAGAAACCAGAAAACTAAAACATTTAGTCTTCCAAATCGCTGATAATAGCAAAGAGGTCAACATTTTTGCTAATTTAGGCATCATCAGGGCAACATTGGGCAGCTGAATAATACACTTTATAATATTAAAGCCATTGGAAATAATTTATGATAATCTGTATATAAAAATTGCACATCTCACGTGAACAGCTATAATCATATATAATATGATAATTGTAAAAACCATGGAATTAAATGTTTATACCTCATAAATACTTTTTATACAATGATAAAATATTATGTAACTATTTTCTATATATATATATATATATATATATATATATATATATATATATATAATATATATATATATATATATATTTTTTTTTTTTTTTTTTTTTTTTTTTTTTTTTTTTTTTTTTTTTTTTGATAGGCCTCTACCTCGCCATTTGTTGCATACATGGTAGGAGGAGGATCGTTATAGAAGAAGAACCAAACCTATTTCAGTTGCAAAATCTTCTTTTATGGTTTTTGAACGTACATGATGTTCTGAGTAATTCAATTAATCTATTACATCGGTTGTTAAAATTAACCACCAGTTTAATGTTTAACAGAAGATAAACAAGATTTTTTTTTCGATTGTTGAACATGTTCGTTTAATTGAACACGTTTATATAAATTATGAAGTACGCAAATAAATTTATTTGATATTTAGTAATTCGTTAAACCATATTTTTATCCTCAGATATAAATATTATTTGTTGCAATAAATATATAATGTATTATTATATATTATATTGCCATGTATATACATAAACATATTTTATTTTTAATAAAAAAAAAAATATATATGAAAAATATATGTTTGAGATTAATAGGATTCGTATATACGAGAATAGTATGTACTGTCATACGAAAAATTAAATGAAATTGAATAAAAATCTAGATCTGAATTCAAATAGAATAATTAGAAGCAGTAATTATACTAGTCAACTAAATTAAACTGGAGTAAATTAAATTGTTTGAATTGAACGGTAAACGAATAAAACAAAAAATATATATAAATAAAAGGGACAAGGATTGTAAAACCATTTATTTTAATTAGAATTCACAAACTTTTATTATTTATTAATTATTGGTAAACATACTTATATTACTTTTAATAAATTGTATTGTTAAATATTTATGCAAATAATGTTCTATATGTTAGCAAGTCATAAATAAAAGGAGAAATGTAACTGAATTGCATTTTGAATCGAAACCTACAGGAGCGCTTCTCTTGTACCCCAAGAGATGGCAGGAAAGTCTACTCATGGCTTCAACATCTTCGAAATT
Organism: Nezara viridula; assembly: GCA_928085145.1. Classification (NCBI taxonomy): domain Eukaryota; kingdom Metazoa; phylum Arthropoda; class Insecta; order Hemiptera; family Pentatomidae; genus Nezara; species Nezara viridula. Next base: position 48,524,373 of record OV725077.1, on the reverse strand, counting down.
AAATTTCTAAAATAATTATACGTATTATACATTAAATAACTATTTATTCATAATAAATATATATATTGAAAATGAATAAAAATCCAACGAAGAAAATATATGAAATTGAAAAGAAAATATTTTTTGTTTATCGTATTACATTGCTTTCGAAACTTAAAATTCACAACATAATGAGCTACGTGACTCAAGACACTTCACGAAATCATAACCTTAATGAAATTTTAACTTGTTTCGACAAAAACTCATGTAAAAAGTCTTTTTGTATGCAGATCAGCACTAAAAAATATAATTTAAAATATCTGGTGAGGCGTACACATCGCAATTTTCATTTGTAATTCTATTTAAAAGACTTGACCGAACAAGGTGAGGGTTTCTCATTGCCTGGTTCAAAATTGTGTGGGTTTGAATTATGTTTTTCCAACACGTAAATACGACTTGAAATATTTCGCAACTCTTCACGCCTAGTCTATTGCAAGTACGATAAAATATCTCTTATAAATTTTCAGATAAATAGATTGGTGTAATACATATTCTTTGTTTGCCAAGCATAAAAATAATTTTAAAGTTTACTATTAGTTTGAAAAATTATTATTTTTTCCATGGGAACATTTATCTCTGTAAAATAATATCAGTTTTCTGAAATTATTATTTAGCAGTTTTTTGTTAATCTTCACTATCTTCCATTATTATATATTTCAGATTTTTTTTTTACTAAAATCCTGATAGTTCCAAAGATATATTATATCAAGTGAAAAAGGCCTTTTCAGTTGCGATAAATTATTTTTTCATTTCAAATTTATGCCAATGTCCGCCTCTTCAGGCATCTTCAGGGTTAATCTGATTTTACATATAATTTAAATTTTCATTGGAAAAAAAACATATACAAAAATCTTTCAGAAGATATACTATTAGACATTAGTCCATTTATAAAACCATAATAACCTTAAAAACAAAAAGAAAAATATATAAAAAACTTACTCGCTTATAACAGTGCACCCACCATCAAACATAGTTCTTTGACTAGGTGTGCAAGTGGGTGCACTGCCATAAGCGATTAAGTTTTTATATATTTTTTCTTTTTTTTTTATAAATTATACAGTAACAAAATAAAATGCCTTTCAAAACTTTTTTTCACCTCCTTTACCGTTTGACATCCAATTGAAGGGATTAATGAAAATTTGGAGTGTTCTGGGAACAATACTATCGACAATTACGTATAGTATACATCTTCAGAATAGTGTTGCCCAAAATCGGTATTACGATACATTACCGATATATTTTTGCATTTAACTCCTCTGTTTTTTTAAACAGGCTTAGTTAGGTTTCTACTATCTAAAAAATTATAGTAATAAGCTAATATGTAACTGCAAGGCTGTTGCGAAACTCTTGCGCAAGACCAAGACCATGACCAAGACTGAGTTTGCAAGACCAAGACTCGTCTCTTTTTCGCATTTGGGCAACACTACTTCAGAAAGATGGTTTAATGTGAAATCATCACGATCATCCCCTATTTCCAGACTGGTTTTACTTTTCTAATGTTAATTCGAATAAAAATAAATAATAAAATTTTGATGATTCTACTTTTTGAAAATATATATTAATACGAAGCAAATAAAACTATATTTTCTCCTCTAGTACCATGAATATAATTTTTAAATAATATATGTATATATTAAAACGAACAAATTTTCAACATAAGATATTAAAAAAAAAATAAACAGTCTATATAAATAAGATTCTAAATAATTTTTAAATTATTTAATGGGTACATTTTTACCCCTTTTGATTGATTTATGACTTACATTTGTTATTTGACTTACCTATTTGTTCACGAAGGCATATATTTGTTCAGCACTTAGCCGTTTTAACATTATAATAGTTCACTGAAAATCCGGACTTAATTTTAATTTGTTAATATCTTAAATACTACTAAAGCAAAATAAATATATTCAAAGTAATTTCATATGAAATAAAAATATATTTATCTAGTTATGTTTTAACCAGTTCTGTTTTTTTTTTTTTATTTTAACTATTAATTATTTAACTATTACAAATTCTGTAGAAATTTATCACAAAACCATGCAATAAGGCTTCCTATATGCAATGCTTCCATTATGAAAGCCTTATATTACATGACGATTTCTCGGGATCTTACTACCATCAGAACGGATAAATTATCATGATGAATGAATGATTAATCAATTTAGATCAATAATAACTTTTTTATTACTGAATTAATGGGCAAGAAATTTAAAAAATCGATGACGATTTTGATGAAATTTTATCTTTACATACTATAGGTATGCGAAGAAAAATTGGAAACAAATATTATGATTAATTTTAATAACTCAAATATTATAATATTGAATGAAACATTTCATATAATCACTTTGAACCTAATCGATTTAATTAAATATATTAACTTTCTAGTCCCGATTTTAAAAAATCTTTATCAGATCAATAATAGCGAAAATACAAATAATTTGGCTTTAAGATTTATCATCTCAATTTGGATTTATCAGGTTAAAATGCCTTAATATTAATACATTAAATGTAAAACACTGTTCTTTTAAATAAATAAATATAGACTAGACCATAGGTGAGGAACTTAATTTATTATTATTGGCCGCAGTAAGGTTAGTCAGTGATAAGGAGGCCGCAACAATTCCATTATAATTTACTTCAATTTATCACTGAATGCACAAATCCGTATACATTATATTCAACTTAATTCTATCATTTTTAAAATTTTCCGATCTTAAATAATTAAATATCAATTAATTCTAGCACTAGATTAATACATATCGCGTAAAAACATTTGGAGACCGTCACGTATGCCACATGCGGCCTAGGGGTTACAGGTTCCCCACCTATGGGCTTGATTAAAAATTATTAACAAAATTTTATAAATAATTTTTAATAACCATTGCGTTACCAATATAAATTATAATAATAAAGATATAATTAGTGAAGCAGAAAGAGTTTATACATCAAATAATGACTATTTATATATGGCACCAACGTAATTTCATCAAGTCCGAAAGAAATACCGTATTCTCTTTCACTAAATTTACATGTCTCAAATGATGTTTATAAAATAATTCGAACTTACAATGAAATTAGAATATCGCTTCAGTCCTTCAATTGAGAATTGAAAAATTGTTATTATATTCATTATATATAACTCTTAAATGACATAATTCCGCCATAAAACTTAACATTAATAAATAGTTTTACCGATCTATAATTTCGTGAGCCTCGTGACAATGTAAATTTATTAAAAATACGTGCAGTTTATGACAATGTTAATAATAATTAAAATAAAATTTATAACAAATGAAATTAATGCAAACATTATTTTGTAAAACAATTTTTTTTTTTTTTTTTTTAACGGCTAGAAAATCAGAAGCACATCAAGATAAATACAACTAAGTACGTACTAAAATAAATTGACAAAAAAAGCTTACATTTCCTATAAATCTATATTCTATAAATACGCACAGTTCTGATATCAGCCAGACAACTAAGTGCTCACGTGGCGTCGGCCTGAAAACTGTGATTAACATAAGTACCGGAAAAGTGGGGTTATCATAATTAAAATCAGTTGTTAAACAAACATATCGGTTTTATATAAATATATATATATATATATATATATATATATATATATATATATATATATATGTATGTATAAAAGAAAATTACATTTGTTTTTTGTCTAAATAAAAAACAATAACAAAACTCTGATTTTCAACTCATATATATATATTGTAAACAACTGTAATTTTATGTAGTTTGCGTTTACAGCAATACCATAGTGTCAATAAGTTAAAGTTAAATATTATAAAACATCTATTTTGTATTTTACATATAAATCCTCAATTTAAAATTTTGAGAGGTTTAATTTTTTTTTTCTAACAGTTCTTTTTAATATAAAGATGATACTGCTTGCTTTAAATAACTTGAACAGATTTTCTATTTGTTTACAGTTTTTGCAGAACAGTATTTAACTTGTAAAATTGGGGTAAAAAACAAAACCGATAACAATTTTTTTTTTTCTTTTCTTCTATTTTATTTTTCAACTATTACAATAAAAGTACATGCAAAATATACATGTATATCTTGTTGCTTTGTTCGATAAAATTATTACGGTTTTGAAGATTTTTTTATTAGTAACATTTCTGTCAAATATTAGTGGTGGGGATTAATTTATTTCGTGATATTTTTAACTTGCTAACTGGAATAAAAAACATAACCGATAAAATTAATACGGTTTTGAGGATATTTTTTTATTGAATATTTCTGTTAAATATTAGTACTGGAGATTAATTTTTTTCGTGTTATTTTCAACTTGCTAACTGGAATAAAAACAGGCAATAAAACTATTACGTATAATTATACAGAGTGTTGTTGCATAAAAATACTGTTTTATTGCTTTAAACTTATTAGGAACTATGATTACTGACCGAAAAGATTTTTTTTTCTTCTTAATTGTCTTTTTAGACGAGACTAAGTTAAAAAAAAAATTAAATCTCATCATCAACGAATTCGTTGTTTTTCTCCAAATTGAACTATGGAGAAGTAATAATTGTCTATTTACCACGTCTTTATTTCTTTGATTAAAATCCATTCTTAATTGGAGACGATTGGAACTATTAATCATTATTTTCCATTTATTTTATTTATTTATTTCGCAATATTGTGTATGTATCCAAGCATATTATTAGTGGAAAAGCTGCTTTATATTCTTAAGATTATACTTTATTTTTAATACTAAACTGGAACAGAAAGATCAGCGTACTCCTTGTTCAAAGGAAATTCCTAATTTAAAATTACAATTACACTTATTTAATAAAACTACTGTTCGCGTAGAGGTCGAAATTCGACCATAGCCATTAAAAATTTGAGGAAAACATAATTAAATAAATTAAGAGTAAATCATTATTCAAAAATCCTCATTTATTAATATAAATAAAATTGCAATTTCAATTAAAAATCGAGCTTAAACTACTTACAATTATTTATAAGTAAAACAAAATAGACTCATTCAAAATTTTTAATTTATGTGTGTTATTATCACAATAAACTAATGTTATGATTAAGCGTTTAAGTCCATTTTTATGCAGAAATTCTCTGTAAACAATGTTCTTTTTGAATGTTCTGTTATGTGCTGGGAAAATGCCCCAACAACTCCCTCCTCATAACACGTCGTCACCACCGGGTCAAGTTCGAATTGATGAGGCTCCTTAGGGAAAAAAAATTCACCTGCTTTGACGAGGTATATTGCATCGATAGTGAGGGCTCTACGAGATACGCTGATATCGTCGCATTTCCCAAGACAGGAAGGACAGCGCTGATCTTGGATCCAACTGTCCGCTTTGAGAGCAATGACCTCGATCAGGCGGGTGAAGTGGAAAGGGAAAAGAAGAACACGTACGATAAATGTATCCCTTTCCTAAAAGAGAAATTCCGTGAGACCTTCGGAGAGAGAGAGTTCACCGTGAGAGGCCTCTGGTTTGGGTCTCGCGGAACTATCCCAAAAAGAACAAGGAGCTTCCTCGAGGAACTAGGTGTCGACATTAAGGACGTAGCGAGGTTGGCTGAAAATATAGTCCTCGACTCCCTGGGAATCATTCACCACCACGTGCATGGCTAGCCCGAGAGTTTTAATTTATGTATTTGTTTATTTATTTTTTTAGTGAATAATTGAAAACAATAGCGATAAAGAGAGAGAAGTGAGAGAAAGGGAAACTTAATGTTAAATAAAAAAAAAAAAAAAAAAAAAAAAAAAGCATGAACAATGAGAAGAGGGAAAAAGGAAAAAAAAAAAAAAAAATTATAAGGATAAATAAAATAATAAAAATGTATATATATATATATATTTCTGTTTTACTAATATTAACTAATACTTCTGTATATTTATATATAAGTTCATATATTGTCTTAAGGATAGAAGAGTATGCTGTGTGTATAGCAACCCAATGTAATTGGGCAGCAATCCTTTATATTTTATATTTTATGAAAATAAAGTGTTTCTCTCTCTAGTACTTAGTCTTGCCCATTGCCATTGGAAATATAAACTTCAATATTTGAAATGAACGTGCTCTACTTGCTGCCACATATAATTGTCCATGCGAAATTACTGGACGTCACAATAATACACGAATTTTTCCAAAACTTTGAACCTGCGATTTGATTATGGTCATGGCAAATGCACCAATTAACAAGAACGCTGTTCTTTGAAATTCGAATGGAAGAATTGAGTCAGAAAATATTTAATTAATTATTGAAATAAAAATTCTTTTATTTAAAATAGCTTCCGTCAGTACTTCACTCTCATTCGTGTTGCATTAACTCATGCTTGTGCAGTATTTAAGTTAAGGATGAGTATAACTATAAAATTTATTTTCAAATTTAATTTATGAGGTAACATTCCACTAACATTCGATGATATAATCTCTTCAAATAATAGTCCCAATTATCTCAGTAAACGTAAAGTTTTCGATTTATCAAAAACCAAAATAAAGGAAACCGAATTTGCAAAAGAAAAAGTACTAAATGTTTAAAATGATATATATCTGCAACTAAGTCCGTTTTCGATGATTTTTGCTTTTTATTTTGTAGGGAATTCAGGAAGCTTTCAAACAAATATTATTACCTTTTATATTTAGATATAATTGACAAGGTATGTACTTCAAATAAATATAAATAGTGTTATCAATAAAAAACTGGGTACTTTTTGAGTTATTCGCAAATAAAATACTGAATTCATCATAAATGTTCATGCTGCTTGTTTTCGGAAAAGTATGTTATATACATAAATTCTAAATGTTTCAAGGAGAAGACTTTAGCCAAATTTCTTTAAATCGTTAAACCCATATTTGCGCTACAGTCTAAAACGAATAACGTTTTTCGGCCGCCATTTCGAAAGGAATGGCTTGATGATAATGTAACGTAAACAACAACACTTCTAAATATTAATGCGACGTTTTGTCAAAATTTCAAAGAAATCGGTGATGAACGTTCGGAGATAAGCTGTTTTGAGCAATCTACCATTTATATATTTATTTACAAACTATTTCATATTTGTATTGATTGATAACACTATAGCTCATCAATAGCTCTTAAACAAAAAAAGAAGGAAGAAAATCGGTTAAATAATGGAGGAGAAAAAGGGGATGAACCGTTTTGTGTTTGTCTGTTTATATAATGATAAGCTACTGTTTTGCATATTTTATGTTTTATTAATAATAGTAATTTTGAATATATTTTCAAGGCTCTTGAATATAATGTTTTTCCGTTATTCAATCACTAAAGATTATTGTTTCTTTAAAGTTGTGAATTTAATTCCTAAATATTAAAATTTCATAAAGAACGATTTTTTTCTATTCTTATGGACTATCTTCACACTTTCATTATGTAACTGCCAACTCCATACGCCAATTGAATTACTAATGTATTATTAATTTTATTATTTAACACACTACCCTTGATTGTAGCAGTGATCATTATAAGAAATTATAATTATATTAGAACGAGATTAGATACAACGTGTAATAATAAAGTAATTGTAAACAAATATTCAATATTTAAATAGAGTAACAGTGTTACTTTTATTGATAAGCTAACCATAAGCGTAAACATTCATCGGAACCTAAAATATATATAATATTTTTTTAACTGTCCTGGTTGTATAAGTATATTTTCACAGTAAATATAACTTTAATATTCACTGTAAAATAAATTTAGTATTATATAACTATAATTTTAACAGCTTCTTTAAGGTTAAGTTATAAAAATAGTTATGAGATAACAAAAAAAAAAACTGATGTTAAAGAGTTTAGTATTTTAAATTATGTAAAAGAGTTTAGTACCTCGTTCTCGTCTTGATATAATAATTTGTTTTATTTTAGTAACTATGATTTTAGTAAAGTTGAATGCTATAGAGGAAAAATATTAAAAAGTAATTTTAATTTTTAAAATTTTGATAAATATATAATTTCTATAAATTAAAACGTTAGGAACGTGAACTTAGTATCATCATGAGAGGGACAATATATCTATGGACTTCATATAAAGTTCGTTTAATTTTTATTTATTTTCTATTTTTCAACAATCAATTCAAAAAGTATTATAATGTTGAGTGGCATTCTTCAAAATTTGGCATTCATAAAATAGTATTCTAAGGAACGAAGGATTCCTTAATTACTATTAAGGTTTTTTATACTGAAAAATTATTATTTGCTAAGGATTCAGATAAAAAAATAAAAAAAAGAAAAATCCGCCATCCCAAAAACGTTTTATTTCATGAAAAGACAGGAACCAGAAAAAAGTAGTAATTTATTTGGATTTTTCTAGTATCAGGAATCCTTAGTAAAATTAATAAGTTTTTATTCCAACGAAACTATAGATATTATTTGATGTTGGAACCTTTTTTCTGATGCGAAAATTGTCCCGAAATATATGTACAATTACTTTTTCTCGTGATGCCCTCCTGTTAAAAAAAAAAAAAAAAAAAAAAAAAAACTCGAAATCATCTTTATAATATAAAATATTAACAATCTTTTTTTTTCGTCATGGCTCATGTTTAGGCACTTTAAAAAGAATTTTTAGAATCTCAAAGCTCAAGAATGTCAAAACTCTCATTTCATTGTATTGGTTTATTAAAGAAAAATGTTTGCTTGAATACATAAATATATTCAAAATTATATGAATGTTTAAGGTCTTTCAACACTTTAAAACTAGCCATATTCGAAGTAAAAATTTTTAAATAAAACAATATTTAAGTCATGTGAAATGTTTTAAATAATCATTTGTAAATTAAACAAATGAAGAGTATTATATAATAAAATCGGAAGTTTTTATAATTTATTAATAAGAAAGTTATAATTTATTTATGAAAAGCGTTTTTTCAATACTTATAAATAATTTAAAATCATCAGGCGGAAGCTAGGTCAATTATAATCATGATATTGTTTGATACCTTATTCAGTTGTGTATTTAAACCGTCAACTATTACTAGATATCTTTCAAAACAATAAAAGTCATTCAACGGATGAATAAGTCTAAACAAGTTTATTACTTTCTCCATCTCATGAAATTTTTTTTTTCTTCATCTGAAGTAAATAATTTACTTTTTTTAGACTACGTTAAGTCCAAAAATGTGATTTATAAAAAAATGTTTATTATTGCCATGCACGCTGGATTTCTTTATCTTCTAAAGGTAATCCTGATGTAGTCAATTTAAGAATTTATGAGAAAAATATATACAATCAAAAGCTTATGGACAGAAACTACCTTATAATATAGGCTCCTTGGCAGTAAAGGAACATACTTAAATAAATTTAACAACTAATAAATTTTAGATATTATTATGTTCATCGAAAATTCAATATAAATATTATGTTACAGAAAAAAATAAGAATAATGTGATTTAATAATGAGGTAGGCTTATCAGAAAATTTCTTGTTGACTTACCGATAATCCCTTAGGGCCAGCTTCCATGCTACTCGAGTAGGTTTAAGCTCCGCCACACGACAGTAACTTTCTCACCAGAGTACTAAACTAAGTTCAACTTGAATCCATACAACAGTAACTTTCTTCTTAGAGTATTGAACAGAGAACTGTAAGCGAACACACGATCTAACGGTTTCAGTATCAGGACTGTCCTTGCATTCCCCTCCAAGACCTTTGTACAACTGCGAATAATTTCATATTTGTATTGCTTGCGGGTAGCAGCAGCGTCCTACTCAATGGAACTCGGTGAACACCTTTCTCATGCATGCGCAATATTTTGCGAAATCTAGATCTTTTTCCCAGAAGATATAACGGAATAATATACGGTTACCAACTTAGAAACTGTTGATAAAAGGCTATTTAGCTAATTATCGTAATATTTAACTATATTCAATATATATATATTTAGAATGAATTATTAATGCATGATTTAATCGTGACTTATGATTAATTACTCATTTTCTTATGATTTTATGATTGATTACCCATTTTCTTATGATTTTATGATTGATTACCCATTTTATTATGATTTTATGATTAATTACTCATTTTCTTATGATTTTATGATTGATCACTCATTTTCTTATAATTTTATGATTGATCACTCATTTTCTTATAATTTTATGATTGATCACTCATTTTCTTATGCTTTTATGTTCGGTTTCTCACTTTCTTTTCACCTGAATCATAAGATAATTTGATACAGAAATCAAGATAAACGGTGACTTTTATAAATATTCCGCCGTTTGGCCGATATAACTTTATTATTTTGGTACGTTGGGATGTAACGCCAAATGAATGGTACAATATTTTAGTAGGCCACCTATTTTCTTGATTTCGTGATCAAAATATTTTACGATTCAAGTGGATAGCAATTGGGTCTTTATGAGTTTTTAGTAACTCATTGAATAGAAAAAGTGTAACGATTTCCGAGAATTTTGTTAAATGAAAAATATTTAGGTAGCGATAAAATTAAGCCTTTCACGCCGTTATTGAAGATTATTAATAGTTTGATAAAAAGGGGTCTAATGCCGCGGACTAATAAATTATAACGACAGGTCATCCCATACAGTGGCTTACCAGGGTTTCACTATTGGCGGTATTTTTTCTTAATATATTAATTTGACTAATTATACTTATACACATTAACTATAGAAAAATAAATTTTTTACGAGGATAAACATAGATCATGGAATACTTTACATATATTTTTTATTTGATTGAATTGTTGTTCGGAAATGCCTTACATTATATTTATATTTAGTTTACTGATTCGAAATTCGGAACAATAAATAACCATGGTGATACTAATATGTAAACATAATAAAACAATACCTTTTGATTTTTTTTTTTTTTTTTTTTTTCATAAGACGGTATAATATTCCTAATTCATAGCACTGTTGTTTTCAAAGAACTGGGATGCTTTTGGCCGAAGCACAAACGAAATAGAAAAAATATATATTTTTCATTGGTTTATATTTATTTTTATGAGTAATCTGTGAAAAATATTTAAACAATCACGAAATTTATTTTGTTTTAATTATAACGTATATACTTTAGCTACTAAATGTAAGCACGAGTGAAGAAAAGAAAATATAAAAAAAAATATTCGTAAAAACATTATTATTCCTGCAATCACCGTTACTAAAAATAATGAAAAAGTTAATCCTTCACAGTTAAATTAACTACTGCTTCTTAGAGGTTGAGTGAGCCAAATTGAAAATCCAAACGAAAACTGAACTGAACTCTAGATAGTGCAACGGCCTCGACCCGCTGACACTCTTCGTGACGTTCTCTTGCAGAACACTCCTGTAATGATTTGTCATCCAGACTATCGTTACTATCACTGACCTAAGATAAATTAACTCTAAATTTGAAAGAAATATTATATTTATCAATATACAGGTTATCGTATCTAAGATATTATGAAACGACGTCAGAATAAAATATTTGAGGTTAAACATTTTTAGATAAATTATGTGTTCAGAAATTGGAGGGATTAGGATAATAAGGGTCTATAATACTATTTCCTATGACACTGCCTGTGCCCTTGGAAGGATATTACCAATTCGCATAAGATATCCGAACGAACAAAGAGTGAATGAAAAAAAAATTATTCTAGGTAGGTCCACTAAAGATAATGACAGAGGTAAGAAATTATATAAATGACATTGGCATGAAAAAAATAAAAAACGGTACTCGTCAATAAACTATTAATAACAATTGTAATTACAAAAACAAATAATTCTTACACAGTTCAGAAAATTTGAATATGAATTAGGTGTTGGAATAGGAGTTGTTTAAAGGAATTTTTTGAAGAGCATCAACGTATGGAAATGTGTAAGAAGTTCCAAAAGGAAGTAGCATAAATGTCAAAAAACTTGTCGAAGGAAGTCGTTCTATGAGAGGGTGTATACTGATCAATAGATTGAGATCTTGTATTTAGAGAGTGGATAGAGGAATGTAGAGTAAAGAATTCTGGGACGTAGGAAGAATTTTTGGTTCTGAGGACTTCGAAATAGAAAATACTAAGAGGAGGAATTCCTGTCAGGGATTAGGATATAGCCTTAGTACATAAATATTACACACACGGATACTCTTGAAATCAAGCTAGGTACTAATATAATCAAATACCTTAACCTTAAATCACAGTAGCATTTCGTACATAGAACTTTAGGAACTAGGTACAAACTGTTTTAACAGTCAGGTAGAAAAGGTAGCTAGTTGTAGTAAGGGCCACTGAATAATAAGAGGAAAATAAATGATAGAATTAATTACTGTACTCATGACTAACTAAAGTGTTGCTAAAAAAAAAAAAAAAAAAAAAAAAAACTGATTTCAAACGAGTTGTATGACTAAATAATAATTTATTATATCAATCAAGTGTATAAATTTTTTTGAAATGACCTAATCGTAGTGATAGAATTATCTGAAAGCTGAAAGGTCTAACGTCATAGCTTCTTAGGAGATTAGTAAATAAAAAAATGTGTATAACCGTTGATATAAAGTACCACTTCCGGTTAGTCGGTTTTAACGAAAAAGTTTCTGTCACATCCAATGTGTATATACATCTATCTTAAATACATAATATCAGTTTCGTACGATTTTTAGTTTTTAAGCTAGACTGATCAAACACACACACACACTCACTCACACACACACACACACACACACACACACACACACACACACAAACACACACACAAACACACACACTATTTTACGGGCTTGGTTATTTAGGATCAAGAGACCTCTAAATTTGTAATTGAAAATCATCACGATCGCAATACTTTCCCCTACTTACATATATAGGCAAGTGAAAGTAAATAAAATACCTGCTTACTTGCAATATTTTCATTGATTGGTTATACTCACACGAAGAACATCATTCAGGATTATGAATATCATAGATCCATATCTTTGAGAAATAATATTATTTTTTAATTGCTGAACGCCACTACTCAAAATTTAGCATAATTGACAGAAATTTTTTCATTCAGAAGCAAATGGACTAATACGTTTCTGGATAATGCATTTCTTTCAAAGTATATTAAAATGAAAACTGATTTCAATGAAGGTCAACCAGTTATGAAGGACGTTCGATAAATAACATTTATTAATAACCTAATGAATTACAAATGTATTATGAATTACAAAAAAAAAATGCAAACAATTACAAAAATCACACACATTAGAAAGTGAAATAAAATAATGTTATGCCGAATAATCTGAAATAACATTTTTTAGTGTGAGAAAAAAGGATTGTGTATTGATAAAAATTATATATTTATTAGGTTATATATATATATATACTGATAATTTCAAGAAATCTAAATGCTTTATAAATTACATAAAATCGTAAAGGTTTACAAGATATATTACATTTATTTGATGTAGAGGAGTTTTTAATGAAAGTAAACTTAGTATAAAAAGTATGTTATGAAAAGAAAGAATAATTATCTATTAATAAATAAGGATAAATGAAATACGGGCTTGTGAAATGTAACTGAAAAACAGAGATTTTTTTAAGTGTTGAAGAAATGCAAAAACTCGTTGGTGAAAAGTTCCACATGAGTCATTTGACGGCACAGTTTATTGTAAACTTTGAAAATTACTCAATTAATATTTTAAAAAAATGTCGGTCACAGAATGATTAGTACAGTTAAATCCTCCCGATTAATGTAGAAAGGCTCTGATATTCTTCATAGTTTCGAAATATTCAAGTGCGAAACCCTTTAATCTTGAGTGCTTTAAATGCTCGTTTGTGGTTTTTGCCAATCCACATTACTTTTCGGCATTTTGCCAGGGTACATGATTTTTTATTTATTTATGGAAAGCAGTTGCTATTGTAGAATATTTAGATTCTACAAAAAGTCTTTACTACAGGTGTAATACCACTATATTATCACCATAGCAAAGCAAGATACATTTAATCAAAGTTGCAGTTTCCAAAATAGAAACTTTTAATTCCTTTAACACCGAATGGAGGACCACAATGAACCCCGAAGGGCTAAGAATGCAGCGTCACTGGTTGTCTAATTATGTTTCAAATTCTTCGGAATCAGGGATGGTCATCCCTTTCAAGGTCAATGGATCATGTCACTCCTCTCAAGAAATTTCACTGAACTCCTCTTCTTAGAAATCGTTCAAGGGCAGAATTATAAAAATTATAGTTTTTGCACAATTGCAGTTGCTATAGTCTGTCCCATGTGTTTTCTCTTGTACTCTGATTCGAAATTTTCTCCAAATCGCAACCCCACAAAACTATGGTTCCCTCCGAAATTTGTAATCTCCTCACAATGTGTCCATATCAAAAATTCAAAACTCATTGAAATTGTGCGCACTGTCAAACCACAGTGCAACTGTCATACCAAAAACTGTCATACCATCCCCTTCTGGGCACCATTTCTGGGGACACCGAACTATGCTATTCTGCCAATTATGAAAACTATCAATGCTATGAATTGGATCCTAATAAACATCGTATTTTTCTAAAACTTCATCTTGGCTACTTCTTTGTCTCTAAACTTTTTTATTATTACTTCCTCCAATCAGATTTCTCAATCTTCTTTTTAGAATTTTATTATATAGTTTCCTAGGGACGTGTATGTAGGATGTGAATAAAGGACCTTGGCCATATCTCGGTAGTTTTTACATTCCTTGTTGTATCTTTTATTAAAGTTAGCTACTGTTATGAATGGCTTCCAATCTTCCAGCCAGTTGGAATTTCCTTCTGTTTTCAAACGATATTTAATAGGTAGTCCATCATTGCTATTCATCCGTCTAATGTTACATATGTTCAAGCATTCTGGAGCGATGCCATCATGCGGCCTTAGTTCAATTAGTCCATAACTTACTCTAAATCTTGGATATAAATTTGTATGTTCATCTTTTCCTTAACATATTGAAAAATAATTCAAAACCTAAACCTTTCATCGATTGGAACAAGTGGCAACACATTAGCGGGCTACTGAAAAGACGGGAGTTGAAGCAGAAACAGCGGGAGATGACCAGAAAGGACGGCTATGGAGGACAGGAGAGGCAGTTAGCCTATATATAGTTCTGTTTACGGCGGCGCGGTAATTGAACGAAGAGTCCTGAACGAACGGCCGCCATCTTTTATGTATGAGCCAGTGCCTCCTGGATATTGCCCCCGCTCCCAATTACCGGGGCCTCTCTGTCTCCACTTTCTGCTCTAATTGGCGTCACTTCCGGCGAGCTTTTGTCGTAGCCAAAAATATATTTGCTTTCTTGTGCCGCCTAAGACAAATATTTAATAAGTAAATAAATGTGGTTTTATATCTATTCGCGGACTACCAGTAATATTAATAAATTCTATATTAAATATAAAGATCTAAACATTCTGTACAGACAAAATTTAACTTTATAATGTTGTGAATATAAATATACTACATTAACCATTTAATTTTAATTTTTCAAACACCTTTGATAGTGAAATGGAACAATTAACTACTTTCACACAATTAACTTTAACTAGTTAACAACTAAATTCAATTACTGTTAGTTCAGGAAAACCGTTCAAACAAGGGACAACATTTTAAATTATATTTTTAAGATGGTGTGTATTCAAACTTATTAAATAACTTAAAAATAATAATATTTCCTCTATCTCTGTATGTTTTCTTTAAAGGTTATGAAACTTCGTCGGAGTACTCGTTGTTATAACTGTTCAATTCGGGATTGTTGAACAATCCCCTAGCACTTCCCTGTCCCATCATCCCTTGGCGACAGCTCTCCTGACAAACGGACATTCACCCTCCGACCAATAAAGCAACCGATATCGTCCAAGATATGTTCTTGTTGTCCTACGGTCCTCTTGTTCCAGAGGGGGAAGAGAACATTCTTACGGACCATTGAACACTGGTCACTTAACGAAATAGACGATTGGTATTCATGGAGAAGACTTCAGCCACCGCAATCTACTCTGGAGTCGAATCCTCGAGGGACAATGCCTCATACTTGGGCTATTCAATTGCCCCTGGTCAGCAGATCTGCATAATAGCCGCTTCCTCACCTCAGAGAGTATCCTATTTGGCTCCCCTTCGACGCCTGGCCGCTGGGGACTGTCGGTCGGGGTGTGTTACGGGAGGGGGGGAAGGGTTCAGGCCAGATGGAATGATGGTCAGCCAATAGCCAATATAGATGGAGGCGGTTGCTTTGTTTCCCTTTCGGCTATGAACATATTTGAAGGAAAATATATTGCATTAAACCAGTCCAATATTTTAAAAAAACTATGGAATGGTTATTGATACTTTCAAACTTTAGTAGGCAAACAAAGACGTTATATTTGTCGAACTTTTATGAATCAAGACATACCGCGGTATCAGGAGATTAGATTAATAAATCCGCCAAGTATGTCAGTATTTTATTTTTTTACAGTAGCAATAACATTCAATTAATATGTATATATATACATATAATTGTTTTTATGTTACATCAATTTATAACATGATGACATGATAACATGATTCAATTCATTAGACTAAAAATAGTTTAACCTTTAAGCTAAGACAGCTGGATAGGTTACGTTGGAAAAATTGTGTCCGCCTAACCTAACTTTTAATTTAACAGCGAGCTTCGAACTTTTTCGCTATTACACAACTTTTAAAAATAAAACATTTACTTAGTAATTAGTTGGAAACATAATCGTGTTTCTTTGAAAATAATCATTTGTTATTACTAACCATTTTAACAATATTTTCTAGTTAAACTTCATAGTTATAAAGTTTCTTATAACTTTCTTCCTACTTCTTTTTTTCTTTCAAGAACGAAAACTAAATCACAAAGTTAATAATTTTGCATTCACCGAGCAACTATGTCCATTTCTTATTTTATTGTTTCGGATGACCATTTCATGGAAACCATGAGACATTGAACCAACAAAATATCATACTCTTTAATGTAATATTAAAAATCTGGTGAGATCAACACACAACTTTCACTTAACACCATACTTTGCTAGAAGTGTAATATTATACTTATTAGTATATAACACTATAATTTTAAATATAAATTATTTATTTGCTTATAATGTTGGGTTCCAATAAAAATTTGTATGATCATTTTTCCGCTTTCCAACGATATATTATACGTATACCTTCTGACTATTATCGCCGGAGATTCATTTTCGAACTGGATAAGAATTTTTCTTTTTTCCTCCTTTATTCAATTGTCAAATTCTTTCAAAAGTTACATTTAGCCTTTTTTGATAACTCCTAATAATGAGAGACAGTTAATTATTTATAATGAACCAAATTAAAGATACTTTAGAGGAAGAAATTTTGGACATTTGACACTTGATCCCTGTTAAATGATATCACTGGGGATGGAATGATATTAGAAATCACTTAATTATACCTTGATACACCGAGTTAATCAAAATCGTTTGAGCCGTTTTTTAGAACATCATAAAAATGTGTAACATCGTAGATATAAAGTGCCACTTCCGATTAGCGGAGTTTTAGGAAAAAATTGCTTTAACATCTCAGGCATATACTTAACTTAAATGCGCAATTTCAGTTTCGTGAGATTTTTCGTTTTTGAGCTATACTGTTCACACACAGACCATTTTGCGGAATTTGGATATTTGGACTCAGGAGACCTCAAAACATGCATTTCCGTTGAAAACCCATAAATGTTCACGATCGCAATACTTTCCCTTACCATATATTTCATATATGGCTAAGTGAAAGTGAAAATTACTTATTTTATGTTAGCAATACTATTTTATATGTTAAAATTATTCTTTTTTATTATGATTAACAATATCAAACAATGAAAAATTAGGGAAAAGTGGAACTAAATTGGTGCCCACCACTTGACTATATGTGCTCAAGTAGAAAATGATAAGAGATTCCTACTGCAGTAACTAAATTATTTTTTCTGTAATAGATGAAAATCTTCCGTTTCAAAAATGTATTATTCCAAACCATTAATTTAACGATTAGGTTCCATACAGTGATAATAAGTAGCTATATTTTTTTAGTTATTACAAATCGATTGAAATCGAGTTTCAATTTATGAATTTATGAATTTCCATTCCATAAACTTTGTTTCTAAACCTCATTTGAGAATCGACTGTGCAATATTTATACTTTATTCATGCTAACTCATGAAATAAAGTTCTTATTGAATACACTTCAATACGTACCTCCACGTGGCAAGCCTGCGATGAAGGAACCCTCTGAAGAGAAGACCCCAGCAAAAGACAGCCTCTATCGATTGGCTGAGAGTTGATTAGAAGCGAGCTAATAGGGATTTGCATAGCAGCCAGGAGCTGACTCCGCAGTCAAACACAGGGCGATGTTTTTAAGTCAGGAAACAAGATTAGAAGTCATTAGCTATTCCGAAGAAACGGATGTTGTCTGTTCGGATGATTGTGGTTATGGTTCGGGTACGCCCTCCTCCCTTTCTGGATAATCTCTTCCAGTTTGAGGGTGAAGGGTTATCGATGGGATTCCCAAAGCAATCCCCTTCTTATCCGGGGGGCATATTACATTTCTAAGATCATGGAACTTGGATGGTTTCCAGTTATAAAAGGCCGTGATGGCCTAGCGTGTTAAAGCGTTGTCCCTTTAATATTCAGGTGGACTAGTGGCTCCGCACAGTCGTCGGATAAGTTATAAAACGCAATAAAAGGGTTATTTTTCCTTCACTAATAAATAGATAATATATAATAATAATAGTAATAATTGATATAAGGTTTGAAATTATTTATTTCTAGGTAGGATTTTTATTTTGCCCGATTCGAATTTGCCAGATAATTACTGAAGCTGCGGGTTACCGCAGCTAATATTTGTGATTCGCTAATATTTGTAATTTGCAGAGGGTATAAGGAACATTTCCATCTACGAAATATGTTGGCACGCATTGACGCAATGTACCCTGTGAAATACGAAATTCCAGTAACTATTCATTGATAACCTATCCCATGAAAATATGAAATTTTAGAATTTATAAAGAAATAATTTATTTATAAGTCTATTTGACTCATTTCAATAAATCTCACAAAAGAATTCTTTTCATAACTCAATAAAAACACCTAAAATACTTTTACAACTTTATAAATATCGGAAATCAGTATTTTTATCCGTACCTAAATTTTTGGAATACATTAGTTAACTATGTCTCATATTAAAAACATGGGAAATTTGAATTATCACAACTCCTTGAAAGTAGTGGTTTTAGCAGACTATTCTGTCCAGGTTTAAATTCGGCCTGGGCAGGATGAAATATATTTCTTTGCTGACTTACGCTTAAATAAACAAAAAGTTTACATTCAATATTATGCTCCTCTAGTAAAGCTAGAAAAGGGAAGTTTATTTCATAAAACACTACACGTGAAAAAATGGACAAGGCAAAAGGCATATTGATAAGTTCTGCTTATCAAATAAAATAATATCTAAATAAGGTATAGATAACTTTCTATTAAAATTCAATAACTTCCTCATTAATAACCTCCATGCTATGTATTAGTTTCATTCAAAAATTGACTCACGGCAATCAGTTATGAAACACATAACTTAAGAATATCTAATTTAAAGTAATTCTTATCAGACTTTGGTCAGACAGGGTTTGGTTTGAATGCTACTTAAAGCGATTTGAAAAGAATTTACAAATATCACATGTTTGATAAAGGATTCTAACTAATACTCTCTTACTATAGATTCCAACACATAGCTATAGTTGAATTTAAAAAAAAAAAATTGCATAAATACAGTTGTAATTACAATAAATAAAACAATAAAATAAAGAAAGGTCACATTAGTCCCACAAGTAAGTCCAGTATATGCTCTCGATCTTCAGATTTAGAAAAAGAGAGAGAAATACTTCATTGCAAGTAATGCTACCCTACTAGATATGGTTGCCTCATACACACATTATACTATTCCATTATTTTATAAACATATTATTATTTTTTTTCTCCCTTTTCATAAAACTAGTCATATAAAAAATATCATTAACATACCACGTTAAACAATTATTATTATATAACACATACATTTCCTGAAGAAGAAAAAAAAAGTATTCGAATTCAAGAAATACAATACATACAAGAAATACAATAAAATATAAGACTAAATCGAAAACACATGTATATACGCAATTCCTTGAATTATAAACATATTATTATTTTTTTTTCTCCCTTTTCATAAAACTAGTCATATAAAAAATATCATTAACATACCACGTTAAACAATTATTATTATATAACACATACATTTCCTGAAGAAAAAAAAAAAAGTATTCGAATTCAAGAAATACAATACATACAAGAAATACAATAAAATATAAGACTAAATCGAAAACACATATATATATACGCAATTCCTTGAATATAGATAAAAAGGTAAGACAAAGCTAAACATTTTTTTTAACTTTAATTTTTTTATTCACACCACTCATGATGAGAATGACAACCAGTGAAGAGGTGCTCGAAAATTTAAAACTTAATAAATGTAATTATTAGTGAACTAAAAAATTAAGGATTTTCTTAATCTCGTAATATATAGAACGTTTGTGGTTTGGCCAAGGACAACACATTTTTTAAATGTGACAGTTTTACTTTCTTTTGTGAATTGTAAGTATTCAGGTTGGCTCATTTTTGCATTTACTTATCAATAAAGTCACTTTATTGGACGATGCAACAATAACAATCAGCTCCATACGAACAAAAAATTGCAGAACTTCCCCATCTCCGTTTATGAACTTATACTTGAACGGTCGTCCATACCGTCAAGACCGGTCCTCTCCAGTCGTATCCTCCACATCTTCCAGTACAGGTAGACTTCAGAGATCGTCACGAAACCTAAAGTCCAATGAGATATGAGTAGCGTCACTTCATGAATATTTTATCCACTGTTTAAGAAAGTTCATTTTTTAATTTTTCTTTAAACTATAAGCCTAATAATAATCATGCTTAAATATGTTAGGAATAAAGTCATATTACATAGAGTACAATGATTCAGGAATATTAGATTGCACCTCAATAAAAGTGAGTGCGAAAAATTGAGTGACCTTCTGAGTTTTGAAGAGATTCAGAGAATTCTGCCAAAAAATGATGCCCTTCTATGGATTTTTGAATCAATACAAACGTTATCCCTTTGAGGATAAAGATCGCTTTATTTTCGAATAGTCAGTGAGACCGTTTAAATATAAAACAATTATTGTAAATTTTAATTTATTTTTAAATTAACTTAGACTTTTAGATAATTTAGTAGTTATTATTTCAATTTATGAGTTTTGAAGCTTCATACTTATCTTAAGGGCCTTCGGCATACAATAAAGATTTTTCTATATTCTAATTTAAGTACCAACTTTGTTATGGTTCTGACGAAATGCCATGAGATATGTACTACTAACAATATTGGCATTTTGTACCCCGGATTTTATCTATCGAAAATTGAAGAAAAAAACACTATCTCAGAATTTAAAATTGGCCTCATTTAAATTAGAAAGGTGATAAAATAATTTGGCCACTCTACTTCTTACACCCGTACATGGAAGTTTTGTACTCGGAAAGTTGTCTTTTTTGACAAGCTGGGTACGTCGACCTCACTGTGACGTAAAGACCGGTTTACATCAGTATTTCGACCCTTATTGCTTAAAAAATTGAATAATAGAAATAAACTTAATTACTTGTTATGATATATGTTTATTATTCCATATATTTTATATACACTAATAATTAAACTCGTGTTAGCAAACAGTAATACTTACACGAGTTGTTTTAACTTTTGCAGTTGGTAAAAAAAAAAACGGCCGTGGACAGAATTATCCCCGTAACTTAACTTATTAATTTAGTATGTAATCTGCATCTAATGAATGATGATCGTTAAAGAATGTATGATTGGGGTCTTTTGACGAGTGCCAAGAACGGTTCTTGTGATTTACATTAATCTCAATCTACAATTAAATGGTTTTTAGTATCATGGATGATAAATATTCCGGACGCAGTCTTTTCAAAAATTTTTTAATTTTTTATTTGTGCCAACGTTTCAACCCAAACATGTGGTACCAACATGTGAACCACGCCCTGAAGATGACCTAAATGTTTAGGTTGAAATTTTGGCACAAATAAAATATTAGAAAATTTTTAAAAAGACTGTGTCCTGAATATTTATCACCTCAATGTGTCCTTAATATATGTAGAACAGTCGACTGGCTTCCTTCAATGTTTTTAGTATCTGTTAGGTTTTATCCTCTATAGCAATAGTCTGCTATAGCTCAAGGACAAGTACGAATACTTCATTCTTGGTTTGAGTTAGTGAGATGCAGGAAGCTTCAATCAAAAGAGGACTCTCAATCAGGCTAAGCTCTCTAATTTTATGAGTGATTCAAGGTTTTATTTTATTAGAGATTTTAACGGAATTCATTCTGCACATTACAGCAACGCTCTATCTGACATACTAATCATATCTGACATATAACATTAAAATTTTCCGTAGAGCTTTGCAAATTTATACATATGTATATATATATATGTGTATGTATGTATAAATTTGAAAAAAAAATATATATATATATTAAATTTAGTAATTTGTAATAAATTTATAGTAAGTAGCTAAATAATTTATGATGTTAAACATATTAGATTATGTCTATACTCACCAGTATATGCTATGATGATCGTAATAGAGAAAATACCTCTGGATTCTCTGTAAAGGATATATTTAGTTAAAATTTTTCTCTTTCAATAATCCAACATTATGCGGCATAAATCCAATAATTATTATATAAAAATTAACATTTGAAATATATATTTCAATTTTCTTAATTTATGGATTGATGGTTGACTATAGTGAATGATTGAAGAGAAGAATGGTTGGGATGATCAGTCAAAAGAAAAGTTAGTATAAATAATTATATTTATTTTTACAATTGCTGAAACGTCGGCAAATATAGTAATAAATATTATAATAAATATAATTTAGTAATAAATATTTATTTTGACTGATCACCTCAACCATTCTTCTCTTTGACTATTAATTTGATTAATTGAAACAATGTATTTGTTATTAATTTACTTACGCGTATGGTTCTTCGTGCCAGAGTTGACTCAATACGTAAATTGCCACAGCATAAGGGCATAAATTGAGTACGCATAGTATTCCTAATAGAGCTACACTGCGCTGCAAAATTAAAAAATATTTTTGAGTTTTAATAGAAATCAAAAAATTATTTCTTGATCAGAGGGTATGGAAGCAGTTATAGGGCGATAAATTTCAGGTTTAAATATCGATTAGCTAAGTGAAGATAGAAATGTATATTTAAAAAAATAGCATACATATATAAAATACTCCGTTTTTTTATCAAATTCTGGATGGAAGAGACTCTATACAAATTAAGTACTTCGAAATAGGAGCTTTCATTTAATTGGATAAAGAAAATAAGTTCATCGATGAAAAATAGGTATTACTTCTAATTGGAAAATTCTACATGTTCCAAATACCAGTATAACACAATTTTTACAAAATCATTCTCTACATCGAAGATTCTTAACTGGAAATTTTGGAGATATCATACAAAAAGTTAAAGCGTCAATTAATAATTGAATTAAATCTCAATCAATATTTATTAATATATTACTAATTAATAATCAATAAATTTAATAATTCAGTAATTATCAATCCTGTATCAGTAATTAAAGACTGGCTTTGAAACGTAAAATAAAAACTTAAATATGTACAAATACATATGATTATAATTCACTAACATGTAAAAAAAAAGATAAATATGTGAAGAGGGACAGTGTGGAACTTTAAGGGAAGTCTTGGCCAGACGAAAAAAACGAAACAAATATGTAACTAAAAAATATGTAACCCTGAAATTTGTTAAAACAATCCACAAAACGTATGTATAAATTAAAAGATAACATTTCGTAATATTCTAAGGGACGGGATTTTATTCAGCAAAATAACACTTAAAATATATAAATATGCATTATTTATTTTTTAATAAGATAATTTGAAAAAATAATTCAACTTTTCATTTAAGAGGTTAGTATTATTGTCCGAATTTCCATGCTGATACAATTCTTTGGAAAGGCTGTCAAAGAACTCTTAGACCGCAATTTCAACTTCCGCCCAATTATGGATTTGTTTTCCTTGAAGAATATAGGTCATGGATCTAAATAAGTATTAATCCGATTAAACAAGCTCAGATAATGCTTTAAAGGGATTGTTAAGTAATGGCAAATATTAAATAGGATCAAAATATTTACATTCCTTTGAAATCTTGAATTTGATAAAACTGTCATTTTGTTTTATAAATCCTATTAAATTTAAAAAAACAACAGACTTAACTATAGAATAGCCTAAAAGGCGAAGAAGTGGAGAACAAAAACAGCAAGTACTAAAGCTAGCGAAGGTTGGGAGTATAGCTCTTTAGCCATAATTCCATAATTCCTTATACATTCATGTCTTGAGTGGAGAATCTGGCTATTGCAAGAAACCTAATATATCTTTTTTTATATTCAAAATAATAATTCGATATAATTGCACATAAATGGTGTATTATACTGATTTAGTTTAAACTAGTTAAGCAATTTTAATTATACAGTAAATAATGACTGTTCCTCATTTATTTTATGTTTTAACTTTTAGCATCTGAAAAAAATCTCAAGTTAATAATTCTTGGTATGTAATAATGAAAGTATCAAACTTACAATATGTTCACCAAAATACAATATTAGCTCCCAAAGGAGAACAGACAAAGGGAACATACACAGCACAAGTATATCTGAAACATATGTGTTAAAATTTAATACTTAAAAGTTGAATAAAATGATAAATAATATATAATATTATTAGTTTATTGAATCAACTATCGAGTTTCACCATTATTTCAAATAAAACATATTCTATTATTTTTTAAACTCCTTTTTATAAGTTAACACTAAAGTTAAAGAATATATTTGAATATTTGTGTAATATAACAAAAATATTAACAACAAAAATAACAATGTTAGCAAAAATATAAAAAACAATTTTTAATATTTTAAATGTCCTTTTTAAATTTTTATAAAGTTTTTTTTTAGTTAGAAATCGCCTCTTTAAGATGGTTTAATTAATAACATAAATTGATAAAATCAGGATTTTAATTTTAAAAAAGTATATTTTTTTTTATTTCATAAACATGCAGCGTGCGAGTGCTAGCGTTTGTGTTTGTCAAGTTTTTCACTGTCGCGAAATATCTTCAACATTTCTTCTCTAAATTATCTTTAATTTTGTTAGTTAAAAATAATAAACTAACGTTGCCCAAAACCGGTCATGGTCTTGCACTTTGCAAGACCAAGACCGCCTAATTGTTACAAGACGAACACCAAGACTAAACCTTTCTAAAAAAAAAAAGAATACAAATAAGGCATGTGAATGTTTTATGTGAATAAAAATTAAGGCAAAGTAGCTACTAATACTAGACAATTTTAGTTACTATATGTAAAGAATTGGTAGAACCAATATACTTTACATTTAACTCTTACAATTTTTCATTCGGGGTTAAGTTTTCCCATTCTGAAAAATTACAGTAATATCTCAATAATATAATGGTAACGTTATAGTGAATTGAATTTTCTATACCGATTTTAATATTTGTTGTCTTGCCGTTCATGTTGTTCATCAAATAAATCGTCCTCTAATAATTTCTCTGATAGGTTATCAGAAAAAAAAGTCCTATTCAATTGTGTTATTTTTAATGAACATATTTAAAATTGAAACACAAATTGTTTAAAATCACAAGGAATGTCATGTAAGTGGACACACCAGATTTTTTATTAGGCGGCACTTTGTAAGACGAAGACCGATTTTGGGCAACACTACTCCAAGTCCTCTCAGCAAATAAATAGGCATGTGAAAACGCATACTGGATCTCATAGTTCTACGTGGGACGGAAAGTTCTTACAATGGAAGTTAAGGTCAATGAGCATGGTAAGAAGAATGATAAGATTCCCTATACCTAAGATGTGGGGTATCAGAGACCTCTGACATATCGTCCTTGTCTGTATCGCCTATAAGAGGTACTGAGGGCTATGTTGCTGAGGGAGACTGAGGAGGATTTTACGTTCTGATGGAGAGCGATGTCCTTCAACTAATGACCAAGGTGAACTATCTGTACTTGCAAAGATTTTTTGTTTGGGAGAAAAGAACTAGTCGATTTAACCCACTTCCATTTGAGTAGAGAAAAGGAATACTTAGGACCTGCATCAGAAACGCCGCAAGTAAGGATTATAAACTAGAACAAATAGATCAGATAGGAAATTAAAAATTGGTAATTAATAGTAATGAGGAATTACTTTACCCATTAGCATACTGCCCAAGGTGAATTCGTACATGAACATATTAATAAGTATACCCAAACTCGTAACCTGAAAAAAAAAAACATGATATAAAAAATGACATTTAAGCACAACATGTTTTAATTCTTTAGTTAATTAATTGTTTATTTAATTAGTTGTTATACAATTGTAAGAAAGAAAACAACTTGCATATGGTAATTAATATTATAAATATAATTTGGATTTTATAAGTATTATTTTAAAGATTAAGTACACAGCGTGAATATATTATCTAAATAATTGATTATGTTTTCATGAATTTATATTCCTTACATTTAACTAATCATATCAGTCGAAACTTTGGCTTTTTTAAAATTTTAATCTCAATGCCAAAGTGGTGGTCTTCATCAAAACTATAACCTAAAAATAGTGAACTCCAATTTCAACTTGCTGGATCAGACCTGGGCAAAATTTATTTTTAATATTATTTTAAATATTACTGTATTTTTAATGTTCAATCACATATCACAAACCTTGAATAATTTTGTCAAAACTGGAGAATTAAAATAAATTCCAATATATTCCATCAAATTACTTTTACTCTTCGTCATTAACCTATGACTTTCTGTCCTGCAGTATCCTTTAACAATACCCCATTTATCTCTGTTGAACGATTCCGTTACCTAGGACTCCATCTGAACAAACATCTAACTTGAAATCCTCATACCAGACAAGAAACCATTCGACGTTTCCATATAATTCGGCACTAGACAAACGCTCTTTGCTTCCAATTAATTACAAAAGAATCATATACATATTACAATAAGGCCTATTTGGACGTTGTGCTATGTTGCTCAATTAAATCATCGAATTCCTCTAGTATCCAATCTTTACAATCCAAAATCCTGCGTAAAGTCATCAATGTTCCTTACTTTGTTACAAATAAAATCATCCATAAAGATCTTAATGTTCCTTATATTTTAAATTTGACCCACTACAGATACATATCCCTTCATAATAAACTTGAGAATCATCCTAATCCTCTCGTTTCTAACCTTGCTTCCTCTTCAAGTTCTGATAACCTTCCGATGCGATTATTTATACCGATATTTTTTTTACTGCTACCACTGGTTAGTTTCGCAACAAATGTTTTCATGTCATATTCATTAGTACAAACTTAATAAAAGTTTTTTTCTAATACAGTTGTAGATATCATTTAATACTACAACAATCAATTCTTTATTGAAAAATATTACAATCTATCATATTCAAGGGTTCCGGTAAAAGAGTAGCTCATTGTCACTCTACAATATACATAATAATATATAAATATACATACAAATAAAAGTAGATATCGTGAATAATAATAATAAAAAAAAATGCAGTATTTAAATACCACGTATTTTGTGTTATATATTTCAAATCTTAAAATAATTAAAAAAAATATCGGTATAAATAATCGCATTGGAAGGTTATCAGAACTTGAAGAGGAAGCAAGGTTAGAAACGAGAGGATTAGGATGATTCTCAAGTTTATTATGAAGGGATATATATATGTAGTGGGTCAAATTTAAAATATTAGGAACATTAAGATCTTTATGGATGATTTTATTTGTAACAAAGTAAGGAACATTGATGACTTTGATGACTTCCTCACTACCGAAGGTAGTAGTTTTCTGAAACTACTAGACCAATTTTCTTCCAATTTGGATATAAAATCAGAGGTCATCCGAGGATGATCCTCCTTAGACGACATTACTATTCGCCTTCTAGTTTCAAAATGGCGGCCGAA
The DNA here is from genome assembly GCA_928085145.1 of Nezara viridula. Classification (NCBI taxonomy): domain Eukaryota; kingdom Metazoa; phylum Arthropoda; class Insecta; order Hemiptera; family Pentatomidae; genus Nezara; species Nezara viridula. The sequence goes on along the minus strand of OV725077.1, from coordinate 48,496,271 downwards.
AAACCTTCGTTGCTATAGACTGTAGCGCCTAAACGAATGTACCGATTTTAATGAAACTTCGCTAAACTCATTTTCTCTACGCCCTTTAAATTTATTTATATAACATATTTATTCCTTCAAACCTTCAATGTTCTACATTTTTTTACAATAATCGTTATTATAATAGTTGCTTTTGAAATCTGTTTATTGAATAATAATACAATCAGCCACTGCTGGAGGGCTATAAGCATTAGGGCTAAAAGTTCTCATTCATACAATATATACAAATAATAAAGAAATAAATATAAATATAAGAAGTAAATAAATAATACTGATGAAGAAGGTAAATAAATTTAAAAAAAAATAAAATAAAATAAAAACTTCTAAACACAATCATAACTATATACAATATATACATTTGCCCAAGAATCTCCGAGCCAGGCTTTTACCTCCACACGCGGAAGGCAAAGCAAGACTCCGGAAGATCCCAGTGCCACTTTTCCAGTCGCATCACTAGTATTAGAAGCCAGTGGAGACTGAAAGAGGGCAATACAGCCACAGGCGCTCAGGACATGAGTGGAGAAGCTGGCCATTGCCAGGACTCCAAAGGCATATTTACAAAAGATCTCGAGGCCACTGCCGTTTCAACCTTCGAGGGGGATGGTATGGATGCTCGGAGCTGGATAGGGATTGCGCTAGAGGATTGGGATGATGAATGAGGTTCTGGTGAAAGTTGGAGAATCTGGATGGGATGATGTCATGGACATATGGGATGTTAAGGTCATGGTGTAGGGTCTTGTTCGTGACATAATATGGAGCATTGACTATTGTTCGAAGGACTTTGGACTGGAAGGATTGGATGCGTTTGATATTCGATGATTTAGTTGTCCCCCACAGTTCGAGTCCGTAGGTCCAGATAGGTTTCAGTATGGTCTTGTAGATTAATAATTTGTTTTCTGTTGAGAGATGAGATCTTCTGTTTAGTAGTCTATATAGCTGACCAAATCGTCGGTTAAGCTCTTGTCTTTTAAGTCTCGTATGTGGGTTCCAAGTCAGTCTTTTGTCCAGAAGGAAGCCAAGGTATCGGACTGTGTCTGAGTAGGGAAGAGGAATTGAATTAAAAAGGATTGGCGGACAGGATCTGCGTCGAAGAGTGAAAGTTACATACTTGCATTTTGATTCATTAATTTTGATGCGCCAGTTGTTGCACCACTGCTCAATGAAGGAGAGGTGTCTTTGCAGGTTCTGGGACGCTATTAGAGGATCCGAGTGGGAGGATAGGATGGCAGTATCATCAGCAAATGTTGCTAGGAAGGTATCAGGACTTGAAGGGATGTCAGCGGTGAAAAGGATATAGAGAACTGGGCCCAAGACACTGCCTTGTGGAACACCAGCCTCAATTGGATAATGTTTGGAGAGTTCAGTGCCGCAGCGGACTTGAAAGGAGCGATTTGAAAGGTAAGATTTGAGGACTAGGTACAAGGGTTGAGGTAAATGGGTTTTGAGCTTGAAAAGCAAGCCATCGTGCCACACCCGGTCGAAAGCTTGAGCTACGTCCAGAAAGGCACCAGTGCAATATTGCTTGTTTTCAAGTGCAGAGGATATGTGGTCCACAACGCGAAGGCCTTGTTGGACAGTGGAGTGTCTTGAGCGGAATCCAAACTGATGGGAAGGGATATTGTGGGATTCGAGTATGGGTAGGATGCGTTTGAGAAGGATTTTCTCAAAGATTTTGGAAAGGATCGGAAGTAAGCTTATCGGTCTATAGGATGATGTATAATTAACAGGTTTACTTGGTTTAGGAAAGAGGATAATTATGGAGTGTTTCCACACCAGGGGAAAGTGGGTTGTGCGGAGGATACAGTTGAATAGATATGTAAGGAATATAATTGCTTTTTTGGGAAGTTGTCTGAGGATCTGGGAAGTAAGGAGATCGTGTCCTGGAGATTTGCGAGGTTTTAGGTTCTTTAAAAGGAATTTGACCTCAGAGGGGTTGACGGCTGTGGGAGGTAAGGAGAGAGGAATCGATGAAGAGAGGAATTCTTTAACTTCAGCAGTATGGGAGGGATGGAGTTCAGGATGAGGAGTGAATGTGTACGATAGATGTTTAGCAAACTCTTCTGCTCTATTCTCATCTGACGAAGCCCAGGAACCATCATCACGGCGGAGGGGGTGGGAAATGGATTGGAATTTAAGGATTTTTTTTGTTACATTCCAGAGGGAGTTATCACTTGCAGATAGTGAGGAAAGATAGGAATTATAGGATTGGGATCTAAATGTAGCCAGTTTTTGTTTTACCTGCTTGGAATAATAGATATATGATTTCCGATCATCAGGATGCCTGGTTCTTTGCCAGATGGTCCTAGAGCATCGTTTCCTATTAATAAGGTCCAGTAGGTCTTGGGGTAGAGGATTTATTTTGTGGTATTTTTTAGAAGGATCAGGTGAAGATGCAGTCCAAACTGCTTGTTGGATCAAGGTAGTCATGGAATATACTGCTTCATCTAGGTCTGCAGGTGTTTTTAAGGAAACTCTGAGGTCAATATTATCATCCAGTATTTGACGGAAGAGGTTCCAATTAACTGGCTCCCTGATAAATGAAGGTGGAGGTGGTTTGGGAATTGGTGATGTGGAGACCGTTAGGATTAGGGGACTATGGTCTGAGGAAAGATCATCAAGTCTTGAAATGCTATAATTAAGGGACCCTAGACCTTTGTGGATGAAAAAATCTAGGAGATCGGGATTGCGGTTAGGATCTGTTGGCCAGTATGTGGGAGAATTGGGTGAGAGGATGTTACTGTGATGGGAATTAAGTGCAGCTAGCAATGTTCGTCCTCGGGAATTTGTGGTTCTGGCTCCCCATTGCTGGTGTTTAGCATTTAAGTCTGCACCTAGAAGGAAGTGGTGTCCTAAGGAGTTAAGGAAGGAAGTTAATTGGGATTCTGAGATGGGTATTTTAGGCGGGGAGTATGCTGCGACTACTGCTATTGGGTAAAGGGAAGTTTGGATTATCACGGCAGTGGATTGTAGGAAATTATGGGTCGGCAAAGGGAATAGGTGATGGGAAAGGGATTGATCGATAATTATGGAAGTGCCAGCATGTGCTGTTCCATCAGGATGGTCGGTTCGATAGATATGATAGTTGGGGATGTTAAGTGGTCGTTTGTTGGTAAGTCGAGTTTCAGTTATTAATGCTACATCAATGTTTTTGTCCTGCAATAAGATTGTTAGCTCGTTGATGTGATTTCGAATACCATTCGCATTCCAAAGGAGGACGGAGAGGGATTTGATTGGGGACATTTAAGGATTTCTCGGCAGTGGGATGAGGTTGGATACAACATTGGTAAGTAAGGAAATGAGAGGAGTGATGAGTGATCTGAATTCAGATAGAAAAGAAGTCAATAGGCTTGTGAGGTCAGTGGCATTGGGAGGAGGAGGAATGAATGCCTGGTTATTAGGCTTAGATTCAGAGATGGGATAAGGGTCTTGAGGTTGAGATGTGAATACTCGAGGTTGAGGTTCTTGTGGCAGGGCCTGAGTTTGTGTGGGTCCAGTATCGCCTTTGAATATCTGAGCATAGGACACTCTTGTATTTACAGTTCTAGAGGGTTGTCTTGGTGGCCTGGATGGCCGTTCTTCTCTTGGAGCTGAATAAATTCTTGCTTTTAGTTCCTTATATGTTTGGCAACCCTTGTAGTTCGCTGGGTGCCCTTGATGGCATAAAGCGCATACAGCTGGTGTTCTTCTGGACTTCTGGCAGTCCTCTGTTTTATGTTTATCACCGCACCGGACACATCTAGGGATGTGGTGACAATAGCGTTTCGTATGACCATAAGCCTGGCAGTTATGGCATTGTACAATGTCGCGCTTAGTGTAGGGCTTTTCTACAACAACGCTAGTGTAGTAAAGGCGTGTGACCTTGTAGATGTCTTCGACCTGGGGCGTTCGGTCAAGGTCAACGAAGAATAGTGGGAGCCGTATTTTATTTTTTGAGCCAGGCTGTTCTCTATCTTCCTTGAATATATTCACTATTTGGCGAACGCGGAACCCCATCTCAGTTAGTTCTTCTTTAATGGCATCCAGTGGTGTTGATGGGGCTTATAATCTGGAATTTCATTTTCAATGTTACATTTCAATTTTTTTTATCTTTCGTTTAACTCAAGATCTGATAATATTTCGATGTATTAATATTATAAATTAAACAATATCGATGATTTTACACGATCGATGATTTTTATTTGTTAATTGCACAATTTTACGTAGTTTTGATTTTTACTGCACGATTTCCGGATTTTCACTGCACGAAAATTAGGTCCCTAGAGATAACAAATAGTTTCGTTCCAAATGTATTGGGTTGGCAAATAAGTCCTTTCGGTTTTTCTGTTGATTTTTATGTCACTATGATACACTTCTTATCTGATGAATAAATCCCTAAGGTGTATTGTTTATCCTTTTTGTAATATGTCAATAACTATACAGAGAAACACTTTATTATTATATAAATATTCCTTTCTGACCAATTATATTGGGTTGCTAGACACCCGCAAAGCATACTGGTTAATCCGTAGGACAATAAATAAAACTTTTAAAAAATGTACAGAAGTGGTTAATATATATGAGTATATATACAGAATACTCATATATATTAACCACTTCTGTACATTTTTTAAAAGTTTTATTTATTGTCCTACGGATTAATCAGTATGCTTTGCGGGTGTCCTTTTTTTTTAAATATATATATATATATATATATATATATATATATATATATAAATTTTTTTTTTTTTCCTTTCCTTGTTCATGCTTTTTTCTTCTTTTTTTTACATTTAATTTCCCTTTCTCTCCCTTCTCTGTCTTTATCTCTCTTCATACATCTATCTCATATACAGTATTAAAATGATTAAAATTAGAATAAAAAAATAACAAAAACTAAAATATATACATCTAGAATTAAATACAATTAAATATAAAACAAATACAATACACATTTTTCATTAAATAAATACATAAATTAAAACTGTCACCCTACTCATGCACATGGTGGTGAATGATTATCAGGGAGTCGAGGACTATATTTTCAGCCAACCTCGCTACGTCCTTAATGTCGACACCTAGTTCCTCGAGGAAGCTCCTTGTTCTTTTTGGAATCGTTCCGCTGCATCTAAACCAGATGCCTCTCATGGTGAAGTCTTTCTCTTCGAATGCCTAACGGAACATCTCTTTTATTAAAGGGATACATTTATCATAAGTGTTCTTCTTTTCCCTTTCCACTTCTCCCGCCTGATCGAGGTCATTGCTCTCAAAGCGATTGGATCCAAGATTAGCGCTGTCCTTCCTGTCTTGGGAAATGCGATGATATCTGCATATCTCGTAGAGCCCTCACTATCGATGCAATAAACTCGTAAAATCAGGTGAATTTCATTTTCCTAAGGAGCTTCATCATCTCGAACTTGAACTTGGTGACGACGTGTTATGAGAAGGTGGTTGTTGGGTCACTTTCGCTTCACACGGGCTGATGTTCCAGACTCTTTGCCGTATTTGCGACAGAGGTACCCAACTTCTCTGAGCTGTTCGCTGACATCTGGGACTCCTCGCAGGGGTGCATAATTACTGTTTAGTTTCAGGGCATTCGACCATTCAGACCCAGAAAGTACTTGCCGTTCGCCATTTTAAAGAGACCCCGGATGCGAATAAATACATGTAACGACATGTATTTATTCGCATTCGGGGTCTCTTTAAAATGGCGAACACCAATGTCCTGCCATCTGCAGTTGGCCCATTCCATGAACGAATTTTCTCGTAGCAACTGCCATAGAGCTCTCAAATTTCGATGACCCTGATCAACCTCCAATCTCTCGGTACATTCAGCAACTGCAGCCGAAGAAGGCAGATTGAAAACGTTGGACAGTCGCTGAGCAATGGACCGATGTTGAAGAGAAGCCATTGGCAACGGATTGATTCCAATCCTCGGTTTACCCGACCGTTCCCAATCTCCTGGCATATCGCATATCGCCGTATGCAATATCGCAATATCGCCGTGGAGGTATTCGCAGGAAGTGCAATAAAGGCCTTTACGCTCCAGCGAATCATGGTATCGATACCATGTACCAGTAGGGCAGGACGCAGCTTTGTGAGGGGCGCAGTTTGGGAAGGGCAAGTAAGACCCAGGAACTGATTTTGATTGACAATGTTGATTTTCTACTCCGGTTTAGGTAAGCAAGAGGTTACCATCTTGTTAAGATCTTCAGTCAATTTAGTCACCGAATCTTACGTTGAATCGTTGTAGCTCTCGCGAGAATGGACATCCTAAATAAACACTTGTTGAAACTAGCTTAGTATTCTATTTGCTATTGCACTGTGAATATGGAAGAAAATATCATTCATTATCATTCATATTTTGTTGTATTATTTTAAAAAAAAGTAAGCGTGCTGCAGAAGCTCATAGAAAAATTTGCAGTGTTTATGAGGATGATGCCTTAACCGTTTAAACGTTGTAATTGGCTTCCTTTTTTCGAAAGTTTCGACTTCCTCATGCTCAACGGTCTGGTCACCCACACATGAAATTGAAATGCGCAACGTTAAGGTCATTGTTGATCGAAATATCACCCAATCAGTCTGAGAGATTGCTATGGCCCTAAATGTGTCACACAGAGGCGTAGAAAACCATTTGCACAATCTCGGCTATGTTTCCATGCTTAATGTTTGGGTCTCTCACTCTCTAACCGAATTCAACTTGGCAACAAGCATTTCTGTTTGTGATTCACTACGGAAACGTAAAAAAAAACGACCCATTTTTGAAATGGTTGGTAATAAGAGATGAAAAATAGATATTTTACGATAATGTAATCGGTAGAAAATGCTGGGAACGTGAGGCTCCTGGAAGAATGTCAAAACCCGATTTGCATCCAAAGAAGATAATGCTTTCCAGATGGTGGGATTTCGCGGTGTTATTTTCTATGAGCTATTACCATCAGGACAAACAATTGTTTCAATCAACTCTATATTGTCCACAATCAATTAAAAATAAACTCCCAGAACTGACAAATCGGAAGGGTGTTGTGTTCCACCAAGACAACGATAGGTATATTGGTAACTCGCCATTAATTATTGAGCCTTGGATAAGACCTTTTGTCCAAGCCTCCCAATTCACCAGATCTAGCTTCAAGTTACTACTACTAATTCCGGTGTCTGCAGAACTTCATGAATGGAAAGAAATTCCAAAAGGAAGAGGATAACAAAAACCACTTGGATCAGTTTTTTAACAATAAACTCCAGACATTCTATGAACATGGCATTATGCAGTTAGTGGGAAGATGGGAAACAGTCATATTAAATAATGGTCAATATATTGTATATTAAAATAAATTTTACATCTATAGTAAATTGAGTTTTATTTCACCCTGGAAAATCGAAAATACTTATTTGCCATCCAATATTATCGGTGATATTATTAAATAGCACAGTGAAGTAATCTATGACATCGAAAGCACTTTTTAAATCTAAGAAAATACGGAATGTAAATTTAGAATTTCTCTTAGCTGAGTGTATATAATCAAGGTTTGTTTAAATTGTGTTCATAAAATATAGAAACATGGATTTTCAAGTTGAGTTTTTGAAGATTAGTGCTGGCGCAAGATGAAACAGAATATCTTATGGAGATATTGGAAAACAGACTACAATCTCAGGAATGGAAAGTACATTTCCAACGTCATGAAAGGACTTATTCAAGAGCGAAAATTTTCCATATTTAATGAATTTTTATCACAAAATTTATTTATCACATATAATCAAGCTTCAAGTCTTATTTACTTTAATTATTTGCGATTTGCGGACTTATTATAGGGTATAGTTATATAATTTGAAACTAAGTTCCTTGGTCTGTTGGTTTAGATCAATATGATAGAACGCATGTTATATTCTTCTATAAAATAATAGAATAGTGCGAATTGAAAAAGAATAACTATATTTAACTGTTAGGAGAAATTATTTTAAAGAAAACCCAACCTTTTTGTCACTTTGTTCATACCGTATGAATGACTGGACTAGGTTTCGGAGAGATACGAGATCGTATGTGAGCGACAGCCGTAAGTACATTCATGATGATTAATGTTGAATCATAATTTTTTTCTCTTCTTTTAACCATCATTATAAGAATCGCCCGCAGTGATGGAGCATGACAGAGTATTTTAAAAAGGAAATGATAAAAAATACAGCGTCTATTCGAGTTCGGTTATCTGAAAATTTAATGGCCAAAAGACTTTTGAAGCAGTAACATTGAATATAACGTTGGAAATTGTTTAAGCTGAAATTCGATCGATAGAAAGATCAGATATTTGATCCATGAGTTCTTGGGGAGAATCGCTGAGGACAGAGTAAGATTGGAGAGATATGTTTACTGATACATATATATTTTGGAATTTTAATTTTCTTCTTCGTAAGAAGTAACACATCGTTTATATACAACACATCCGTTTGTGTTCTTATCAGCAGTACCGTTTCAAATAATCGTGAAACGAGGCGTTGTAGTACTTGATTTTAATTATAAGAATAGAATATGAATGGTAAGGAATGCAGTATTTACCAACCCTTTTCAATGTTTTGGGCGTCCATTCTACTATTTTAAGTCCTATAAAGTAGTATTTGAAATTATTTTTAATTGGATTAAGAAAATTAGCTTTTACTTTTCCTCACGCCTTGAGTACTTGGCACAATCAAAATCTATAATCGTTCTCAAGTGTATGGACAAATGGAATGGTGTATTGTGCATAAAAATTGTCAATAGTGAATACAAATGGAAAATCAAAATAAATGGCAGCAAGTCAGATCATTTCAGCTTTTTCCTGAGGAAGATTTCGTGTCCTGCTATGACGAAAGACAACAGGTCAGTTCCCTCAAAAACTTATGAAACATCACATTCCATATCAAATCCTCCTTGGTTTATATCAAATCATACCATACACAATAATATGGACATACCAAAAGTAGAATCCTACATACACAACAAGTACACAACATTTCATTCTTCTACTCTCAGTCCAAATTCACTCGTTCTTTCTCTCTCTTTTACCTTGTTCCTTGGTGAGTCTCAACGACGACTAAAAGTTTAGTGACCGAGAGGTCTTCTGCCGACAATGTAATCAAGTATCATGAAAAAAAGAAGACAATAAACGGCTACAAATTTGCTTCATGCGTTACAACGTTGTGGCAAATATAATGTAAAAAAAAAAGATGTATGAGTATTCAAATCAATAAAAGTTTAAAACAGAATCTTAATACTTACAGTGGACAATACGGTATTGTAACTCCAGATGATGTTGTAAGCGTTTTCGAGGATCCATTGAACATACTCGTTTGTCTCTGTAGAATCCGTTGATCCCTGAGAAGGAGTTCCCCCAGTTCCTTCTCTATTTTCTCCAGGCACCATTCTCAACATAACAAAAAACAAACATATGTTTCTCATATGCTTCTGTAACTATATGAACTATTTAACAATTAATACATTCCTTTTCCACTATCAAACATATTGATGTCAAGCTTCACAATATCCTCCACCCGCAGACAATATTATCTTGGATGATACCTTTACCAAACCATCATACTTCTACATCTATCTACAGTCTCTTGAAATTCATATCCTCTTTTTACTAACAGGAAACAAGATTCCATTTTTCTAACCTTTGTATAACTTCCTACAGAACTTTAGCTGCTGGAGGTTCCTTTATTGTTTTCTCTACAAGCAACTTCCTTCTAACGTTTCTCACGATTCTTCTGTAAACTCATACAAATCCTTTTTCTATTCCAAAATCTTTAATTTACCTCATATTTCTAATTGATGCCCTCTAATCTTGAAATCGTAATTTAATAATACCCATTTTCAGTAGTAGTAATTAAAGTAAATAAGTTTCAATACTAAATTTTAAATAATTTAATACGAAAATTGAAATTATATTTCTTATTCAGCGTTATGAGCGTTTCAGTTGACAGAATGACTAACTCCAATTTCTAAATTTTTTATTATTAATTTCAGTAATATTTCTAGAGGAAACATTTATACTTTTATTCACATTTCTATATTTCAACATTGCAATAACCTAATCTGGATTAAACTTACTGTTTGTACAGATATTCTAAACTTTTCAACTAAGAATATCACTAAAATGACTATAATAAAAAATATTGAAATTGGAGTTCATCATTCTGTCAATTGAAAGGCTCATATAACGATTTTAAAAAATATTGTGTGATTGAGAAAGCACGTGCATGGTGTTTCTATAGTACCCACATATTCTATTATTATGTTTTCAAGACTAGTAGAAACGCAAATAACACGTTCTGCATTCCAATCAACCTGCCCGGTCTTGAAATGTTAGACATATTTGTATATCCACTTTTTTAATTAATTGTATGATTGAACTTTTAAAAAATGTGAAAAACAAAAAGATAAAAAAAAAAACTTTATCATGAGGAATACTCGGTCATCGTGAAGTGATAGTTTTAAATTAGAACTACTTTGTCAGTTATCCTTATTTTGTGTTTCTCGTTCTCTACGTTTTTTAAGCTTTGTTTAATGCGAGTTGTAAACGATTATTGTAAAATTTCCAAAATATGGCTGAACTAGCTTATAATTAATTATTCTTATAAAGCTTATAACTAAATCAAATCAATTCAATGAAAAATTATCTATGATGATAATTATTTTATGTATGATAAAATTAGCCTCGTATGTGGGTCTGTTTAGAATAAAATTTTTTTTTTTATTTGTTAAGTTATATAAGATTCTGTCATATGGACAATGGTATTAGTGAGGTGAGACTACATTCACAGTATATATACAGAAAATATAAATAAATAAAATGAAAAGAAGCAAAATACCAATTAAACAATAATTAAAAAGTATATCCACAAATAAAAATACAATAAGTTAAATATATTTTATTTTTTATTTTTTTTGTTCTTCCCTACCTGGCCTTTTTAGGCTATACGGGATTTTCTCAGGCCGGAGGGTGAGGGCGGGGAATTTAAAATGCCCTCCGGCACCGGGACGCGAACTCGTACTTTTTTAAATCTTCTCAAATCTGTAATCCAGGTTTCCATTTCCAGGCAACTCGCGGTGCTGTGCACACGCTTTAGCCCATTCGGCCACCCCGCCCCCAATAAGTTAAATATAGAATAATTATTAATAATAACATTAAAAGGCATTATGAATCCGCAGCTTCAATACACCACCAACCGCTGTCTACATATCTCCCTCCACCGTAAATCTGGTCACCGTCCATACCCAACCTCATCAGATCAACACTAATGCAATCTTCCAATCTTCGCTTCGATCTATCCCTCCTCACGAAGCTCAACACTTTTACGTACCCATTTTATTTGCTGCAATTTAATCACCTCAAATATATTGGCAGGATATAGTTAATTAAATGCGTGATTGTGAACCTGTAAATTCTCCGATTTATTGATCCTCCATCGATCCAAGTATTCTTCGAAATAGTTTATTTTCGAAAACGTTGAAACGTTTGTAATCCCTTAATGTAAGCGCCCACGTTACGCATCCATACAGAACCGTAGGTAGGATAATTGTTTTGTAAATTCTATTTTTTATGTTTTGGGTCATGAGGCGCAATTAGTTTTGTCACAGAAAAATAACAAGCATTTCTGGCATTCAATCTAACCTTAATCTTCTCTTCAAATTGTTTTTTTTTCTAGTTATCGCAGCCTCTAGACACCTATACTTTTCAATGTCACCTATACTTTTCAAACATGTTTCCTCCTATATCGATATCACCGATATGTCGTGATTTTAAATTATTTTTTATATTCAATATTTATTTCGAGCTCCAGTTCTTTACCGACTTTCATTAACGTTGTAATTAGTTTTATAGTTTCCGTGGTTTCGCTTAGCAGGGCCAAATCATCTGCATAATCCAAGCACGGATATTGTTTCACCCTGATTCAAACTTTTTTCGGTGCGCATTGCCATTAAAAAGGCACATCTTATATATAAACATCACAGGTGAAAGGGAATCGCCCTGTTTCAAATCCTAACGAACCTCAAACTTGCAGGTTCAGGTTAGTTGCAGGTTCTAACTTTATAGAATATTTCCATAATGCACATCTTAACTAGATTCGCCAAATTTGTTGCAATCTCTTGCTCAATTAAATCATAATTCAATATCAGGCGGTCAATTGAACCAAAAACCTTTTTGAAATCGATATGCAGATGGTGAACAATACCGTTGTACTCCAATGTTTCTTTAATATTTGCTATAAATATAATATCTGATCGGTAGCTGAACGGTTCAGAATAGATACCTGCTATTTATTTCGAGAACGATTCTGAGTAGAGCATCGTCGGTGTGATATACCCACACCTGTCCCTCGCAGCAGAGAGTATACATTAAAACTTCAACGAGACTCGAACCCGGGTCTTCTAATAACCGAGGCAGACCAATAATAGCCAGAGGAGGGTAAAACAGGAGACCTAATGTAGTCACCAGATGGCAGCATTAGCGGGGTCCTTTGAAATGCAATATGTCCTCCGAGCTGTTTACATTATTCAAGGAGCCGAATCCTTTGAACGGGGGCCGTCCCAGGATTTAGCAGGAATTACTGGGCGGTTAGGGCCGCGTTTGCCAGGACCTCTTCTCATTAGTGTCTTGCTGAGGTCCTGCCGGCTGTCCGACCGTAGAGGGAATTGGATATCGGTGCCCCCAGGCTCCTACAACCTCGAAACCTCTAAAGCTACAAAGGGATCTTGAACTGGACTTAGAATATATAATCAATGGTTGAGTACATCGTCACCACAAGACAAATGATAATATATTTAGATTACATGTCCTTGGAACACAATGTTTCTGATGTTGACATTAAACTCCAAACTGGATGTAAATAGATTCCGTTACAACTATTTGGGACCCAAAGTTTCACTGATGTAAGCTGAAAATCGTAAAAAGTAAACCTTTTGAATCATAAATTCAAGTTTTTGACTTAAAATCTTCGGGTATGGTGTAACTGATTATTATTTAATGTCTTAGTAATTACTTTCAATTTTAAGGATTTTCATATATAAAATATATACTCTCTCTACTTTATAGGCCTTCGATCTATATAGACTCTCTATCTATATTCATTTGGCCACTATTTTGTATTCCAGTGGCTATAAGAAGACAGAAGTTCATTTTTCTTTCTTAGTATGAAATATGAAACCTTATTATGAAATTATTCATGTTTTTTTTCCACGGAGTTCGCTGACTATTATGCACGCCCTGCAACTGCGAAGTAACAATACGTCCTCGTATTCTCTGAACCTTGCCAGTAAAGATGATTGAATTGAATTTGCCTAGGATAGAATAAAATATTTTAAATCAATGTACTGAAAGCTATGTAACGATTTTTCGAGCGAACCGGTGGATCAATTTTTAGTTTTGATTATTCAAAATATACATTGAGAAATGGTAGCTCATAAATAAAATGCAATCATATGATCATATGGTATAAAAATAAATTGTTAGTATTTTTTTTCTTTAAATTTTAATCTGCACCTGTCAGCATCTGTGTATTTTAAGTTCTAAAAATGTTAATTGTCTAATCTACTATTTGTCACTATCTTGAGAGGTGCAGATGGACATTTGAAGATAAAAAAAAAGTTAAAATAAAAAATATTTGAATATGAAAAAAAAACAGACTACTAAAATTTGGGAATTCTATCAACCCTAGTGGAAGGTACTTCCATACATACTTAAACATCATGATAGATTATTTAAAGTTGGTGTAGTACTCGGGTGCCTTCCACCTTCGAACAAAACTCAAGACTTATATTAGTATTTAAGGTTAGTAGGTGGAGCCTTAATGTGTAAGGAGAGGCACCCGACTATTAAATCAATTTTAAATCTGTCCCGGGAATAAAGGACATCCTCCAAAGGGTATTTGCTCAGGAGAGCCAATGCTTTGTAAATTTGAGCTATTATAGTTTGTTCCTCAGATACTAAGTTATGTAATAAAAAAAATGTTCTTTACCTCCGGGACTCAAATATAATAATCAAACATCTAAGATATGAAAATATTCTACTCAAGGTAGAGTGGTAAGTGAAAGTTGCCTGATGCGTCCATTACACCAGAGTTTTTATTTATGGTTTTGAATATAGGGGATATGTTTTACTCCGTCCTTTACAATAGGGGCACAGAAATATAGATAAATGTCAATTTCCCTAAAAATCTACCATGATGTTTAAGTTGATATGGAAGTGTGTGGGCGGGGTGGCCGAATGCTCTAACGAGTGTGCACAGCACCGCCGTTGCTTGGCTACCTGATATATCAATCAAATGATATCAAAAGTCACGAGTTCGCATCCCGGTGCCGAGGGAGTCTTTTAAATCCCCGCCCACACCCCCTAGCCCGGGAAAACCCCGTACAGTCTTAACGGCGAGGGAAAGGGAGGACCCAAAAAAAAAAAAGAAAAGAAAAAAAGTAGACATGGAAGTACATTTCTTTAGAGTAAATAAAATATTGCAATTTCTGTAGCTGGTTATTTTTTAATTCAAACAATTTTTTTAATATTATTTATAACATACATTGTTTTTCATAAAAATATGTATTCATTATAAATTAAAAAAAAAATCTCTTTAAACAAATTATTGATTTTATATCTTATATAAAATACAATTGTAAGCCACTAATTTATATTTTTTGATCATGTTTTACCTCTAGTTTCTCTATAACGGAAAAAATTTGCTCCCCTAAGTTTCCGCCACTGAGAAGTTTTACTGTTTTTCATATTCGATTGTGGCAAGGGCCGTACCCAAGCAATATTGTGAGTGGCCACACAAAACGGTAGTGTAACACCAGCGGATCTGTTGAGATGAAGGGACCCTCATACCCCGATAGAGGAGATAAAACGGCCTGCAAGGAGGTTTAATATGTGCGGTGGACGGACACACTCTAGGTGGAAATAAAAGGAGGCTGTTGCATAAAGTCATGAGGGCGGTTGATTGAATCCAAACTGGACTCTGTTTTATATAGCCCTGTCAGGGGCAGGGCCACTATTCGTAGGCTTATGGTACCTCAAGGACTCCTCCTCGTTCCACTCTTATTTTATATATTTGTTTTTCTTTAACCGCCCGTCCTCCGACTTATCAATTCCGCTTCTGTTTACATATGTAAAAGTATTTATTGCAGTATACCAGAATTTATGTGCAATATTACGAATCACTTTAAAATTGTTTCTTATTATTTTTATCCTTAAAGAATTCTCAATTGTTATAATGGAGCCTAGGAGTAAAAAGGTACAATGTCACAATAACGATTTAAGAAAGAGCTGGTTAGGTAAAATAAATACGTAGGCACCCAACGGTATCACGGCACGATAATAAATAAATAGATTTATTTTCCCGATTACCTTGGGCTGTTGGAAAAATATCGATTTTATTTCTTTACCCCCACTTGTCACAAAATACTGACAACCTGTGTGTATTGTTAGAGAGAATTATAGTAAAGCATTGGTAAGCATGAGAGAGAGAGAGGGTTGTCCAACGGCATTTCTTCCTATGTTTAGTAGGTTTTTACTATTCATATTTAAGCAAGGAGATCCCTCATCCAACTTTTTTGAGCCTATTAAGGATGTTATCACGCATGTTAATTGTGGCCATATATGATGTATTAGTGTGTCTGTTTGTCCATTTAAAGTATCCTGAAATCATTGGTAGTGTAGTCGTTAATTGTTGCCATGTGAATTACTAATTGTACAATAATGTTTGGGACGAGTCATATTTCTGAAAGTGAATGATATGTAAATATAAATATGTGAGTATTTTTAGCTGTTCGGTATATATGTGATGCTTCGGTCCGAATGGTCTTAAGTAGGTAAATATAAGTTTTCATTTTTTTTTAGTTTTAATGTAGAACGGTTTGAAAGAATTGATTATAACAGTATAGTCTGATTATATAGTTATATAGTTTGATTATATAGTCTGATTCGTTCAATTGAATCGGTGAGTGTAGAAACCACTTCAGTAAAAAAAATGCGAAAAATCTATGAAAATTCTATGAAAAGAAGCTTAGAAAGACAAGATGCGTGTTGAGTGCAAGAACCACGTTAATCTGTTGCATAGTTCTGTAAATACAAGACGCCTTTTTGGAGCGTTGAGCGCAGAAATAACGTGAGTCAGTGACTCACATGATTTTTGCACCCACCGCTGGATTGGACAGCAGAAATGGGTATATTTATATTTAAAAAAAAAATACAAATACCATTTATATTTATTATACTTATACTTATATCCATAAAAAGAAATATGAATACAAGATGATACGTATTCACGGCTTTAAATATATATTGTAAAAGTGAATATGGCTGTATTTATATCAGTAAAAGTGAATACGGCAGTATTGACGTTTATCAAAATGAATAAGCTTAAATTTAAAGAAGTGAGTAGAAATGTTTCCACGCAACCTTCTTAATGAATACTCTTATTTATTAAAAAAATATATTTACTATATGTATAATTTTATTTTTTTAAATAATATTATATTCTTTGTTTTACAATACGTTATTTTAATTATATTACAATGTATTATGTTATGTTAATTATCACTCGTAATGTTTGTAAGTAACATAAAGTCCTGAGCCTTTGTGTTGACACTTATAATCAAATTAAATGGTTATACAATAAATTGGTAAATAAAAAATATAAACTTTTAATGAATGGTTAGCTTTTTCCAAGTTTACAAATGTCTGTAAAAAACGGTTGAGTGCAGAAACAGCATAAGCCCAACTCGAATTTTTTTTTTCATTTAATTTTAATTTATATCGAAGTTAGGTCATTTTGGCATGACAGCAACATAAATGCATGTTATGACAGAGGAAAAAAAAGTTCAAATATTTAATAATTTGGAGTAATTATCACGTTTTTTCTTTCTCCTGAAAATTTTGTAATTTTTGACTGAAGTGGTTTCTGCACTCACCGATTCAAATGTTCATAAGTTCTGTTGGAAACGGTTCAAATCGCCAAGTCCTACTTCTTTGCCCCTAAGGCCAATGGTTCCATGAAGCCAGGAGTACTTCACTGCGCTGCGGGCTAGCGGAATAACAGGGCTGCAATATCTACCCGCAGTAACTCTGCCAGGCCATCTCTTTATACAGAGCCATCGCTTCTTCCAATATCTTACCTTCATTTCTTTCTCCAAAGAATCCGGTAAAGTTTATAGTGATTCTATTCAATGTCCAAAAATTTCATATTATTAATACCAATTTCAATTTTTAATTGAAAAAAAATTATGGTTTACGCTTAAGACAGCACGAGAGATGTGAAAACATCAACAAGCGATAAATAATATGAAATAATTTTTTTTTTATGTTATACAAAGTAATGAAATTTACTATATATACAATTATAATTTATTATAATTTATAAATTATGGTTTATAACATTAAAAAATATAATTAGGGGTCAGTAATTTGTTGAAACACCAACGAGTGCAACTGAAAATCGAACATTTAATTTCTTATTTTTTAGGCTAATTAACAAAAATATCTTTATTGCCTTCTGGTATTTAAATTTTGAAATATTTCAGTGCAAATGTTCAAAACGTTATATCTCAATATCTTTTTCTTTTTCCAACTCTATAACTTGGCCTCAGATCGATTATAAATCATTACAAAGAAGATGAAATGCTAAACATTCCCCTCGCTTGCAGTATGGAGGTCAGATTTTTAGTTTCTAAAATATTTTAATCCAAAGGCAACAATTAGTCGACTCGAGCCGAATTTATTCAAATGAGCGTTACATAGCCGAGCTTGTATGACCCACGAACTTAAGTGCTAAGCACATCTATTTTTTTCGAAAACCAGTTTTTTCGCTTCGAAAACAGCTTGTATGAAAAGCATAAAAACCTCATTTGGCTCACAGGAGCGATGTATTTTCATACGAGTCTCAATAAGAAAGAGAACTTCATGTAGATATGTAGAAACGTAATTTCGATTCTTGAATTTTTAATTCAACTTCAATAAAAATTATTCAGTATAAAAACTGTGGCGGTGGTAAGTCGGCAGATCGAGCTGGCGCAAGTCGAATATTGACTTCTAAACCGACGTCAAGACTAGTATTGGACGTTCCAGTAGAATTTAATGGACCCTGTATTTTAAAGCCGTAATAGAATATCATAGAAAATTGACCTTTATTTTGGGACTAAGTCCCCTTAGAATAACAAAAATGAACGAATATAAAAAAAAATACATATCTGGCCAAAAACTAACTTGAACATTCTACCGATATATACAGTTATTTAAATAATAGTATGTAAACCACTACAAAAAAAATAAATTTTTTTTTTTTGTCTATAAAATATGCATTTGCGCCTGTCAACAATAAGTTGAAAATCGGCAAATGTGATGGCGATAATGATATAATGACATGACAGGCATGGGGAAGGAAAGTACTCAGCAGTACCTCTTCCCTAACTTGTTCCAATTACTTAGGTTGTCTAAGGAAGGAGATCCCTCATCCAACGCCTTTTTAGTCTCCTGCTCATGTTCTGAGGTATGTCAGCTGTGGCCATGTCTCTTATAAGTATGTTATTATGTCCATTTAAATTTGAGTAAAATCGTTGATATGGGGTCGTTATATGTTGGTCAACTGTTGGAAAGTGGAGGTCAGTATGTAGAGTTTTGTTAGTCACGTACCAAGGTGCTTTTGTTATGAGTCGCAATAATTTTGATTGGAACGTTTGAAGTTTTTGTAGGTGGGTCTTTTTAGCGATATTTGTGATGAGTATGTCCATATGGGCTTAAGTAAGTATGTATATGTATTCAGTTTCTGTTTTAGTTTTAGTTTTGAAGATTTGGCAAAAAGAGAGTAAAGTAGTTTGAGTCGTTTGTTAAGTACGTATGACGTTTCATTTTAACATGTGGGCTCCATGTCATCCTTCTGTCGAAGGTGAGTCCAAGGTAAAGTACCGTGTCCGTTTGAGGAATTTGATTGTTGTCAATATAAACTGGAGGACAGGTATTTTTTCGAAGAGTAAATGTTATATGTTTGGATTTGTCATGATTAAGTCGAATTTTCCATAGTGTGAACCAACCAAAAATAAAAATAAATTCGATTATTGTGATAAACCTAAACAATAGGCTAACTAATAAAAACTTACTTAATACAAAATTTAATAATATAAATGTAATGTTATACTTATTTATATTGTAATATATGCAAAAACTAAAAAAAAAAAACTAAAAAAAAAAAAAAAAAAAAAAAAAATACAATTTTCTCAGGAATACTTATAGTTGAATTGGAATAAAATAAATATATGACAGAAGAGAAAATCCTTGATTTAAATGGTAAACTACAAAGATTAGGCTAAATTAATATAAACTAACACTAAAAAGTCTAACAATAGATGTAGTAATTTAAATAAAAATTTGTTAATAGTTAAACAAAAATCTTCTTAAGCATGATTATAGTTGAAATGGAAAAATAGAAAAAAAAATATTAAAAATAAAAATAAAATAAAATAAATAATAATAAAATACATATACATGAATATGTATACCCATAAAGAGAAAAGGAAAACCTGAAGCGAAGAGAAAAGTAAATAAATGGTAAAAATAATAATCAGACTAGGTGAAAAAAATCATTGAAGTTTTATGCTAACTTAAACAGTAGGGACCACCATTTACTTCTTATAAATTCAATTCATAAAATAAAATTCTATGATTGCGGATCGTCTGATTGGAATTTGAGGAGGTATTCGAAAAGGAGGTATTCGAAAGATGACAGGGAAGAGGCATGTTATGTGGCAAGGAATTCCAGAAGGTAACGGAGTGGGATAAGAAGGAACGTTCATAGGCTTTTGTCCGATGGGAAAGGATATAGAGGCTAGAAACATGGGTTTTTGTTTTGTGAGTGGACAGAGGGTTTAGGCTGAAGGAGACAGTAGGTATGGAAGGGTGCTGGGAGTTGATCGTTTGGTATAAGAAATTTCCAAGGAAGTAAAGGCGGCGGGAAGAGGGGAAGAGCCACTTTGACTCGGAATAAATTTGGAACATACGAGACCATCTCGTAGTACCGAAGATGATCTTGAAAAACAGTAATATTGACCTTTTTCGATATAACGCACGCGTCAGTCATTATTCCAGTGACCGCTTCATAATTGCCACGGAACATATACCACATGTCTTTATTTAGGTTTTTATTGAATTGGATTATCGCTATTTATTATTTTCAAAGGAGAACTAAAAATTAAAAAAAAAAAAAGAATTTTCTTATGCCTGAAAATGCCTAAAGATCCATTTGGCACCTCGGATATACAAATAGAAACTCTTGGATGATTTTCATAAAGATATTCACGTTTTAATTTTCCTGATTATCTGGTTTCCACCTTCTACTCTTGACTAGTAAGAGAACTACAAATCAAGGATTCTGGTCTTCTTCTCCTACCGATCGACTGCCTGAGTGAGGAACAAAAGAGGTACTCAATCCAAACTATGATGTCATGAGTCTCCAACATACTGGCGAACAGTTGACTTGCCTACATTTCGCCAATGCAGTTATCATTAGGACAGAAAAAAAAGATCACATATATGCAGAAAGAAAGAAATAGAAAAAAAAATTGCTATTGATATCTCGCCAAGCCATCCAAATACATACTGAAGGGAAAGAAGAGGAAGGTTATATAAACAGCTGATTACCTGAGATAAAGGAAATATATATTTATACCTAAAATATAATAATACAACAAAAAGAAGAAACTAATAAATAATAATTTAAAAAAAAGAGCTCAAGGTGTATATAATATAGGCAAATCCAAAAATAATGTTAAAAAACAAAAACACTCGAAAACAGACATTGAAAATAAACAGTCCGAACTATAAAGGCACAAGTCTCCAACAAACAGATGAACAGTTATCTTTCCAACGTTGTCAACCCTCATTTTATTAATAAGGAATATTTTTCATAACCGTGAAATAGTTAGTTATTAAGTAAATTGTTATTTTAACACAGTCATTATTAAGTGCTCTAAGTGCCCCGTTGTTTCACCAGGGTTAAATGTGGTGTACATACGTCCCTATTTCGTACACGTGCAACAGAAATGTATAATACATTACCTACATTGTTTATAAAATAAATTAATATTTAAGCTACTAATCAAATTTTATAATGTTAATGAACGAAGTTAGTCGACTGTTTTGCATATCATGCGAGATAAATATTCAGGACGCAGTCATTATAAAGTTTTTATTGGTGAGGACGTTTCAACCTGAAGATGTGGGTCATCATCAGGGTGTGTTTCGAGCACTGAAGGTATTCAAATACTTGGTACTTGAATACCTTCAGCGCTCGAAACACGCCTTGATGAAGACTCACATGTTTGGATTTAAACGTCGGCACTAATAAAACCTTATAATGACTGCGTCTTGAATATTTATCACCCTTTATAAGCTTAGGTTATAGAGACTCGCTAAGAGATAGAGACTGATGCTGTAAAACATTTTATTTTGATTTCGTACATATTTACTTATTATATACAATGTACATCATTCCTCTAGCCCTACAACTCTCTGTATGAATCTTCGAATTTCTGAAATAGTGCTGGAAATTCTCTTCTTTCTAGCTCTTTCATAAAACGTACAGCTTTCTCTCTCAGCAAGAACGTGCATGTAATAATGTTGATCTATAGTTTGATCTCCAGAAACTCGGTGAAGATGCACAATGGTTATTAACACATTAAAGGCGGGAGTCGTAGTACACAAATTTTTCAAATTCTATCAAGATAAATAGTATTACGACGACTCCCGCCTTTAATGTGTTAAAAAAGCAAAAACATCATTACTTTGAATTTTTATTTGCTCAATCCATCTTTTTAGCTCTCGGATTTTAAGTTTTAGCTTTTCTAGTGTATGGATTTACGCTTCGTTTCAGAATTACAATTATAAAATAACGAATCTACAATCTTTATTAAAAGGATCAAGATCTTAGTTCGTTGAATCTGTGAAAAAGAAAGCAGTGCCCGTCGTAAAAGAGCTGATAGAAAAAAGTTCCAGCACTATTTCAGGCAATGGGATAATCGCATAGAGCATTTTAGATTATAAATAATTATGTATAAAATGTAAAAAAAAAAGAAAAAAAAATGGTTTACAGCATTAGTCTCGTTATTTAATAGCCACACCTCGTACAGGACTGCTACAATAAGTGATCATAATCAGTTAAATAACCACATCTCTAACCGATACCAACTTCAAGGAAGCCGCTTTCGAAAAACATTTGTCCTCCATAGCAAATCCTCCCCAACCACTACCAAAAAAAAAAGGACCCAGGGCTATGTTTTGAAATTCAGTCAAGTATCGAAGCGAACTGTTTGCACTGTATCTCATTCCCCGGGACCGCGTGATATTTTTCCCTCACCCCAGGAATTAGTTATTTTCCGGTCGGTTGCAACCGGAAGCGACATCGTTGTAAAAAAAAAAAAGAAAAAAAATCGCTCTGCGTTGGGACAGTGCTATTTTGTTTTGACAATTGTTCAACTGCGTGTTCATACGCCATTTTTCAGGGAAAGCATTTTATTCGATGAGCCGTATAAAATTCATGGCGAAAAAACAAAAACCAAACTCGGTAAAAGCGAGGTGCATGGAGCAGTGATGAAAAATTTTCTTCAATAAGTGAAGCAGTAATGAAACAGAATATTGATAACGTGTAAACAAGATATTAATATTTACGATTAATAAATATGATTCATGAGAAACCAGTTCGTTCCTCTTATTTAAACATTGATCGTTTTTATTTTTCGTCATCAGTATATTCCTTTCTTTTTTCTACGTTAAATATCACGTATGCAAATAAGTGAGTAAATCATTACATATAAGTGATGTTATGACGGTTTTTATCGAAATGTGTCCCTAATTAAACATTTAATAAATACTTTAACACATTTGATTTATTATCATTTAAAAAATTTGATATGATATATTTTGAAATGTCCTTGTCCAGCTTTATTTCATTCTCGTGATGGTAATTGTGAGATATTTTGTGTATACTTTAATTATATTATTACATTTTTTCATATAATTACTTATTATTAGCCTTATTTCTAAAGCAATATTTTAAGGTATTTATATGTAAACGGTTTGATATAATTAAAATGAACACTTAATTTACACTCTATACTTCAATAAAGTCAACCCATTTCCATCTAAATAATCGATAGTCATAATAATGTACGATGTACTTTTATATTTAATAATCATATATATTCATATATTTTCCTTTATTCTAAATTTCGACATATAATTGCCAATAACTTTTTTTTTAACTGTAAATACTTATTAAGGAAAGTTTTAGGTTTAGGATGTAGCTTGTGTTTTTGTACGAAGCAAGCCGGTGATACATTTTTTGAGATTATTATAATTGATTTGAATTCCTGCATCTATTACTTCGAAACCATTAATGTAATGGAGGCTTTTATTTTCTCAATTTTTGTTACTAAACGATATTTTAACGTTTAAAGGTGTAATTTCTTTGAAGGCAATAATTAATTAAT
The DNA here is from genome assembly GCA_928085145.1 of Nezara viridula. Lineage (NCBI taxonomy): Eukaryota > Metazoa > Arthropoda > Insecta > Hemiptera > Pentatomidae > Nezara > Nezara viridula. The sequence goes on along the minus strand of OV725077.1, from coordinate 48,472,765 downwards.
ATAAGAAATTGAGAAATCTTATAATTATTAGAAACTTGTAAGTTGGTCATAGAACAAATTAAGGACAGCTTTTCGTTATTTCTTGTAATACTTTAAAATGGATTTAGTATTTTTTGTAAATAAGTATCTCATTCATCGAATATGAATGAACTTTATTTTCACTAGATGAGATGTACTTAAATAATAAATATTCTTTTTATTTATTTGGTTATATTTGGGTGTGCAACTACGAAGGTTAGAGGCACCTTATCGATATTCCATTACAATACGTCTGTAAAGATTGTCTTATTTTAGATGTGTGTGTGTGTGTGTGTGTGTGTGTGATGTTAAAATATTGCTACTAAAATATAATACAATATAAAATATATAAAATAAAACATATATATCAGAAAATATAATATTTAAATTTTTTTTATTTTTTTATTCATTGATATTTACAACTGTATTATAAAAAAATACAACTAGTAAATGTGCACACAGTAATAATACAATCACATGAAAAGGAGTTGAGAAACTACCCATTGGTAGCACTCTAATAATATATTTACATAAGTATATCACGAGAACTTCTTCTTTTCAGACACCTCGGAGGGATATTTAAATTTAAATATTTAATATAATATATGAATAAAAATATTTAATATAATATGTGAATATAAATATTTAATATAATATATAAAACAACATATAAAATACAATCAATATAAGATATTGCTATAATATTTTAAAAATCATTATTTTTAACCGATTATAGTTATATTTGAAGTAAATTTTGTCTAGTTTAATGTGAAGCAATTGTTAATTACTTAAATTTATATATTTTTTTTATTAAAATTTATATTTTTTTATTTATCACTTCCCTTCAACAAAAAAATCTACATAAGAAGATAAACGAAAAAAAACGCTGCAAATTATTACACAATGGATTATTATCTCGAAACAGTTATATGCCATATGTAAGATTACTTTCATTGTCATGTAGAGAGAAATAAATAAAAGCTAATTCCTAATTTTCGCCTAAATAATTTTGTTCCTTTATTAGTAATTTTCTATGAAATATAGACAACAACGTCGATTTTTTCAAGTGATAGAAAATATTTAGAATTACATGTATCAATTAATGTAATTGTCAGATTTCAATTATTATTTTTTTGTTAAAAAAATAAATTATAAGGTTTTAAATTACAAAAATGTAATATATTAATTTAGTTTATTATTAATTATTGAAAATAATAAACCAAAAAGAACAAATAACTGAAATCTTTTACTTGTTTAAGGTAAATCAGAGTATAGTTTATATGAACGTTTTTTTAGCTCTTGAGTAGTACCTATTTGAATACTTCTCTTTACTTATGGGATCCTCTCTATATATACAATAATTATTGATGATTCGATTAAGAGGCACCCAAAAAATATATTATAGAGATAACACGAAAATCATCATATACACAACGATTTTCTCAACTAACTTTTTATTGTAAATCTTCTATTGAATTATAAACATTCACAAAGTTCGTATAAAAAGTGACGGGAGCTATATAGTTCAGTTGACGAATTGTAAGTAATGCTGGATGATTTACAATTTATTAGCATTTTTTAAATCCATAACTTCTTTGTTATGGCAATAGGGGACTTCGGTTGCTTGCTCCAGTATCACTGGACTCCAGAAACCAAGGAGAGCACACGAGAATGGAACATCCCCTCGACTTGCCAACAGCAGAGTACTGCGGTGCTCGCTATTACAATAATTGACGAGTCAGTCCGGGCAGGTTTTAATTACAAGAGCCGTAGAGAAGTGGATCCCGAAGCCTTTATGAATATTCAGAGAGGGATCTAATTATTTGGCGGATCTGTTCGGGCCACGATCTCGCTCGAATTAATCTCAGGCCAACGAGTGCGATAACGAACTGTACCGAAGGGCTTAGGCATTTACATCTGTAGTTCGTCGGAAGGCTCGGGGACTTTGTTAAGCAATTAGTAACAGACTTACCTTCGGGGAAGTGGTGGCTCCTCGGGGCTTTCGAGTCACTCGCCAACTTTCTGTATATAAAGGCAAAGATGGGAGTTCTAATCTAATGGCAAAGTCTTACAATAACAGCCGCCCCCATCAGGTTCGAATTTAAGTCGAATAATTTCGGTTAACTTTTAAGATTAGTCACAATTTGAGAGGAAATTTACCGCAGTTTAACCGTGTTAGAAAGTAATTAGATAACAGCAAACAAAGTATTTTATACATGTGGCTCAAAAAAAAAGGCAGATTTGTTATCTTCTAACCTTGTAAATTTCAATAATTGTAGTTTAAATCGTAGTTTATAGCCATTAATTAATTAATTTTAGTATACTTATTATAATAATATTATAATGCTTTATTTTCATATTTTCATAACTAGGTCATTAATGCCAAAACAATTAATCATTAGAGGATGCTCGTTACTGCCGGCAGCAAGAGTCAGTTATCTTGACCTGTTTGTTTGTCTATTGTTTAAATTAATTTTTCTATAATCAGAAGACGATTCATCTTTTTTATTCTCATTGTCTAATTTTTATTCAATAAAAACGATTTTATGGTTTTATTGTAAATATAATTTACTCTTGTTTAATTAAATATATAATGCCGTATGTGTAATTTATGTTTATTATTGTTTTAACTTAAAAAAAAAAAGAAATCTGTACCACTACAACCTGTGAGGGAGTACTGTTACAAGATCAACGGTTGTGCAGGGGAGTGATGGGGCCGATATCACGCTCAACCGCCAAGTTTCTTCTCTTAATTATTTTTTTAATTAAGAGTACCAACTTTATAGAGGCTGGGTGTGCCCCAGGATAGTCTCTCGACCCTAGGGTCAATCCAAGGTTAATGAAAAATTGCTAGTCATAGGATTCGAATCTAGTACCTTGAGCTGTGGAAGTCAGTGCTCACTAGTCAGAGCTACCCCGCTTCTATTCTTTTCATTTACGAATCTAAAAAATATATAATTTGGATTTGATACATAAATATTAATACATAGTATTAAAATATACTCTTTTTTTCACAATAATCTTTACAATATATACATGCGCTAATTTCCTATTCAATATTTTTTTCATCATTCTAGTAAAATAATAATTTTGCTACAGAATTTACAAAAAATCAGCTGTTGTATATTATCAAAAATATATTTTTCAATTCTTGCATCCGGAATTCGCACTTATCATATTTTGTCAAATCACGAGTTTGTTTATATCTATCCAACAAATTTCTTGGTGTGATGAAAAAGAATTCTGAAATAAATGATATTGTCTGAATCCCACCATGCCATTACGAAAGGAAAGTTCAATATTTAAATATTTATTTAATTATTTTTATAATATTTATATAATATTATTTTAATAAATTTAAATAGTTAAATTCACAACGCACATATGAGCAATCTATAAAGATTGCATATGCTACAATTATGTAACATGAATAAATATAATGGTATAATAAGTATATAAATATACATTAATTACAATTTTTCATTAATTTAATAATAATGCAATACAATAATAAACGAATATAGTAAGAAAGATAAATATAAAATAAAATTAGATAAATTATGTTGCATGTTATGAAATGATAACATATTTTTTTAATCAATCAAATAGACAACAATGTTTTCTAAACTTCAATGTTTCCAGTAAAACAATCGATGGTCTTAGATGAATGCATGGATGTATACTTCTTGGTTCGCATTTCTTACCTCATCTCGTTTAATTTTCATTTGCTTACATGTTTTTCAGTTATATAATGCAAACTTGACAAGCAATATTCTCAGACCCCAGACTCCAGGGCGAGTCCATTCATACACAGGCTCCAGGCGCAGGGAGGGGCATGTTTGTTGTAGCCGAAGCGCAGTCGGCAGTTCGCATCCATTCGGCCGACAACATCAACACAGCTCCCTCTGAAAAATACACAGCCGAGCATGCTTTGTCTTCCGCTCCTCTGCCCTCCACAAACACTATTATAATTCCATCTGAGCCTCTTCTCCTGCAGCGCGGTTTAATCTTCCTTCTGCGGATAAGATCATTCAACGATATTGTAATACGTACAGTTAATCTCGCAGAGAATAATATTTATGCATTGACCAGCTGCTCGAGATCAAGATTTAATTAATGGGAAAAATACTGAGATTTATTGATAAACGTATATATCCGTAATTATTGATTTATTTATTAATAATAAAGACCACGTTCCAACCGTCTACTGGCCATTTTAGTTCTTACACAATGTTTATTATAATATAACAGAATATAAAAATTAACAATAAATTTTAAAATACAAAGCATTAATTTATTTATGATTTAGCTATTATAAATATTGATTTACAAAAGTAGGAAAAATAAATTATAAATTATATAGAATCGGAAAAATGTATAAATCTTAATATTAAAAATCTTTTAAATAAATTACAACAAAATATATTATGGATGGCCATAATCACCGATTTTTATACATCTACTGAATCCGATAGCACAATTATTTTTGTAAAACAACAGGCCCCGATATAAAAAAATGTGATGTGAATAAAAGTTCATTTCCCTTTTTTTTCTCTCAAAGCATCAAATGAGTCAATCTGTGGTCTGAGGATATTGCTTGAAAAGTTTGCATTACATAACTGAAAAAAGATTGGAAATGATAAGTAAACGAAATGTGGAAAGAAAAACAAACAAAAAATATCACAGGCCTACAACTGCTAAAAAAAAATTTGGTGTCTAGGATTTTGGAATTAATTTTAGCTATATACATTCAATCAAAAATGAAATTAGTTTTTATCTATCAGCTCTACTTTTTAAAATAAATGTGAAAAGAGAAGTTAAACCTCCTCTTAGTTGAGCCGCTTCCTTCGTCCTGCTTCACCAGGCTGAGATTCTCCACTTCGTCACCGAGAATCCCATCCTTCAATTCAATGCTTCAACTAAATTTTAGGCCATTCGTGAGTTTTACCAGCATAGATTGAAGTTGATTAAAAAATATGTTTAAGCAGAAGTTGTGTAAATTATCCTGATGTGTTTTGGTAGATAGGCGGAAAATACACACGAAAACATGGCAGAAAGACTCTTAGTGGTTTTGTAAAGATGGTTACTTTGTTGCGAATTTCGGTTATCATGATAAATCCTGAACACCGCATCAGGTTTGTAAAACTTTTATAATTTTTAACGCCAGTGGACTAGCAGGTAAAGAAAATATATTAAATTCTGCGTAGCGATGGTTTGGAGAGAACCCAAAGACCACATCGATAACTCTTGTTTTTGTCGAATAAATATTACTGGAACCAATCGAAACACCCATACCAACTGGACTTATCCAGATTTCGTCTCGATAACATTTCACCAGCTTCAAGAGCTTTCTGAGGACGAGTATAATCCCTATACCTGTGATCATCCTTCTGGTGCTAATGAAGGTGCCATTGATTATTAAGAGATGTCAATACTTCCTCAACGTTCAACTAGGATGATATAACCTTCGCAGAGACCTTAACCTGTCAAAAGAAACTTCCAAATTACTGGCTTCAACGACAAAAATTTACTTGAACAAGGAATCAAAATTACTCATTATCGAACAAGATACCATTTTTATCTTAAGAAGAGGTTTTTTTATTTTGTCAAATTATTAGAGACCTCCTGGAAAATGAATCTTCCTAAATATTTTCCATATGATTAGCGCCTATTTATTGATAGCTCAAAACGAAGCTTGAAATGTGCTATTCTGCACAATGGAGATAAATATGGTTTAATACCCTTGCTCACTCAACGGAAAAGGAAGACATATATAGCACCATAGCTTATCTTGAAGAAGATAAGGTATCGTGAACATTAATTCTTAATTCTCATCAGACAGCTAAGCGGTCTCATCAAATCTCTTTGTTTCTTGTGTCTCTGGGATAGAAGCGACCAAACACACCACTGGGTTAGACAATAAGGGTAGCCTAAGAGAAAAGACATATTCGTTGGAGAAAGTAACGTTATGACCGTACTCTTAGTTAAAAGACGATTTTCTGTCCTTTATCATCCTTTCAGTGTATATTAACAAGTGTTAAGGAATAGATTAGTTAACTGATACCATATTTGAATCCAGAAAACCATTTTCAGATGAAATCAGCTACATTTACCCCAACGCCAAAACTACTGATGGTCTGACCAGAAATCTTTATACCTTCTCGATTTGTCTACTACTTATTCCTCCTTCCCATTCTCAGAACACGAGATCCCAGTGCAGAAAACTGAATATTTTTTCTTACAGAACTGCTGGCTTTAAACAAATTTGTATAAGACTACCTTGTCTTGGAATTCATTACCCTCCTCCATACGCAAAACTTCATCTTGAACATAATTTATTTTTCATTTCCTAGGTAATCAGTTTTCGGAATATATGTAAGAATTTTTTTTTTGGTTTATTTTTTTTTGTTCACACCTGTCATAATGGTAATGGAAACCAGTGAATGTGAGGTTGAGTGGAAAAAATAATGTCATGAAAGGCATTGCGATTATCAGTGCCCAGCGGCACCTCACTCGGCGTGATATCCACGTTAGGCGAGGAGGTCCCTCATTCAGCTCCTCTTCAGTCTCCTACAGACGTTACCTGGCATATTCTTCGTGGCCATGTCATTCATAAGTGTATTAGGATGTCCTTTAAGAATTTAAATATCAGATTTTAATGTTGTCAACCTCATTTTTTATCTATACATGTTGCTTATCAGTGTAAATATCTAAACATACTGATATTTATTTATCTATAATTTTATTTGCTTACCCTTTATTTTAATTTCAAAGTTATCCTGTAATTTAACTACTTTTTGCCATTTTATACCAAACAAACACTTCCATTGTTCATTCTCATTATTCTTAACGTCTCAGAATAAAATTTACTTTTTTTCTTCTTCTTCTATTATCCATATTTAACTCTTGTGCAACCGTAGTGCTTAGCTAGTGTATTTATAATACGAGAAATATTATCGTCAATATGTAATGATAAAAACATTGAACTTAGCAAGGTTCTTCACCCCCAGACTACAGTCAATAAGGACTTTATCTGCTTAGTCCTGAACCACCGCTCCTCCCCCTTACCTCTCCCGGATCCACCACAATCTCCAGGATCTCCTCCAGCTTCAGATAAGAACGGCGACTCCTGTACATCTGACATGCCAGCAGCTGCGATCCCTCCCTCTCTTATTTGACGTCAGTCACAGGCCGCTCCTGGCTGTCATGACACGCTTCATTTAGTCTATCAAGGGGGTGTTGTGGAGTAGTTAGACTCTACTCGGGCAGAATTAATGTCTACATCAACAATATCTCCATCATACTCCAATAACTATTTCGTCAGGGGTTGATATATTAATTGGAAGTTATGCTAATGAGAGTTAATGAAATATATTTCTTTACTAATAATATATTCTAGTAGATCTGTTGTTATTTATTTCTATTTCAAGTTTCCTTTCTTCTGCTGACTCAATCTCCCATTTTTTTCCCACAAATTATGGTAACCTAACCTTATAATGGGTGCATACCATCTTACGGTATAACGCGAATTACGCAACAATATTCTGTTCCATAGAGAGAAATCAAGGACCCCATGGATAACTTCCCCGGGTTTCTGTGAATTATTAAATTTACTACTAAAACGGTCGGGTCTTTTATGAAGTAGAAAATATAAATATTAAGTAAAGATATTACATAATCATTATATAATATATGTTTTGTTATCTGCATTTTGTTTTATTAGAAATTTAAAAGTTTAAAATAAAATTATTTTAGGCCGAAATGGGTTATTTACCGTACCCGGACCCGGGCTGCTCATTCGGCTGCCACCCATCTCTTTGGGCCTGGCAGCATCGATCAACAATAAATATTCACTTATATAGTTTAAAGAAGGAAAAATAAATGTTAGAAAATATTTAATTCTACAATAAATAAATAAAATAGAACAAAAAAATAACTAATGATGAATGAATGTTTATAAATAAACACTTAAATAAAAATAATATTTCATGTTTACAATAATAATTCAATATAATAGAATGTATTATAAATCGATCATAAGGAGGTGTTTAATTTTGCTATGTATTGAACATAACGAATAAGCTTTTATAATTGGTATAAGGTGCCGAAAGCAAACTTAAAATATGCTGACACCAAACACATTTGCTGACATCAAAGGATAGCGTCCAAAAAATGGAGCTCAGGTTCCTGCCTGGACACTGCAAGAACCGAGAGAGGCATGGGGAAGGCCGTTCCTTAGAGTAACTGGTAACTAGTAACGGGCTAAGTAACTGGTTCCCTTTAGTGTGTGGCCAGTGAAAATAATTGTACACCCGATGTTCTGAACCAATCAAAACCATCCTTGCCCCACAGGGTCTTAAAAAATGGAAAAAGGGGTCTTATTTTTTTTTTTCGGCCTTGGGGACTGAAGATGCAGCTTGGCCCTACATAGACCGTGGAGAGGGCGTCTTGGTGGAGTTTGGAATTGGGCTTGCGAGATGACCTCGGATTAGAAGATCCAGCGATGAAACCGACTAACTACACCACTTCATATACAATAGCTAAGTTTTATTCCCAATAATAAATTTACCAATGTTAGAATATTTCATGGCAATACAACTCTCAGAACAGTCCAACTGAAATCACAGTCATTGATTAAATTCATTAAATCATGTATTTAGTTTCTTGTAAATATAATTTGTATATATAGTTTATTAAACATAAGAATAAAATAAGTTTTTTTGGTAAAAGTTATTTTAATTCTGCCACCCATTCATATCATGTTGATCATAGGTAATTTTGGTAATTAGAAAGCAAGATAAACACAAACCATCCTTTGAGAAAATAAATTCAATTAATTAACCTTGGACCAATCCGTATATTGTAAATTCAAATTTGTTTAACTAATCTTTAATTATTAATTTTTATTAAAAATTTTGGATAATTATCCAGTGGTATCCCGAACTAATCTCAACATCAAATTATGTTTATGCTCATAGCAAATTTAATGTCATCCATTTTCTGGGGATAAGACATAGCAATTTTTAGGTCGGATAAGTCAATCCTGTCCACAAAATAATCGAATTATCAAAATAATCGGATAATGAAAATTATTCGATATACATATCGAATGATTAAGTACGTCCCTCTCAGATCCTTCCTTGAAGCCTAATTTTTGTTGTAAACTAAATGAAATATATGAAAGATATAAAATATTCATTGAACATGATCAAGGAAAATATAAAAAACGATTCAGAACTTTTGTATAAATGGATTTAAAACAACTTTTCCCCTTTCTCGTGCAATTTGTTTCCACGGAACGGATGAAGTTTTCAAAATGTGCTACGATTCAGGTCAAAACATAATTAGCCAAAAATTTATTAATACATTTTTTTGAATAGTTATAGTAAGGTATAAGATTTCAAAACGGAAATACATGAATTATTACAAGAATGAAATGTATGACGCCTTTAACTTCTCAAGAGTAATTCTGTATACTAATTCCGATGAAGGAAATTAACCATCGATGTCCCTGTTCTGGCATTCCGAAAACTGCTGAACATGCCGTCACGACTTGCACTGCTTTTGAGACAATAAGGGCCTGACAACTGAGGGTAACCGGACTCTACATCATCAACTAGGACGATTTCATTTAGTTACCTTTCGTAGGTAATTTCGTGATAAGAAATTAGTTGGTGTTGATCATTTCAATCTTTACTAATGAAGAAGAACGAAGAATCAGAGAAGAGGTACAAGTATTCCCCCTACTACTTTCAAAAATCTGTGTTGCCGAGAGCCAAGAAAAGGTAAAAATAAGTAAACAAATGAAGTAATACTGTTTTTTTTTTTTTCGTTCGAATACCTTTTTGGATGGATGAGTTCTAAATAAACTGCCATAAACGAAAAAAATATATTGTAATATTCATGCACAATACCTAAAAATAAATCAATTTATATATAGATCTGTTAATTGAGGAGGGGTGTGGTCGGAAGTCTCTAGCACATAAGAATAAAGAATGATTTATGTGAAAAATTGTTTAAATGTTTCTTTTATAAATATTTACTAATTTAGTGGTCTACCAACCTCAAGTCTATGAAGAAAGAAAGATATACTTAATATTATATATTCTTAAATGTTAATTGTATTCTTTTCCTGAAGCATCCTGCTGCATTGATTGAGCATTGATGCTGAAGCGTCAATATCAGGGCATCCTTTAAGATCAAAGACAACAGTTCTGAATTCAGTGACTGGCTGTTTCTATTTTTTTTTTATTTTTTTTTTGAGGCCTTATTTTTTTTTTATTAACATCAATCGACTTTGTTAATAGTTTTTACAAGTTAGTAGTTTCTACATCTTTACAATTCTAAATAAGTAGCATCGCAAAGCTAAAGGAATCAGATATTAAGAAACACAGATATCAATCGAAGTATTTTCTGAGTGGATATTATAACTTAACTGCCTGCAGAAATATGATGGAATCTTCAACTATTTTAAAATCGGCTCTGGTGCCGCTGTCATTTTCCAGCTATCCAGTCATACAGTTCTGCCTTCTTTGAAAAGTCCTGCTTCTAAGCTCATCCATCTTACGAATTCACTAATGCATCAAGTGGGCATAATTCTCCTAAGGACTTTGTTTACTCGACCGACTTCCTCTGTGGACTGTTATAAATTAAAAAAAAAATCATATTTGCTTCTTAATTTTTTGCTAAGTTTTTTGTGCGTATCAAGAGATATTTTTTCCAGAGGGAGAATACCCCTTCTAATTATTCAAGACATTTATCTTGAAGCAGCGGTCCTAGCAAGAAAATCGGGGGTTGCCTTAGTGTTGGCAATATTTTAGTTTTTTGGAAATTAGCCTATCTTTTTATTTTAGTTTTGAAAAAACTATCAGATAAAATTCACACATCAGCATCCTCGATACATTGCAGAGTACGTTACAGACTCGGGAATGTTCTCGTTTTCTGTCATACGTTGTCTGTCATGTTCCAACATAAGTTGAAGCAACAAAGCTACTTCACCTGTAAAGAAGAGAAGGGAATGAGAAAGGGTTTGAGATAATATAAGCAATAATGCTGGAGCTCGCGGTGGCAGATGGTGTGAGGGCCCATATACTCTATCCTGTGGTCTGTGGTCTGTTCGCTGTCAGTACCACGTGCGGCCTCCTACACCAGATTGCTCAAGCTCCTGTCTTCTCACAGTTCCATGTTTCTGGTCAGCTCTCTCTTTAGGCCGATATAAATTAAGACTAACCACAATATGACCGTCGTAGTTCCCTCGCAAACCTAGAATTCACCATTAATAGCGCCTTTATCTAACAATGAAATTTCTGGTCTCAACATAAATTCAAAAAGGAAAACATAAAATAACAATATTTGAATAATGTAAAGGAACTTATGAAATTAATTATAAAATATAAAAGAAGAGGAAGAAACAAATATGAATGCAATAAAGTTGTAAATTATGAACAATTAATTGATTTGTATCTAATAGTCCGTTGTACAGACTCCTTTTTATGAAATTATTAACATCCGCCTGAAACTTCATAAATAGCTTCATCTTATCATAAGCTACAACAATTTTATTTACAAAAATACTCAGGGTTTGGGCGTTTTAAATTGGAGTTCGGCAAACTTTGTCTATTTAATTAGGTACTATAAATTCACCAATACCCATTTTCTTTTCAAATAAATCGCAAGATAATATGACCAGAAAATTGAAAGAAAAAAAAAGGCGTCCTACAAAGATATTGTGGCGTTTGGCCTATTTAACCTCGTGATTTTAAGTTTTTTCGGGGTGGAGGTCACCACGCCAAACAGACCAAATTTTTGTAGGTCAACTTTTTTTTAAAGAAAAATAAGAAGGAACCTCACACTGCTCAGCGGTAACAGAGGACTGGATTAAGAAGAAGAAGAAGAACTTTTTTTTTCTTAAATTTTGTGGTCGTATTAGCGAGTTTTTAGTGCCTAATTAAATACACAAAGTTTGCCGATCTCCAGATTGAAAACGCCCCAATCCCTAGAATTTTTGTAAATCAAATATTTGTAGGTTAGGACTACATGAAGCTATTTACGAAGTGTCAGGGGGATGTTAATAATTTAATAAAATGTGGTATGTACCAAGGGCTATAAAATGAGCTGTCAAAATAATCTATGAAAAAATAAAAATTGTATAAAAAATATGTATATTTAAAAAAATGTCCTCCGACCGCCGACTTATGCACCTGACCTACTAAAATATTGGTCCATTAGGTCTGACCTTCACCATGAAGAACTTAAAATAACGAGGTTATATAGGCCACCTTTTTTTCACTAGATGCGAAGTGAAAACTGGTGTACCTTGCTTACAATCTAAGAGGAACCCCGGAGGAGGTCATGTATGTGAGCTTTGCGATCCTAAGCACTGTGATTCGATCAAATTAAGAAAGAAGTGTAAAAAGAGATGTTTGAAAAATATATGTTCACACACTGAACTGTTCAAGTTGTATAGTATATAATATATGCTCATTAAGAAACATATAATTTTTCGTGTTGCATCGTATCTTGAATACTAATAATAAACTATTTTCTTTTATTGGGCAATACCAACATTTTGACCCAATATGAACAGTGGTTATAGTTTGAAGAGAAATTGAAAAGAAAAGATAACATTCATACCATATTTACAGAAAATATAAATAAATATAATAAAATAGAAGCAAATTAACAACTAAGTAATAACCAGAAAGTATATAAAATAAGTAAAAATTAAATAAATTTAAAAAAGATAATTAAAGTAAAAAAATAGTTTCCAACCTCAACAAGACCATCTTATGAATATGAAATTCCACCGGAGGAAATTCAGGATTTGTAGCAAAATTGTGAAGGCTGTTCTACTGGAATACTCTTCAGCTGTATTTGGTTGCTTAAATTCGCTCAGTTGTTTGATAATATCAAATAATATTTTCTAGTGTTGAAAAAATATTTTTTCTTCATTTGTTATAATAATTTTTCATCGAAAAGGTAAAGAAATACACTCGAAATTATAACACGATTTATTTATAGTAATCTGTTGAACTTATTTTGAATGCCACATACGTTAGGGATTTGCTGAAAAAATAAGCTTTATATAATAAAGCCATATCATTGTATTAGTTGTGAACCACTTTCGTCATTTATATGGTTTCAAGAACTAGATGAGTGTGAAGTACAAGATGGAGGTACAAGGGAGCGTTTTTTACTTTACATTTTTTTTTTACTTATTAAATGTAGTTTTACAATTATTTTAGTAATAATCATTATTCAATAATAGTTATAATTTCTATAATAACAAATATTACCGAAGGTACAACTATATTAATTGTACTTTGGGTCATTTATTATTTATAAAAATGGTTTATTTTTGTTTATATAATCAAAATCCGATGATAAAATAATTTTAAAATTAACATAGTATCTTCAACACATGACAAATAAAACTCTATTTTGAACAATTAAAAATCATTGCTATTTTATAACGTGTGGAGTATTGAAAAAAAAAATGACCCGAAATACACGTATCTCCTATCTAGTAAATATCCAGTGTTCTGTTTTTAAAATATCTTAGTATGGCTCACTAAGCCGTTCTGGAAGTAAAGAATACATAAAGGAAAAATTATCTTAACACGTTGACTGCCACGGCAATTTTCAGGAATCTGGCCTGAAAAAACAATTTGATTTAATCACATTGCAATATTAAAAACTGATATATTCCGAGTTTAATCGTAGCTGCACAAAGATGTCAAGTAAACAATAACGAGATAACTCGAAACTAGGCGTCCTAGAAATAAACGCAATCTACGAGTTATCTCGTAGTTGGGCAGTCAATGTGTTAACTATGTCTTTACATAAACCTCTGAGCACGAAAAAAATACATCTTTGTCATAGATCTATCTAAATTCTTGTGTGTGTCTGAATTTTGTAGTATAGTATATTAATTAATTAATGTAAATAGTATATTATATTCTTTTAGTATGTGCACTCCGATCCTATATTATAAATCATATTAAATTAAATATTTATTTTAACGATGGTGAGGCAGGCTTGAAACGAAAAACAAGTTAAGAAATAAATGATAGAAGATGTGCCAAGAATGTTATTGTAATTATTTATGATTCATGCTGTCTTTGAAGATAAACGAATATCGTAAGTATCTCGCGGATTTGTTCCAGACATTTAGTCACGTTTGCAAAATTTAATCAAGTACTTTGATGAATTATTTTATGTTAATGAAAATCTTTCGCAATTACAGTAACTATTTTTGATAGATAAAATGGTTCATATCATTTTTATAAAACACATATTGTATTTTCGGTACTAATAAATAAGGTCAAAATTTATAAAAACGTTTTTAGAAATAAATAGCTCCATAAAAAATTTACCTAAGTTAATAAATCTACGATTAAAATATTGTTCCGGTGAGTTGTCGTAAAGTCTATCTTATCTTCATTTGACCAAGGTGTTTTCTGTGTAAATATTAATCTACTTAATATAGGATTGTTCAAATAAACACTAGCAGTTTAGTCTGTTTTATTATTTTCCAAAAATAAACTTCTGTTTTCAAAACACTCTCAAGGCAAGACATAACCGATGCGGCCGTAGCCGGAGACTTGATGAATTATGTAATATTTCCAGACGGCCTCATTTTGAATTCAGGCCTCGGGGGACGTGAAAATTCGATAACTCTACAATATTTCTGAAAGCCTATACCGGGTTAGAAGTACTCCCGCACTCACCTACGAGGGCCCTCACCGACCAAATCAAAATTCCTAAAGGGAAGAGGGCGCAAGGGGGAGTTTAATGTGTTGAATCGCATTAACCGAAAGAAACAGCGCTTCACAAGGGGCTGACCTCGTGGCCCCGATAGTCAAATCCCAGGGCCTTTCATATCTATATATTGTATAGAGAGTAATTGTAAATATTATATATCCCTCTAATATATATATATTGGATCACCTGACCCGGGGGTGTGGTGGGGGCGGGGCTTGGGTGGGTGTGGCAACCCCCACCCCCAGTCGGACTTCTTTTTCTTGGGTCCCACCCCCTCGTACCGTCCGGGATACAATATCTACCATTGGTCGAGGCGGCCATTTTACCCTGGAAAGAGGTAAAATTCCGGTCCCATATTGACTAGAGCCATGGGCGAGAGTTTCATCTCGGCCTCCATATATCTCCCGGGAGCTTGTCCTTCTTAAGGGAAATGGAAAAAAAAGAGATAGAATGGAGAAAAAAAGATAAAAAAAAAGAGGAGAAGAAAGAGAGATATGTGGGCGAAGTTGAAATACTGTGTCTGCTCAAATACACTCTGTAAGCACCAGTCTCTTTTTCAGTATCACATTGCGAAATCCCAAAATTGAAGAAGCCTCTTTATTAAGTAAATCTTAACATAATCTTAGACTTGAATTATTTTAATAGATAAATGATATTATTATGTATTTGTGTCACCCCTCTAACTATCTACAAGAACTGTACCGTTTTTTAATCATTTAATTATAATTGAAATTAATATAAATTATGATATGTAACAACACTTAAAATGGAACTATATGACAGATAAGAGAATAAATAGATACCTATTCTATTAATATTCTACATAACAGTTTTTTAAAACATATTTACAAAAATATGAATTAGACTTTTGGAATTTTAATATAGAATTCGATTTCAAACTTTAAACCTTTGAAACTAAATAAAACATGAGGAGTAGGAAAAATAAACCCAATCAGAGTTCAGTTAATCTAGTTTTGAGGTATTGTATCGATGTTATATTTTATTATTAATCTTTTTATTGATACTGTTGTTTTAGCTATATAAAATATTTATGAAAAAAGAGGGTGCTATTGTTTTATTGTATTTTTTTAAAGTGTTTTCCAAATCTTTAATCGAGAAGCTAAGAATTCTTAACTCAACTAAGAAAACATGATGTTTGATATTTGTAAATAACCGTTGATACATGGCCGGATTAAAGTTTGAATCTTAATGATATTAGTTTTTAATTATATATATTTATATTAATATGTACACACTTATATTCTCCTATCATTTTTTTTTTACCTACATAAACAAAATATTTTTAAATTTCTTCTTTATCGTCAAGAAGGGTTTCTTCTATTGTCCATCAAACCCATCTTTAGATTTTTCCTTAGATCAGAAAACGTACTACATTCTAGAAAAACGTGCTTTACTATTTTGCAAAGGTTGCACCTTGGGGCTTCCAATCCTCGCAGAAGGTACCCGTGGGAATTCTCCTAATTTCCGAAACGTAGGCGGTAGGGGATGAATTTTTTCTCGTCTTCCATCTCAAGTTAAAAGTTTTCCATCAACCTCACAGTTTTTCTTACCTCCCTTAGTTTGCCAAACATATTCTCCATATTCCATTCCATATTTCCTCATAAAATGATGCAAACTGATGAGGCTAATCTTCTCTGAGGGTTGTTTCTACAATGCTTGTTGGGTATCATGGTGCCGAACAGAGCTGACGCAAGCTGTTTTATTACCATAGATACTCAGATGAGGAATGGAGGGCTATTTATTTAACTTTCTTGATTTCATAATTATTATTTAAAACTGAATTCATATAAATCGATAATCATCATTAAAAGGAGAAACTGTTATATAAAAAAAGAAAATATAAAAACTTATGATATAATAAATTATGGTAATGATTTTTGCATAAAATATATAAAATTCCAAGAAAAAAAAAATTAAATGCACAGACACATAATTATTTTGTAATATTACAATAACATTAAAATAGATACTAGTAATAAGCTGTTATTGGCAAGCTGTTCGCAGATCAGTTAAGTATATAAGTTTCTGAACAATTTCTGGAAAAATAAATTATAACCAAACCAATAACAACGTTATCAGTAACAACTCAAATCCTGAAGAAAAAAAATTATTTAAATGATAGAGGGGAAAAAGTGTGATGTTCAAATTGACAGGAAATAGAATAGCTCTTGATTGTGTAAATTAAAGACAATGGTATAACAAATATGGTATTTTCTTTGACAACAGAAGGCATAAGAATAATGGTTAAACACTGGTTAAATTATGAATTAATTTAATAAAAACATGATTATATTAAGTAAAAATTCTATGAATAATCTAAAATTTTGGTTCTATAAATTTAGGTGAAAATAGTCGAAATTCATGAACAAGCCTAAATTTAATGATATAAGGTGCCACAACCGGTTAGAATATTTTGGCGAAAAGATGTTCGTGAGTACCAGGTATATATGTACCTTCTTCAGATTAGTCAGGTTGCTACATTTCGTTTTTGAGCTTGGTTGTTCCCAGACACCAACTTTTTGGTGAAGTATTACGAACGTTGAAAACTTTCACGATCGTAATACTTTTCCTTACCATATATCTTAAAAATCAATGTATCATTACGGTAATATGTTCTGATATATTCTGATGATCGGAAAAACATTTTCTGAAACGTTTACATGAAATATCATATTGAGAAAACACAGTATAAAATAATAAATAATACATAATTTCTAATTCCTAATGCACCGCATGGCACAGCTACACAATGTCCATAAATATATTTCATACATCTCAGGAATCTAAAGATAATGATTAGGTAATTTTATAATTCAGTTAATTTTTTGGGTCCGTTTAAAAATAATTCGAATATATCAGTAAGGATATAATATCTTCCACATAATATGAAAAACAATGCCTATATCAGCCAATGGCTATAGAACTATGGAACTGTTGTTGACAAAATGGATTAAAATTAACACATATTCGTCCGGTAAATTTATACAAATTTTGTACCGCCATTCAGAAATGGCGGTATCACCACCATCTCTTTATCTTTGTTCGGCGAAAATCAGAATTGAATTTATTTACATTTAAGTAAAAGGACAAGAATCAATTATTTTCTGTGATATACAAATGCCCATTTATACTCATTTGTTTATTGGTGATTGCGAAATAAGGAATTTACGTCATGCGGACGAAAATGTGTTAAATACAAATTCAACGTATTTTGTGAATTTTCATGCACCTAAAATCTTTTCATAAAACTGAAAAAACTCTGATTAGTTCGTTGTATCTGACAACATTAACATTCATTAGATGAAAGCTATAGATATTTTATGTACCTCATTGGAACTTGTACTAATTTAGATTAAATTGAAATTTTTGAAAACCAAAGGAATTTAATTAACCAATCCATTTGAATTCTTCAGTTAACTCTCTTATCAAATTGTTTTACCAACTTTATTAAAGCCAAGTAGTTAACGAATCAAGGTTCGTATGAATCCGTTTTGTAAGATAAAAGATATATTTTATTAATTTAAAAAAATGTTTAAAAAATGCAGTTAATTTGTTAAAGATTATAATATATAAATGTTGAATGGACATAAAACATAAAACGATCAATTTTAATTACTTTATTAATTAAACTACTTAATTTATCTTACAGTTTATTATGTAAATTATTTAGTTCCATTTAGGATCTGCAATTTTTAACAATATCAACAATTCAATGATCATACAAAAGAATGATTTTCTGACGAAATTTAAAATTGTTACATTAAACATCCAATATCTTTAAGTTTCATTTAAGAATCAAAAGCCTTTGGATAGATAACATAATTTTAAATTTAATTAAATGAATATTTTTTTAAAATGATTATAAAATTGTTGACATTGTTTAAAATTGCAAAGCCCCCGAATCGAAACAATAACTAACATTTTTCTTAATAAATTATAAAGTAAAATGAGTAGTTTATTTTATTTAAAAAATGCACGGACGGCCTACGGTGGACGGCGGACAGACATTTTTATTCGTTTTTCGAATTCTAAGTATCCTGAAGAGTAAAACATAAAATTTTGAGAGGGTTCATTTTTGAAAATAATAGTAATGATAATAATAATTTTTAAAATCACGATATCTCTAATAATAGTGCTTTGATATCTATGAAACTTCCTTAATTTTTTAGGAAATTTAAGCACCTTTGAAACATCTTCTCACAATATCGACAAAAAAGAGTATACTTTTTGAGATTTTCGCAATTTAATTTTACCATCCCTCTTAACTTGTTTTCCATCTTCTTTTCGTTGAAGTGTGTTATATAGATAAATTTAAAGGGCGTCAAGAAAATCACTTAACGAAGTTTCATTGAAATCAGTGCATTCCTGTAGGCGCTACAATTTATAGCAACGCAGTTTTTTTGGCCGCCATTTTGATAGTAAAAGGCGGATAGTAATGTCGATGAAGGAGGGTCATCCTCGAGTGACCTCTGATTTTATGTCCAAATTTAAAAAAAATCGGTCCAGTACGGACGGAGGAACAAAAAAAAATTTATTCGTTTTTCGAATTCTACGTATCCTGAAACGTAAAACCTCGAATTTTGAGAGGAGGTAAAGTTTTTGAATTTTTCGGTCGATCACAATGATTCATTATTGAAAATAATAAACCAAAATGTTTATAACCAAAACTCGTTTTTCATAACTTCATTTTATAAAAACATATCATACAAAACCGATTCATCAGTAGCATAATAAGAAATTAATTGAACTAACCGGTTTTGATAGATTAGGTAAAACAGCTTGTTAAGGAAATTAAATGATCAATTAACAATTCAATATAAATTGTAATGTTGGCAGACATAATGAACTAGCATAGCACTAAAACACATAAAATAAGTCGAATATATATATAAAATTCTAAAATAAAACATCAAATCTCTTTTTGGTGTTAAGTCGCATATTTCGGCCGTAAAGACGCTAACCTGCGACCCACTATGCTAAGAATAAATAAAGATTATTTTTAATAAGAATCTTATCTAACTCGAGATATTAAATGACAGTTTTAAATATTTAACATTTTACTACATTGTACAACCTAAGTAATTGGAAAAAGTTGGGAAGAAGTACTGCTAAGTATCTTCCTTCCCCATGCCTGTCATGTCATTATTTCATGTATCGCCATCACATTTGCAGATTGTCAATAGTAAGTTGAAAGGCGCAAATACATTATTATAGAAAAAAAAAAACATTGTAATATTTGTATATTATGATAGATTTATCTAATTTTGTTTTAAAGAAAATGTGAATGTAAATATTAAGTATCTAATATATATTAAACATATAATATATACTAAGTTTCTTATCAAGTACAAATCTTCAATAATATTTAAGACTTTGAACTGTTTCCAAAAAATGAAGTATAAAATAAATCAGCTGTCATAAGATCAGAAAACTACTACTACTTCATTGTTGAAAATTTTCCAAGATTTTTCATTCCCCAATATAACTCCATATATTGGGTTGGCAAACAAGTCCTTACGGTTTTTCATGGTGAAATAAAACTCAATGTGTTATAGAAATAAAATGTATTTTAATTTACAATATATCGACCATTATATAATACGACTTTTTCCCATCTTTCCACTAACTGCATAATGCCATGTTCATAGTATGTGTGGAGTTTATTGTTAAAAAACTGATCGAAGTGGTTTGTGATGTCCTATTTTTTTTTTCTTTTTTTTTTTGAATTCATGGTATTCTGTAAAGACAAGGATATCTAAATTTCTTGTAGATAGTTAAAGTCGTATTGAAGTTAGAACATTTTTTTTCGAAAAAAAAATCATGTGAGTGATACAAACATTAAGCCTGGAAACACAGCCGAGCTTGTGCAAATGGTTTTCTACGCTTGTGTGCGACACATTTAGGGCCAAAGCAAGCTCTCGCACTGATTATGTGGGATTTTGATCAACAATGCCCTTAACATTGCTCGTTTCAATTTCATGCGGGAGACCAGACCGTCGAGGATCATTGATGTCAAAATTTCCTGAATGAAATTCGGCAAACCAATTTTGACAGGTGCGTTCGGTTAAGGCATCATCTTCATAAACACTGCAAATTTTTCTATGAGCTTCTGCAGCACGCTTACATTTTTTAAAATATTTATTTAAATATACCGATAATGAATGATATTTACTCCCACATTCAAAGTGCAATAGCAAACAAAATACTTATCTAGTTTTAACAAGAATTAACAGATATACTTGTTGACATATTGCAAACAGGATAAACAATTAATTTATCAGATAAGAAGTGTATCATAGTGACATAAAAAAAAATAGAAAAACCGAAAGGATCAATTTGCCAACCCAATATATAAACACACATATATTTGAACAGAAAAAAAAAAGTTAAGTGAAGGGTTCATCTGGAAATTTATAAATCTAATTAGTATTTGAGATCTCTCACATATTCTCTCCACCCAGCAATTTGGCATAACTGCAGTTCGGCATAATAGTAGCCACAGGCGAATCTGCGGGAGGGGGGGAGGGAGGAGGAGCTTTCGGGCTGAAGCGCCCCCCCAAAATGGTAAAATATAACCATGTTTTACAGAAAAAAATATTAAAAACTAACTCTTAAAGTATTCTTGTTGGTTTAATTACACTTAATAGGACTTCGAGAACGACATTAACACCATTTCATATAGGTAGTTAATTTCTTTCTTTTTTTTTCTAATTAATTGTTGTTATATGTATATGAAAAAAAATCTTTCTGGCTGAAGCCCCCAAAAAATTAAATCCCGGATCCGCTAGTGATAGTAGCCAATTACTTAACCACCAAATGAATGTTTAACAGTATACAGCATTAAAGGAATATAAACCACAATTTGGCAAATTATATTCAAATAATAAATAAATAAAATCGAAGGTCGAAGAAAATCGAAGAAAACTATTTTTGTTTGAATAATTTATATAATGATTATTCTATTGACTATTCATTGAAAAATAAACTTAATTACGTTATATTAATATGTAACAACCTTCATGAAACCTGGCCTATACATCATATATATATGTAGCAATCTTGAAATGTTTGCAATTTTTTATTTTCGCAATTTTTTTTTTGGATTGAGCTTATAAAAACAGAACAATCATTACAATTCAATGACATAATTATCCTTCCCGCAGCCTTCACTTCATATTATTTTACTTTTGATTTCTTTAAAAGTATTTTATTTCTTCGGGGCTATAACTTTTATTTCTTTACTTCTATGAAATTCATTCAATAAAAAACGAAGAATAGCTTCATTAAGAAAAGAATTAAATAATTATTTAATTTAAAAAACAAACAAAAATTATTTACTCAAATTGTACAATTACATCATACCATATTTTACTACGACCAAAAATTTATTCCATTATTGACCTAGTGGGAGCTCAATTTCTACTTACACAGAAGCGATGAGCCGAATATAAAATAAAGAATTTTTGAACATACGTAACCACCATAAGAATACCTCAGCAGGCTTGGTGGTTTCATATTATTCGAAAACACTTTAAGGAATCTGATATTACCTCAAAGCAGTGAGTAAAACCAACACGTATCTTTCTAAAAAGCTATAAAAATCTGGTAGAATTTAATTTAAACTACCTACCTCTCATCAAGATGGATTCGGACAGAAATAAGATACATTTTATTAGACTTTTACTGAAATCTTATAATGAAAATGAGTGCTATAATTTATATTGCAGTAGTTTTCGATAAAAGTTAATATTAAATTTTCGAAATTCCCGTATTCTGCAACTTGCAAAACTTGTCTCTATTTAAAGTAATAAGATTCGTGATCATCCCTCTCTGTCTTTCATCCCTCCTTCTCCACCCTCCCCACTCCGTTCCCCTCGAAGAACAGAGGTCGATACATCAAAAAATCGCCTGACCGCGGAGGACAACAGACATTAATCAAAAGAGAGACGGAATATTAGCTGTAGACAGTTACTATTGATTCGGTCAGTTATAACTGATAGCACAAGTCATGCAAACCAGTCTGGCCGCCACATTTTCATCTTGTATAACACAAAAGTTTTCTACCCGGGAAGAATATTTTGTTTTTTTTTCTTTAGTAAGCTTGCATTGTATATATATATATATATAAAAGAACAATATTTCCACAGCTAAGAAGTGACTGATGCAAAACCAGTACATATAGGAAAAATCTTCTCTTAACGGCTTTAAAAATGTTCTGGGTCTAATCCATTTTTTGTGCATTTCTCATGTTTCTAAAGAATTGTATAACAACCCCATAATGCTGTGTAACTGTTTTCGGTTTAGTGATGGTAATAAGAGTTATTACCAAAAAAGTTTTTTATTCATCAGAAACCAGATGCCATGGCATTCAATTTATCACATCCATGAAGACCTACCAACGGCAGGTTGTATATTTTGATTATACATATGATGTCAGAAGACGAAAATTGCTTTTCCACCATTAAGAGGGGAGAGGTGATAACTGTTTACCACGGACGCGCTAAATAATTAAAGCTATCTTCATTTATAACATATTTTATAATTTATAATAAATATTTTATTTATAATAATATGTTATAACCAGTAAAGACAATACGGAAAGTTTGTGAGGTTGTTTATTTTTTATTAAAAAACTATTTCCGTTAACCATCAATGCCTATGATGCATAGAATTATTTATAATAAATTGCAAAGTATAATATATTGATTGTGAAAATAAATATGAAAAGATTTTTTAGAGATTATTTTAAAAAAACTATTACACCAAACAAGAGAAAGTAATAGGTAATAAATATATTACTTTATTTTTAAATATACGCAAAACCACGCCAATATAAATTTGGATAATGAGATTTATGAATTCCAGCCGAGATTTTTTTTTTTTGTCTTCAATTTTTTATCCGCACCTGTCATGGTAGTGACAATTAGCAGATTTGTTAATAAGTGGAAAATGGCTTGATGGGCATGACAAAGAATGGTGCCCAGCAGCACCTCATCCCTGGTCTGTTTACATAATAAAATCAGGTAAGGAGATCTCTCATCCAGCTCCTTTTCAGTCGCCTCCTGATTAGCATTTCCGCCGTGGCCATGTCGTTGATAAGTCCATTGTGATGTCCGTGTAATTTAAGATGAAATCGGGAGTAAAGAGTACGTATGTACTGGTCAATGGTTTGTTGTCTTAGGTCGGTATGTAGTCTTGTTTTTGACATACCAGGGAGCTGCAGTTATTAGTCTTAATATTTTAGATGGAAAGGATTGTAGTTTTTGTAAGTGAGTCTTTTTTGCTGATGTATTGCGGGATGTGTTTCTTCCTTCTAGGTTCTTCAATTGTGGTTCTTCTTACCTTCGTATAAAATAATTTAGTGATTTCAAATATTTTTTCATTGTAAGTGTCCTTACTTAAATCTACGAAAAACATAGGTAGTGGCCGTTTAAAACGTGAGATGGCGTTGGTAATACCTACGATTTTGTATCCGTATATTTCTAGATCGTTTTTAATCTCTTCAATTAAATCTGTTGTGATGAAGATCTTTAATCACTACCCGAGGATTTCTAACCTCAGGAAGCTGATAAGTATGAAATTCAGCTCCGCTGTTTTTCAAGCAGTTAACTATTTGTCTGTAATCGTTTGGGGTACGGGGATAAATAGTTACTCCCTTAGAAGTAGTTCTTAGCAAAAAAGAATCTGGTCCTGAATTGGATTGTAAATACGTCACAAGAGCGGCGTGATTTTCAACATCGGTGATGTAGATTGGAGGTGGATTCTTAATTGTATTAGATGGTGGATTAGCAGAAGAAGTTTGGCATTAGTCGTTAGTACTAGATAGAACCTGGAAACTATTACTAGTTGTTACCACTACTTCCTGTTTTTTCTGTTTCCTGGGGTCATTGTCTTCAGTAATCTTCCGTTTTCTGCCAGTTACCAGTTCCCATGCACCTCTTTCGTTGCCTGCGCAGGGAGCATTGTCGTAGCAGTCCATACGAGCCGCAGCTTGGGCTGCCTCGGCCTCCTTCGTAACAGCGGCTGATTCCGCCTCACTCATGGGTACTTCTCCGAACGTAAGCTTAAATGATTTTGTTCGTCTGGTTATTTAGGTAAAAATAACTCTTAATCCCATAGTTATTTGCGAAATTTTTAGAACGAAAACAATTTTAACTTTTATATTTGGCAAGCACCAAATGATCCAAAATTTAAATTTATTTTTTGTTGCTCTTAATTATAGTTTATGTTACTGATAAAAACATGATTGTTGTAGATTAGAACAAAAAGTATACTGAGCTATATTAAATGTTATATTCGACATTAACCTACAAATTTGGGAAGAGGTATGCCCAAAATATATAGTAAAAAAATATTGCTTGATTTATTGAAAACTGAAAAATAAAAGTAAATACAATTAAAAGTTTTAGAGCGGAGTTTTGAACGGTTGCTTTAAAAACAGAAATAATTTTTCATAAAAGGTCCTTAAACTTGGATCAATCACCTTTAAATATTCATTAAAGGATATCTTCTACAATTTATTTTATTTTTTTTAAAAATCCTCAATCTCTGATGGGCTCATGTATACTTTCGTTGATTATTTCAAATGTAAATCCATCTTCATCTATATTAATGTCTCCGCCATTCCGATTACATTTCTGATGATTTTTTAAACGAATCCAGGAAGAAAAGTCAATATTACAACATTGGTTGTTGTTAAACCAGCACTTACTCTTTAGTTACAATAAGCCTATAAATTGTATTGAAAAAGAAACAGGTAATGAGTTTATGTTCCTGAATATTTTTTCAAAACAAAACATGAGAGAAAGGATGGTTATTGTAGATTGCCTATGAGTCAGACAATTAATGAAACCAATTTTTACCCCGGAGGTTAACAACACCATGTTCATTTTTGAATTTGTTCAGGGAGCCAAGTTTTCATAACTTTCACCTATTAAAATCTGTTTCTTAGCTGCTAAATTATTTAATAACGAAATGGACATGGTGTCGTTTACCTCCGGTGCACAGAAATATGCATGTCACTTACGTTTGTATTGATATTTTAATTATAATTGAATACCTAATCTTGACATGTATCAAAAGATGATACTAATAAATAACCAGGACTCAGTCATTTTTACAATGTACATTGGCAAAATTTCAACATACTTATATATACAACATTTCTACTGCGGCAGAGCACATTCAAACCATACTTGTTCCCTAACGTCTTGGGGAAAGTTGGATTCTAGGAGATCCCTGAAATTATCTCTTAACGTGAATGTATTTCCCTAAGCCTATATTTTAAAGATGGCTAGTTCGATTTGGCCAAAGTTAGATTAAATTTGGAAAATAGTAAATAAGTGATCTGGTACCAATTTCATCTAATTAAATTTAACTATTTAAATTAATGCACTTAATTATTAAGTATATAATGGCTGTGAAATGTGACAGGCAGTGAACTCATGCAAAGGGGGTTTATTAGTATACATTGTATAAGGTCGACAAATATCTAATTGTTTTCAACTGCTGTTAATTTATTTTATTTTTTGTAGTTGGTCTCTCGGCCATTTTCTTTTTAATCTGCGTCGATCAGGAAATACGGAGCAGGAAATAGAAAGGACTAATGGGTTGAATTGATTTAGAATTGAAGAGTGAAATGAAGTATGTTTGCCGTGTATTAAGGATTTTACTGTTGGGATGTTCAAGTCGTTTGGTGTAGTGTTATTTGAAATTACCAAGGTGCGTTGACAAATTTTAGTAGAATTTTTTATTGTATTTTGTTTATGTGTGTTTGTTTTGCCTAACCTCAAAATTCTGCTCACTATGTCAAAATTGGTCTCAGTATGGTGTTGTAGATTAATAGCTTGTTTCGTAAGCTAAGTGAGGCTCTGTAGTCTAAAAGATGTGAGAGTTGGTTATAACGTCTAGTCAGTTTTTGTCTTTTAAATTTAGTATGTATGTTCCAAGTAAGCTTTTGTCTAAGTAGAGTCCGAGGTACCGTACATAGTTTTTTGATGGCACTGGGTTATTGTCAATCGTTACGGCTGGACATGAGGCTGTCCTAAGAGATTACGTCACGTGGTTAGATTTTTTACTACTGATTAGATGGATTTTTATGAGATTTTAAGAATTGATAATAAGATTGTTTTCATTGATTAATCAAATTATTCCGACTTAATCCGATTAAGTGTACGTTTTCCCTCGGCAAGAATAGTCTTACAAAACAAATTCTTCTGTAGATTTTATTTCCATGTCTTTAAATTCTTAAGTCATTCTTCTGTCTTTAAATTCCATAGAAATGGCGATGAAGCTATACTGCACATACTTTTATTTTGTCTTCAGATAATCAAAATAAATTTCATCCCTACGTTTATTGTTTTATTGTTATCCCTACGTTTAAAGTTGTTTCACACTTGTTCACGCACGGCCGTTGCGTGTAGAGAGTACCCCTTCCCCTTTGGGAGCGTAAGAGGTGTGGCTGTTAATGCCGTCGGATGAGCGCTAAGTGCTCGCAGGGACCCGAAAGGTGGCGAGCGTTAGAGATTACAAGCCACCGGCAGAAGAAACTGTCTCTATCTGGATATTTAAATATTCATCACCGAGCTATTTAAGGGGAGCTTATAGGAGCTCATTTACAAGTTGGGGGATTCGGAGGTAAAGAGCTCTTGTCAAAGTGGGATTAGCCTTCCCCGGGATATGGCTCCTAATGAATGCATATCGGCTTTAACTTCGGAGAAGCGAAGAAAGAAGTCTTAAGAAAATACTCTTAAGGTCCCTATCGGACTCTATGCAAATCGGGTCCCTCCAATTCAAATTCTTCCGAGCTCCCCCTGTCCCTCCAGATAGCACTCCAGAAAGGAAAAACTTTACTCTTTCCCCTCCTTTCTTCTTCTCTCCCTGTGTTTTTATCTACTTCCTACTCCGTGGGGTAGTCGCCCAAGACGGAGAGGTCTCTTATAAAGAATACACTCTTAAACCTGGAAGAGGTTCTTTTAAGAACTTACTTTCTCATGTCGATAGCTAAGTTAAAATTAGATTCTAGAATTATCATTAAAATAACATACTTATGTTTCATAATATCAAAAATTACACAATATTATGAATCTACTTAGATATATCGATAAATATATAATGTATTTATTGGTTGAATATACAATGTAGTTTTATTGGTCTTGGTATTGCTACAACTGGGCGGTCTTCGTCTCGGTCTTACAAGTTGCAAGGACCAAAATCTTCTAAAACAATATTCATAATTATTTATGTATTTTTTAAATTTATTTATTTATTCAGTAATATAACAACCTGTCAGACGGAAAAACAATATAGTGAGATACGAACACATTCACACCATATATACAGAAACACATAAAATAAACTTAAGCAAAATAACAACTAAATAATAATCAAAAAGGGTATGCAATAAAAAATAAAATAACTTAAAGATAAGTAAATTAAAAACATAAAAACACAGTCATACCTATAAACAAGCAGGCTGGAAACCCCAACCCTGACTTGTCCCTCCAACCACAAAGGAAAAGAAGGACTCCAAGAGATCTCTGCTCTACTCTCTCAACCGCGCCACTGGTGCTAAAGCAAGTCAACTATAAATTAAAGCTCAATATTTTTCAATTTAATTTACCTTTTATATATGTTATCATACTATATTTTTATAAAACTCTGATTTATGTTGTAACTCGTCAAGGTGGATAGGCCTGGAGAAGAATTCGAAATAGTTTTGAAGATCAATCAACATTAAATTCAATTAATTTAACACTGATATTTTGTATTGTTTCAACCACTAAATTAATTATCTGTTTTTTCTATGAAGTACAACATTAATTTCTCACCTATGTTAAGAAAAAATAATTCTACTTAATGCTTAATATAAGTAAAAATTTAATCGAAAATGAAGTCCAATTAATTTTTATAAACGCTTTAAATAATGAAATTTGTTTTGAGCAAATTTTTATGTTTGCTCTTTAAAAGATTTTGCGGTAGCAGGATAGCTCAGTAAATCAGGCACTGTTCTTCTTTGTTGTCAGCGTCCGGTTGTGAAAGGTAGTTTTTTGTTTTGCCACATCAGCGTTTCTGAGTCACTCACAATCCTTATAAATCGGGTACTCTAAATAAAATAATTAACTAAAGGAATACATCTAGCAGTTCAGCATGATTTCAGCCAAATCACCTCCTTGAAGAGCAGTTGACCAGGAAACAACACTTCTTTACAAAGTACTGAACTCAAAACTTTCCATTTAGTTATCGCTAATGTTTGATTAGTTTCATTGTTTAATTGTAGATATATGTAAGGAAAATGACTGCTTAGGATGGAAGTTGTCGAAAGATCTGAGGGGAAAGGAGATCATATGCAGGAGATTTACGGGGGATTAACTATATCCCAAATTTTACTTCGGAAGGATGAATTGCTTTAGGGGGCAAGGAAAGTGGGATAAGTGATGTAAGGAATTCTTCTACTGCTAAGGTGTGGGCGAGATGGGATTCCAGATGTGAAATAAATGTATTGGAGGGATGTTTGGCGAAATCCAAAGATAATTGTCACCGGAGAGAGAGCATAGGTAGCAGTTAAAGGATTGTGATCTGAAGATTGCTAATTCCAGTTTTAATATTTTAACAATATTTAAACAATGGTGCGACATTGTTTGATTTTTTCAAAGTTTTTTCAATTAATTTCTCCAACTAAAATCTATTAGTTTATAGAATGGAAAAAATAATATAATTATTGGAACATTGATAAAAATAATAACGCACCCTTTGCATATGTAAAGAATGCCAATTACATATGAATATAACGGTTTGGGGGAGTAAAATTATTATTGCATCAAAGAGGAGAACGTGTTTGTTTAAGGTTTCCCCTCCACCATCCTCATGGAAATGAAGAGGTTTGTAAAGAGATAGGAAGGTTCCCTGTAGTAATTGAAGTACCAGAACGGAGGGTGCATTATTCCCAAGTGATTTTAATACTTGTAAGACATGTAAGAATTTTCATACTTATTGGTGTATATATAATTAGTGTACATAAGATTTCTCCACGTCATTTACTTTTAGTATTAATTTTATAATGCATATCTACATTTTTTTTTGTATGTTCTTCTCAACTTCACCTTTTAGGCTATACGGAGGTTTTCACGGGCCAGGGGTAAGGGCGGGGGATTAATGCCAAGAGGTAATCACGTTGTCGTGCAACGCGCCGTGCTGTGCACACGCGTCAGCCCGCTAAGTCACCTCGTCCCTGTATTGCATATTGCATATGCATGTGTACATTCAAGGGGATGTTGCGGACGTGGGGTCACCCATTTCAATGAAACCTTTATTGGTGATACAAGGCCGAAAAACATTAGAACTATGTTCGAGGGTTTTTCTCAATGCACCCTAGGAAACTAGAAAAAAATATTTGATATAATTTTATTATTTTTTTATGTTACTGTTTTCTGACGACGCTCGGAATAAATTTATAAGTATATTGCAATAATTGTTTAATGTTAAGAATAGATTTAGTTGTATCTCTTGGAGGGCGTGATACCTGAGCGTGTTACAGCTTAAACTTTAATATTCTCGAGTATAACTAAGCCAGTTCAAATCCGGTCTGGGCGGGTTGAAATCTATTTTCTGGCGTACCTCAAAAAGAATCTTCACCTTCCCACC
Source organism: Nezara viridula (assembly GCA_928085145.1). Classification (NCBI taxonomy): domain Eukaryota; kingdom Metazoa; phylum Arthropoda; class Insecta; order Hemiptera; family Pentatomidae; genus Nezara; species Nezara viridula. The sequence continues at coordinate 48,442,321 of OV725077.1, read as the reverse complement.
CGGGTCAGAATAGGTTTGGTTATACCTCTAGAACAAGCCCTTGTACGCCAAAAATGGCGAGGTAGGATTACCGAAAATAATAAATCAAAAGTTCTGCATCCATAAAAGTTTATGCAGGTTTTAAATACTCCAGGCACCTGTACAGCCTTTGTAAATATTGTGTAGATAGAAATATTAAATAGAATTGAATTTGTGTCTATGAAGTTCGTTGTTGCACCTCAACTTTTTGTCTCTCTCCCGCCAATATTTTGCTATTTAGATAAGTGAAATAAAACAAATTCCAATTTTCCCAGGTGAAACTTATTTTTATAACAGAGGGACCAGTTAAAAGTGTGTTAAGTGAAATTTTGTGAATTATTATGGGTATCACCAGAAATCTACTTTTCTCACTTTCTTTGTATCTAATGGGCGTCCATTACAGAAATAAACATTCCTTTGTGAATCATGAGTTGAATCCGAAAATTGAATTTGCTCCTGTGAAAATTCTTAAATTTCAATTCCGTTTTTCTATTAAAATGATTTTTGCACTTAACACACTATACACAGGTGCCATAGATACGGTTTTTAAGTGTACGATTTTATTTCTGGCATTCCCAATGGATGTATGTCTCAGCCTTTCTCCTTGAACTACGAATTAACAATATTAAGATATGTATCGTCTGCACCATGTTGAAGTAACGATTGATAACCTGCCCCACGCTGCTTTAACATGGTATCGATTATATATTACGTAGATAGCATAGGTGATAAGCCACAAAGAGGATACGTTAAAAAGCGTATAGAGTGGAGAAGATTCTGGACCAAGATGACTTATGGATCCTGAAGGAGCTGTTAACAGAAAATAAACAAGACAGGACTCTATATAAATGCAATGAGGTGCCCGATCAAAGGACTCGATTTAGAAGGAAATGAGTCAATCTATATTTGACACGAGTCGGTCCTTATTGAAACCCACCACCGCCGCCTCATCTTGATCCTCCTGGGGTTGCCCTGACTGCTACCGTCTTCTGCGGCTTAGCCTGTCCGCTCTCCCCAGTCCCACGGCTGTGATTAGTCTTCTCTTTGTCGTTGATTTGTTGTCATTTACATAGCAAAGGATCGTAATAAGTATATTAGTAATAAACGCTGGAACATTATCGCGCCTTTGGATTATCCCAAATCTGCCGTATTTGAATGATAAATGATAAGTAGTGTTGCTCAAATGCTCAAACTTAGTATTGTTCTTAATCTTCTCAACAGAGTCTCGCAACATTCTTGCTATTAGCTATTAGCTTGTTACTATATAGATGTTACTGAAATTTTTTATGTAGGAGGAACCTAACTAAGAACGAATGAACTGGTTATACAAATTCTTTACATATAGTAACTAAAATTAAGGTATTAGTAACTATATTGCTTTAATTTTTATTCAAAAAATCCTTTTTTTTTTTTACCGGTTTTGGTCTTGGTCTTGCAGCAGTTAGACTTAAGACCAAGACCGATTTCGGGCAACACTAATGACAAGTCATTTGATTATTTATATTATGACATTAGATTATCATCATTAAGGTTGTTGATATAGGCAATATTAACGTTTGGAAAGCTGCCAAAAAAAAAAAAAAAAGAAAGAAAGGACTAGTCCGATATCGTTCAAAGGAATAGGCCTGGAGGAGGCCTGAAACTTAGGCAGAAACAAAGACAATAAATTTTATAAAATCTATTAAACACATTCTACTCAATCACTAGAAAGTGTTTTTTAGCTCAAATTGTTTCAAAACATTCAGGGGATTTCACCTAAAAAAATAAGCCACGAAACTTAAAAATCGATCCAGCCGTTTGCTCCAAAGAATTTATTGAACACATTTTATTGAAGAATGGGTTAGTTTTTTTTAGCCCAATTGTTTCAAAACACTCAGGTGATCTTACCGAAAAATTTGAGCCATTAGACTTAAAAATCGATCTGTATACATCATTTAAAAAGGCGCTTAAAATATCGTTCCATAGCTTTTAGTGGACAACTAGACCTTCTTGTCCGCATCGCATAGTCGAGTAGAAAAAGGCATGTATTTTGTTTATTTTTTTTTTTTTTTTATGCAAAACATATTTATTGAGAGATACTACAATCCGTTACAATTAAGGGCACTTTTTTTTATTATTAAATTACAGAATTAAAAAAAAAATAAACAAATTTTGCTTAAAAAAATCTAAATAAAAATGATATATATATTTTTTGTTTAGCTGAAAATTGTTATTGTTGGGTTTTTGTTTTTGGCTTCATTTTTAGAATATATCTTCTATAGTAAAAGAGTTCCTTGTTGTTTTTTTTTAAATAAATTTTAGAATAAAACGAATGATTATGACGAATAAATTGGAGAATGGTTTCTCTCAAATTAACTTAATGAACATAATTATAATGTCTTCACGAATCCTGCACAGATCATCATAACATAGCTATTATGAGGGAAGATTTTACAGTCAGCTATATACAATTTTGTGTTATAAATTATCTTATTTTCCCGATGTAGGAAGACTGCGTCGTTTTTTATCATTTAATTTGGTGCACTGTTTATAGTACCCTCCCCTATTGCCTAGTCCCTTCAGTGTATACTTGAATCCAGAAAGGGCACAGTTTATAACCGGGTGATATATCTCGACATTCACTTAGAGCCCTTTTTCTGTCGGCGCTACCCCGGTCATTATACGGAACTATAAATCGTCGGAGGAGCACCGGCCTTGATCTGGGTCTTCAGTATTTTTCAGAGAGGAGGTGGCATAAATAAACGATAAATTAGCACGAACAAGGGGGCTAATAAAAGAAATGTGCCCCCCTCCAGCAAAAGATTTGTGGTCCCTAAAGCCGGGTATTGTATTTAGATCCAAGCAACAGTGCACCCGGGTCAGGTACTCATATTTCAAGCTACTTGTTTCCGATCCTTCGGGAAGAGTACTTGAACCACTTGGAGGAATGGACACACCAGCCTTTGAGATCCCTCCCTAGCTCAATTTTTTATCCAAAACTTGAAACAAATCAACATAAAATGTTTTTTGTTTGTTAGTTACGTTATAATAAATTTAAAAAAGTATATATTTAAAAAATAATATTTAATAAGTAATTTTGGAAATTTTATCCACCCTGAGGGAATGTATTTCCATATTTAATTAAACATCTTAGTAGGTTAATAGAGAAATTGACATCTAGGGATATTTAAACTTGGTGTAATGGTGGGGTGCCTACCAACCCTCTAAGAAAACTCAAGACTCGGGTCCCTCCCTGCAACAATACATGGGACGAAATCTGCCTTATAGTGCCTTAGCAATAGTGATAGGCACTCGACTACTACATTAATGTTAAATATTCGTAAATTTACGTATCAATCTAGTAAGAGATTTAATTAGGTAAGAAAATGAATTTGAATTTCCCAATTTTTTTCTATTAATCCATTTAGAATTGCCAATTTTTTCAATCAGTTTTTTTTTTTTTTTAAATTCGAATAACATTTTTGGCATTTAAAATATTAACAACTTATTTTCATAACATACGATCACATGATATTATTTCAAATCAATTAATAATCGAGATACCTAAAATATTTTTTCAGTAATTTTTGATAAAATAATTTCAAAACATTGACACTAATTGTAGGTAATAATAGCCGTTCAAGCCACCCGCTCAAAAAAACAGTACATAGCTTTTAGTGGACAACCCAAACACATAACCTTCGTGTCGCTTCGCTTAATCGGGTCAATTTGAAATATATACGATATAGCCAACTTTCACATCTTCTGGACTTCTTCACTCTGGAAAATCTTCACTTAACTTACGAAACAAGCGACTGATCTACAACACCTTACTGAGACCTATATGGACATATGGAGCAGAATTTCGGGGTTCAGCAAAACAAACACACATAAACAAAATACAATCAGCACAATAAAAAATTTTAAGAAAAATTATTAACGCACCTTGGTACATATCCAATAATACTATACATAACGACTTAAACACCCCAACAGTAAAATCCTACATCCACGACAAATACACTACATTTCATTCTTCAACCCAAAATCACTCCAATCCTCTGGTTCTTTCTATCTCCTGCTCCCTGTTACCTGAACAACACAGATTAAGAAGAGAATGGCTAAGAGACCTACTATATCAATAAAACCAAATCAAGCAAATACACCAAGACAGTACAAACACAACAAATTTGATAGATGCGCAGCAGCGCAGGCGCAAATTGCATAAAATATAAATAAATAAATAAAATAAATTATGCTATAAAAATATTAATAGCAAGAAAAATCTGTCTATTAACGCTAAAATTGAAATTTGAAGCTCCGTGAACAAACCAGTAATCTCATTTGTTACAGTAACAGCCAATATCCCTAAACAAGAAAAATATATAAAAATTGAAAGGAGAATATTGAGAATAATTCAAGGATTGAAAATCACCGAATAAGAATAACGGTTAATATCAAATCAGAAGAATTGTGGGACCCGGAAAACTTATACACTGCAATAAGGGAATAAGACTGAAATTCTACGAATATAATAAAAAATAAAATAAAATAAATAAGAAAAATATTTAACCTGAAAAGCATGGGAGACAAGAGATACTCAAATCTGCAATTTTCTATTATTCGGTGAATCTGCGGAAGCACCGGCCTCTTACTTCTCATAGATTTATTAACTTAATCTCGTTAATCGGGGAAGGTTACTGAGAAACGATTTCAAAATTTCCACCAACCTCGACCCTGTCAACCGTCTTCTTAATAATAATAATAATACTTTATTTATTCTGGGACGAGTCCCTTTAGAATAATACATAAGGACAGTAATGTGGGCTAAGGACCCTCAGAGATACATAGAAAGAAATGTTGAGTAATGAAATAGTCATATTAAAAAATTTTAAGTTATTTTCTAACTTAAATAAGTTATAATGCCTTACTGTACATATTGTCAGTTGGATTAGTTTTGAAGGGGTATCTCTCATGGCTTGGTATACCAGTTCCTTCGAATTGGTAAATATAATTGGTATACAAGTAGTTCCTTCCTGCTAACAGAGCTATACGCACACTTGTCGTCTATGAAGAGTAACCACATTCTGCTGCTAAATTGACTTATTCTTATTATTTTGGCAGTGTCTTTGAGGTCCAATTGTCTTCCATCTTCCATCGTCAACAAACTTCCTGCCGGATTGAAATTCAGTTAGAACGCTATTTGTCTCAGGCGCTTTGTTGTTTTTCAGCTTATCTGAAATTAATTGAATACCAATGCTGTATGAAGGAACTGTCTCACTTTCATTTTTCTTTTCTAGTGAGGTGCCGATCATCTGATCCTCAAGAATGGGATTAAGGAATTTCTTGAAGTACATACTCTCCATCTTTCTTAAATACCCAAGACAACAACTAGTTGCTCACCTTTAGCATTTCTAGCTGTTGAATTGGTGCTGAAATCTGCAATTATGTTCTTGACTTCTTCAAAAAAATCTCATTATCCTTTAGTAGCGCAAGCTTTTTATTTTTATTTACCACTTTCTTTGTCTCGGCAAAATGTTAAATCCTTATAATAAATATCGTGGAGGACAAGTAATTTTATGCGGATTTAAGTCATAGTTAGAGTAAAAATGAATTACGTTTATTTAATTTTTGCCGAGGTTTTGGCTTACGCTTCAGACTATCATCAGGTCTGCTCGTTCAGAGGGATTTGGACAAGTCAGAACTAGCATAAATCATTGAAGAAGCATAATCTCTGATGAAATGGACCAGTACTAGGCATCTTAAGGTGCGCCTACCTAGCTTGAAATCGTAACCTCTCGCAACTATAGAAGAGAAGATTGGCGACAATCCAGAAAATAGCTCTGCTGCTGGTTACAAAATCGTATAAGACTGTTGTTCACGAACACGAACACGAAGCGGTGCAGGTTTTAGTAGGAGGGGTACCTCTCGATCTTCTCCTGCAAGAAGAGGAGATGAAGTATATTTTTAAGAAAGAAGAGTCAGCAAGTCTTCCAGAAAATCTTCTAGAAAGGATTGAGGCAGATCCATCGAAATGGCAAAGAATAATACGGGAGGACACCATTGAACTGTGGAATCGAGTGTCGGTACCTACTCATTAAGGCCCTTTCTTGAGAAAATTCTGTCCTATTGTCTATTGAAGGCTGGAAGCCGTAGCGATATGTATCCTCTCTGATTATTGGGTATAACAAATCCTCATAGGGCTTGGGGATTTTGTGCCAAGTTTCATGCCTTTGGGAAATAAATTAATCCCCTATATTCCTGTTGTAGTGTTCCGGAAACTGCTGAGCATATCGTCACAACTTGCACCGCTATTGACCGCAAAGTCCCTACATCATCACGGAGGACGGTTTCCCTAAGCTGATAAGTAAAGATAGAATTGGTGGGGAAGATCATTTCAATCTCCACTTATGAAGACCGAAGAATCAGAAGATAAGTGGTAAAAGTATTGCGCTACTTCTACCAAAAACTGTATTGCCGAGAGGCAAGTGAGGAAAAAAATAAAATAAATAAATAAAAGGAAGCAAAGTGAGGATTGCTGATTTCGTATCTTAGAAGACATCAATTTCAGTTCCTAATTCATGCATATTCTCATTTCTGCTATAGTAGAAGCCAAACTCTTTCCTGCTGATTTTTTTTTCACATTTCGTCCATATTGTTTCTTGAATGCCAGGAATCCCATTATTTATAGTAAGTCGTGATAATCAGTCCTTCAATATGGTACGATTCGTTTATTCAGCAGTTCAAATTTTCAAAATCAGCATTTAAGGGCAGTCAGCTCACAAGTGGGGAATCTGCGGCCGCAAGACCGCATTTTGACTCCATGAGCTATCTGCGGCTTTCAAAATTTTTTGCGCGGTCTTTATTAATTGGGCGATTAAATTAATTAATATTTGATTATTATCATTGTGTATGTGTGTGAGAGTGTGAGTGTGAAAAGTAAAATATATATATTTTTTTAAACTTTATTTATTCACCCACAACTGTCATAAGCAATGACAATTAACGGGTCTGCTGTCGGTAAGAGTACAGGTAGTGGCTTGATCGGCGTGATGGAGAGGAGTGCCCAGCGGCATCCCTAAAAGCAAAATATGAACAATTATTGCGGCCTAAATTTAATGACACCTCTAGTGACAAAAAAGTTCACCACCAATGGACTAGATAAATGAGGATAAAATCTAATATGAAATTCAATCCAATTCCGAATGGAGTTAACAATTTTTACTAAACTCGTTAGTGTCAATTCAAGAAAAATGTAAATGTGTGTAAAATCAATTGTATGAAACGCCATTTCCGATTAGTCGATTTGGAAGAAAAAATTTCTCTTTCAGGATTATAACTTCATTGAATATGTCCGACATTTGGTTTTTGGTTTATTCACTTTAGAAATTGTTACGAGACTTGGGTCGAAATTTTACATGATCGCAGTTTTTCCTTTATTATGTATTTAATATAAGGATAAGTAAAATGGAATTCTAATGTATAACATTTTGATCAATTACAATAATAGTCGGAGTCGCTTAAAGTATAGTAAATAAAAATATTCAACTATAATGGCAGGAACAAAAATCAATACACAGCACAACTTTTGTCATAAAAATATATGGACCGATTCTGTTAGGCTGTGATTTATTAGAAGATGCTTTCTTATAAATTATAAGAAAAAAATCAGAACCGTTTTCAGCAAAGCTAACCTTAGCTGACGAAATAGCCCCGAAAAGAATCACCCTCTCCCAAAAAAGATTTATCCAGACCACTCTAATGTCCCCCCAAAGCCCTTAAGCTCCCTCGGAGCTGGGTGTCATAGCCAGGCCGGCTATATTGACAGCATCCTCTTTTTAGATCTTGAGGAGTTATTACCTCCGTCCTCTGGGATAGACTTCCTTCCTATATCGACGGCGATCATCGGAGAGGCGGCTCGTTATTGCCACGTCTTCATACAGAGGGTGACGACTGTCCAATCTAATGTGTAACAAGAAGATGTACTTTGTGGATTTAGGAGTCATCATTAAATAGCTTTAGCTATATCTTGCCGTACTTTCATGAAATGATTCTTTTTCGTATGAAATGATTGGTATTGAAAAGAAGTATTTTTCTTAAAAGTATTATAAATTGAACTGTAAAAGAATTTTTCCTTGATGCAATAAATAACAATAAAGGATTCTGAAAACAATATCTATAAGCACTGTTTTTATATTATAATAAGTTTTATTTTATTATTATTAATATAGATGTAGAAATATGAAATATACGCGAGGTTTAAAACCAGTTTGTCTAATCTATATAAACTACTTAATCAAACCTAAGCTTGCTAGTACCTAATATAATATTATACAAAAGAAAAGAAACATACAGTTAAAGCGTAAAAAAATTGAAAAATTCTAATTATTCATGTATAGAATAGTAATTTTTAGCCTCGTAAGATCATACATTTTATAAAGTAAATCTGCTAAGTAGTTGAAAATTTCAACGGCATGTTGCTGTGTATTACTTACACATGATTTGAATTAATCTATCATTACATTGATCACCACTCCAGCAATCTTTTGGGAGCAGCCCTGATGAAGGCCTGAACTTCAGGTCGAAACGTCGGCAAATGTTAAAATAAATATTATTATTGATTTTGCCTTTTTATTTCTGATTGATCACCCCAACCATCATTCTCTTCATTAATCTATTATTAGTTTATAAATAAAGTAGAGATATTGGGCAAATTTAAAGTATAATGTATAAGACCAATGGAAGAAATAAGTCGGATGAACGAAGTTTACAGCTTTTTTAAAAATGAATTCTGTGGCTTATAAGGTGAATCACCTTTTGACTTCAAACATCTCTCATAATGTACAATAAATATATAATTTCCTCAATGGCCTGATTTATTGTAACTAGCTGGAAAGATTGAGATGAGCTGGCATGTCCGATAGCCAATTTTCAACAAAAGGTTTCTGTAATATCCCAATCATATTGATCAAATAGGTAATTTAAGCTTCATACGACTTTTCGTTTTGGTGCTGTTCACATACAAACATAAGACTATGTTTACAGTAGTATACAGAAGGCTCAGAGCATAGGAGCGAGAAAAGAAAAGCATAGCTTAACTATGATGTCCGGAGAAAAACTAAGCATATAGAACTTCTGCTCCCCACGAAATAATGCTTGACAACAGTTCCGTGGGGTTGTGAAGAAGAATTGAGAGGTGGTTTTTGGTGAGTAGGAAACACACTGTTGTGACTATTTTTCGTTTCGCTTCTTCTTATGAAATACTTTTCTCCTAACAAAAAAAAAAAAAAAAAAAAAAAAAAAAAAAAAAAAAAAAAAAGACCGTTATGGGACTTCGTTATTTGGACTCAGAGGACCTTAAAACGTGTATTTCGATTGAAAATATAGATCCGAAAAGTTTTACGATCACAATGCTTTCTCTTTTTTCTGTTTTATATTTATTTCCCACCAGAATACCCATCCTCTTACCGTCCTATCTCTCTTTTACCCATCATGAGCAAAATCCTGGAGAAGCTCATCTTAAAATGAATGTATCCCATCCTTGATTCTAACCACATAATCCCTGATCACCAATTTGGATTCCGCACATCCCATTCCACTATCCAGCAATGTCATCGTGTGGTAGACGTTGTCTGCTCTGCATTGGAGCGCGGTATTGCACTGCAGTTTTTCTCGACGTTGAACAGGGGTTTGATCGAGTCTGGCATCCGGGATTGCTTTACAAACTCTGTAAATTCCTTTCCCCTACATATTTTCTTATCATCAGTTCCTATCTTACTGATAGACACTTCAAAGTAAATCACAATAATACCTATTCATCCCTCTTTTCTCAATCTGCCGGAGTTCCTCGAAGTAGTATCCTTGGTCCTATCCTTTACATAGTTTATACAGCTGATATCCCAACCCATCCTAACACTGTCATCACTACGTATGCTGATGACACACGTATCCTGTCAGTTAATAATGATCCAACAATTGCATCCCAAACTCTTCAATCACACATCACAAACCTTGAAGAATGGTGTCAAAACTGGAGGATTAAAATAAATTCCAATAAATCCCATCAAATCACCTTTACCCTTCGTCGTAAACCAATGACTTGCTGCCCTATAGTATCCTTTAATAACACCCCACTTATCCTTGTAGAACAAATTCGATACCTTGGACTCCACTTAGACAGACGTCTAACTTGGAATCCTCATACCAGACTGAAACGACAAGAAACTGCTCGACGTTTCCGCTTACTCCAACACTTACTAGACAAACGCTCTAAACTTCCCATTAATTACAAACGACTCATATACATGACTATAATAAGACCTATTTGGACTTATGGAGTTGAACTGTGTGGCTCCACTAAACCATCAAATTCCTCTCGTGTCCAATCTTCACAATCCAAAATCCTTCGTAAAATCCTCAATGCTCCTTACTTTGTCACAAATAAAATAATCCATAAAGACCTGAATGTTCCATATGTTTCGGATTTGGCCGAATCCAGATACCTATCATTCCATAATAAACTTCATAACCATCCGAATCCTCTTGTTTCTAGCCTTGCTTCCTCTTCGATTACTGATAACCCTCCGAGGCGTCTGAAAAGAAGATGGCCTCGTGATCATTAGAGTGTTACCAATGGGTAGTTTCTCAACAAGCGTGTTTCATGTTATTTTATTCCTCTATACACATTTACTTGATGTATTCATTCTAATACAGTTGTAAATATCATAATAAAAGTTAAATGAATAAAAAAAAAAAATATATATATATATATATATTATATATATTTATTTAAGTTTTATTACATTCACACGTAAGTAAATTTAGAAATAAAATTAACATTGGTTTAGTTTTAAACTAATTTATTACATAAACAAAATATATAAAATGCAATTATCAGCGATTATTATTTCCCTCCATTTTCAAGTAAGGCCTTCTTTTTAAATGTATTAAATACAGTATAAGAAAAGTAAGACCTGGAAGCCAAAGAGTTGTGTTTTATACCTATTAGGAAGATTTATACCATCCTGGTTGACAAGAAGGCCTCACAGAAGGGAGGAGGGTGGCGACCACCAAAACTCCTACGACAATGGAGAGGAACCCGGCCGTGACCGCTAATAGAATAAGGGCTACAAGTTCCACCAGGGCCGCCCTGGCTAATGTCATATTTAAATAGGGCCTCCACAGCTGTCCGCGTTGGGGTGTGCGCTGGCTGGAAACCTTCTATGGGCTTTTTATGTAAAGCGTATTTGCAGCTCCTGGTTCTTTATTCTTCAGCTTTTTCCGGGTTATTAAACTATAATCCTCGCTGTCAACAACACTAAATGTGGCTTAACTTCATGTTAGTTGTAACATGCCTACAGCCACACGATGGATGGCAGGCCATCTCCGCTAATTTGTGTGGGAGTGGGTAGGAACAATAAGGTTTATAGCAAAACACTCTATAGACTAATTTTATTTTTCAATCCTAATATCTAACACTGAGCAAATGATAAAATCTTAATATCTTATTTCTCTTATGTTAGTCCTTTTATCAGAGCAATTCTCCAAATATCAGCTTACGTATAATCCAAATCTTCTTCCACAATCCTTATCTAGCTTCACCCATTCCTACAATTTTCCTTCAAGGTTGAAAGATTTTTTTTTTTTTTTTTTTGTACTATGTATATATTAGAGTTCCAGCATTGGCCAGATTCTCTACTCAAGACGTGTGACTTTAACCCAATCTCCACTGGCCTTTAGTACCAAGTTGAGAGAGTAGCACTGGGATCTTCTGAAGCCTGATTCGGAGTTTTCTCGGCTCGATATAAAATAATTAACCTAAATATTATGGAAATGTAATTTTTTAAACGTTACGCTTTGAAACGACCTATTGTTTCTTCGACAACGATTGATCAAGGAGCCGATATGACCGAGATAACGCTCAACCACCAAATTTTCTATTTCATTAATTAATTAAGTTCATCTACTTTTCAGAGGCTGGGTGTACCTCATGAGGATCGATCAATGGCTAGTATAACGGAATAAATAATTACCGGTATCGGTTTGACTGGAACTTGGGAACAAAGAAATAAGAGCGAATGGAATATAAATAAGCAAATAATTAGCAAAAGATAAGTCAGCGTTTGACATTTACTTGATTGAGCACGTTTATAGATTATATTTGATTGAGCAGAATAAAAAAAAAAAGATCAGTCGCTTTACGTTTTCCATTAAAAGTAAGCTTATCAATGAACTTGATAACATTAAAAACAAGAGCAATCTTCTTTCAAAGAAAGTTCAACGGACGGAGACACCACAAAGATGACTTAATGATGAATTTCTAAACCTTCTCGGAATCGTATAAACATTATTAATCCATAGGTTGTAAATAAAACCTTAACGAAGCATTGATTTTCAAAGTAAGAGATATTATAGAGTGCTAAAAATGAACTATCCACTAAGACCTCGCATGTCTCACATCGACGCCGACCTCGATGAAAGGAACAGAACAATCGTAGCCAAAGTACAGCGGCACAGCCCAAGAGATAAGAAGACGATTCCGTGCCGAGTCTCAGGCGATCCCCGCTATCAATAACCTCAGCCTTCATTTAAAAGTCTAATAGAAGAGGCAGATATGATACATTACTTGTAATTAGAGATAGCAGCGCACGCAACTGTCCCTCTTATCTTCAACTAAATGCAGCTACTTATGTTAATGGAGCTCTCTGGGAGCCACTCGGGAAACATCCGCGTCTCATGATAAAAACGCTCAAATGAAAACTTCGCATGGACTGGAACAGTTGACATCCTTCCTTAATCACTATATTCCATGATGTGCGGACGAAAAGTGATACTTTTCATTTTTTTTTTTTTTTTTACTCATGTTGGTGACAATGCTTTATTTATTCATTTAGACAAATTAATTAATCTGCATTTAAATTGAGGCCTTATTATCAACTAACAAACTCACCAGCTACAAATTTATAAGACCTTGATTGTCATCTGGAATACAAAAATGGGGCAATGCCAAAAAGGGCCGACAAATTTTAGAGTCGTTCTTGTTGAACGGGTCAGTCGCATCATGTGTTGCCCAAATGCGAGACTGAGACGAGCCTTGGTCTTGCAAACTCAGTCTTGGTCAAGAGTCTCGCAACAGTCTTGCAGTTACTTATTAGCTTATTACTAAAGAGGAATTACTGTATTATTGTAGATAGGAGAAACCTTACTAACCCCGAATGAAATATTAGAGGAGTTAAATGCAAAATTATATTGGTTATACCAATTATTAACATATAGTCACTAAGATTTTCAAGTATTAATAACTATTTTGACTTAATATTTATTTAATATTGTTTTACATTTTACGAAAAATTGTTTACGCACCTTGGTACATTTCAAACACTACCATACATAACGACTTAAACACCCCAACATTAAAATCCTACATCCACGACAAATACACTACATTTCATTCTTCAACCCAAAATCACTCCAATCCTCTGGGGTTTTTTTATCTCCTGCTCCCTGTTACCTGAGCAACGAAGATTAAGAAGAAAATGGCCAAGAGACCTACTACATCAATAAAAAAAATCAAGCAATTACACCAAGACAATAAAAATACAACAAATTTGCTAGATGCGCAGGTGCAAATTGCATAAAATAAAATATTTATTTAAAAAATCTATTTTTTTACCGGTCCTGGGCTTGGTCTTGCAACAGTTAGGCGGCTTTGGTCTTCTTGGTCTTGCAAAGTGCATATTTTGGGCAACACTATTCGCATCATTCTAGGGATAGCTACACAAGGACTTGGATATCCTGAATGTTTCAGATACTGAAAAAGAACACAGCAAAAAAAATCTTTTTATTTATCTTTAATCGTATATAGTAATTATGTTTGAATTGTCTCTTTTTCCTTGTATTTTATTTCTTTTTATTGTACACAGTATTAATTCTGTAAATATTTCTTTCTGTAAATAGATCAGTTAACCTTTTTTGCTGTTTTATTAAAATATCCAACCTAAACCCTTCTCACCTGAGCTAGCATGGTAGAGTAAATATTTAATTATGGCCAAATAATGGGTAAATACATTATGTTTTCTAGATTTATCTCTTTAGAGATGAAAGGCGGTAAGCCAGGCACCCAACAAATAAAAATTCCTATGGAAAATAATATTTATTAAAAATTATTTTACAAAATTTTATAAAAATTATCCTTTTTTGGTCATAGTATATGCAATTCTTTTAATTTATCATAATCAATTGTCTATTAAACTAACGTTGTATTCTAAAGTTAAAGTTAAAGGTAAAGTTTATTGTATCATTTTACATATATATTTTATTACATCATTTTACATATAGCGTTTCTTACTTACGATGTCTCAAAATTAATACACTATTTCACAAAGGATGTATCTTTAAAATGAATAATTTCCAATTATTCATTGTTTATCATTATTGTAAACCTATAATATAATGGTGATATAATGGTATACTGGGTGCTGAACAATTTTAGAAATTGTTTTCTTTCATTTAACTTGATTAAGGGATGAGGGATCTACTTAAATAATGTTTTAGTAAATAAAAGCCATGGAAGGAATACCGCTGAGTATTGAGGGATACCGCTCATGCCTATCAAGCCTATTTATTTATTTATTTTTTCTCTGATTACTACGCCTATGCAGTAATTGACACGTGCGGATAAATAAATGAAAGTGCAAAAAAAAAACTTGATTAAGAATTATTATAAGGAATCTTATCGTGTTTTACATAATGCAAGAGTCATTCTACAATTTATATTGAATTTAATACCAATTTCACTTCAACACTTTAACTTTAACTTATTAATTTTAAATTCGGCATCCACCTGAGCGATTACAATATTATAAATATTTTGAAAATGTATTTATTTTTTTAACTTGTATAATTTTTATTTAATAATGATATGAATAATTTTACGGATAAAAAAAAACGTCCCCTTGATTTTTGATGTTTTTAACTATGTATGGTTGAATAGAAATCATGCTTTCATAATATTCCATTTCCCCACGGTAAACAATTTCATTTTGACAAGAAATTGACCAGAGATAAATGATAAGAAATTGCTTATACATTTTGACTAGTTCAACATTTACTTGAAAAACGGTCCAAACTATATAACTTATAATAATATTCAAAAAGAATCCAATATTACGCTTTAGAAGATTTGGCCTGAGGTAAATATATCTACTTAAATTACAGAAAACCTACTCAAAAAAATTTAATGGTATGTAACACTGCAACATAATTTATCATCGATAAGGTTCCCAGGAGTCTGAAAAGATGACAGCAAGCCTTTTAACTGAGAATAGTTAAGATCGTGATTTATACTCTTAGTTTCATATTTACTTTTTTTTCTCTTTCTAACGCTTCTTGAATTATTTGATTCTCGCCAATAGTCTTCTAGCAGCTACTGGGATGTTCTAGGCGACATTTGTGGTCGTTTGGTTCTCTTATGTAGATATCAAGAAAGCACGTGGTTTATAATAACTAGTGTTGCCCAAATGCGAGACCGAGACGAGTCTTGGTCTTGCAAACTGAATCTTGGTCATGGTTTTGGTCTTGCGCAAAAGTCTCGGAACAGTCCTGCAGTTGCTTATCAGCTTATAGTTATAGAGATATTATTGTAATTTTTTAGATAGGAAAAACCTAACTAAGGCCGAAGGAAAAATTAGAGGAATTAAATGCAAAAGTATATTGGTTATACCAATTATTAACATATAGTAACTAAGATTGTCAAGTATTAGTAACTATTTTGCCTTAATTTTTATTTAAAAAATTGATTTTTTTTTACCAGTCATAAAAATAACCTGGTCTTGGTCATGCAACACTTAGGTGGCCTTAGTTTTGTTCTTCCACTTTGCAAGACCAAGACCGATTTTGGACAACACTAATAATAACCGGACGCGATCAAAAATCAATTCCTCTTTATCAGGATAGTTAGCAACCTTTGGCAGAAATCTCAATCATGTTGTTTTTTACGAGATAGGTTAATGGCCCTCTTCCCAACTGGCAATCTACTGGACCAGGGACTATGCTGTAAGACACAGGAGTCGTTCACCTTTCTGTGAATCTCTGGGTGGGGAATTCGCAGTCCCCGTGCGAGAATTAAACCCGCGCCGTAATGGTCTAAGCAATGGAGTAAGAACTGCGAGTTGTAAATTTCAATAAATAGATAAAAAATTGTTTTGAGTATTTATTGACTAATTATAAAACGAGTGATTCGATTATATTAATTTTTATTTTTTTAATATCTAGTTATTTAGAGCGCACTTTCATTTTTTCTGAGTATTAGCATATTACAACATTAAAAAAAACGAAATGAATAAACTTCACAATTAATAAAAAAAGAGACCTTTTTAACGATTAAGGAGGATGTTGAAGAGCTCACTTTGAGCTGGCCCGTATAACAACAATCTTATCAGAAGGTAATGAAGTGTGCTATAGCAGGCAGCATTGTTAATGCAACTCATGAATGCATAATGTTGGCTGAGGGCGTTGATTCTACACTCTTGAGTGCGTCCCGCTAAGACCTGAAGAAGCTTTGTCAGGCACACTCTGCATATCCTTTTCACCGCGGCATGTTCTTTCTCAGGGAAGGGGGTCTAAGTTTTCCTCTCAGTTCTGATCTCCCTGAAAAGGGGAAATACCATTCTATTTATTTTATGAGTTAACTCTTCACTGTTCTCCACGTTATGGTGGACTATCCCTCAATTTTTAAACGTGGAAGGATCGAACAAATTCTTCTTAAATTTTTATTTAAAGAATTTTTAATTTTTAATTATTTATTGATTATTACAACAATCTCTCTCTTGGACATTAGTTATAGGGATGTAGGATAACATTCACACTATATGTACAAAAAATATAAAATTATATAATAATAATCAAAAAGTATATTGTTTAAAGAATTAATACAAATATATCTTCGCCTATAAAGAGTAAAAATTAAACGATGTCTGAAAATCATTGAGTAAATAAAAGATAAACCAAATTACTTTTTTTATTTTATTTTAACAATTTAAAAAAAAATATCTGGATTACATTATATTATTTTTTTTGCAGAAATTCCTAAAATAAAGAAACATGATTATACTTCCCAGTTATTACAATGAATTAATATATTATTATAATTTTAGTTGCAAAATGAATCGACTATTTTAGACAAACATTGTCTAATAAGACATTTCAAGTCAAAACACTTATATAATTTCTTATTTCATGTTTCGATCGGTTATCACATTTAATAGTCGTTACATACTTTATAAATACATTATTTTTAATCGATTAATGAAATTTTATGAAATTAATACTAGAACGTTTGAACCCTATAACCCAACTTAAGGTGAAATCTAAGATTTTTAAAATATAAAAGTATCAATTATGGTAATATGTTACTGCCTAAATAAGATAATATAGTGAATGGAATTTAATAAATTATTTCATTTTATTTTTATAATGATCCTCTCAATCTATGAAAATTTAATTTAAAAAATGATTAACGGTAGTAGGTACACCTCTCCTGGTAAGCCCGTTACATAGATTTAACCACAGGTTCAGAAAGATAAATTTATAAAAACTTCTATAAGGGCTTTAACACTTTTTTGTGAAGAGTGAATTAGATTGAGCCGTCATTAGATTTCCAAAGTGTTAACGCTCGGGTAAAATCGGCTAGAGTCGACTGCTTGAATGTTTTACAAATGGATTAAGATATCGCAGAAACTAAAAATAAGGCCTGCATACTGTAAGCGAGGAAATTGTTCCGAATTCCATGCTCTCTGTAATAGACTGTAATTAAAAATTGTATCTTACCGCAACGCCGTATTGGGAAGGTCAAAAGGAAAAATAGTGTCGAAAACCAAATGATAACTAGTTATTATACAAATGATATATATATATTTATAGCCGTGGACATAAGGTTATTATACATGGGACGAAAATGTATTTAATGGAAATTAAAAAAAAAAAAATTAAGTTTAATTTGTGGGACCTGTACAAAGAATTGACTTTTCATAAATAGTTATGAAATTAATATTGGAGGAATATGAGGATAAGAATGAAAAAAGATTTTATAACAATTATATAAAAAATATAACATAGAGGATAGGATAATGATGACAAGATTTCGACTTGAAAATGGGCAAAATTACCTGAAACGTGGTCGAAAAAAAAAAATGAATTGAAGCATGGATAGGAGGTGAAAGGGTTTAATAAAGTTATTTCCTCGCAATTGTTGATTTTATTAATCTGTAATTAATTTTCTTTATTAATGGGCTGAAATGAATTATTGTTTGAAATTTTTCTTAAAGACATATGCCCGGGTTTCTCAGCCCTAAGGTCAGCAATGAAGAAACGTTGTAACTAATAGACAATTTGACGTTGTAAAACTTTAGCCATTGTGTCCTTACTTCTTCCTTCGGTCTTCCGCGCGCTCTCAAACCATATGGGATTCCACAGTATGAGTGTATTACCGCTCTACCATACGGACCGCTCTACCATATTATCATCCATCCTAACAATACGGACCATTCATTTGAAGCACTCAATTCGTACAGTTACTCATAACTCAAAGGATAAAAGCACAAAGCTATCCCTAGATAGCCAGGTCAAGCTATCTCTGATAGCTTAGAAATAGTTATCTAGAATGTACCGACTGGACACAGAACCCATTTTCAAGACTTAGGGAACAATAACAGATTTCAGCAAAAGATCTCCATCTCACAGACTTCATATTAATTCTAAAAGATAAGGATACTAATTCTTAATAGTTCTCTCCCACGCTTCCTTTGCCGTCCTCTTCCGACTTCCCTTCATCCCCTTGCTATTCTTGGGTATGTAAACGTCATGATCCTATGGACAAATCATTCTTATAGTTACATTCTTGAAATCACACTCTTGTAGGAGACCTGGAGTGAACTATTGTAGTCAACCCATATATTCATACATTATTCTGTAGTTTAAGATGCCATTTGTAACAGATATTATGGATAAAAATATTACTCATAACGTCTTCATCGTCTGGCTCCGATTCGTTAACTGTACGAACTGGGAAGCTCCGTGAGAATGCAAAATATTTTATATTTCTGAAATTAAAAAAAAAATCATACAACTTCGCACATTCTTGTTTTATTAAAACTAAAATAATATTTATGATTTAAAAGAGAAAAGCCACTCACTTCCTGGTCTATAAAAAAAAAAATTATTGTAATAATAAAAGATCATAAATGATTTATTTTTTCTATGCAACTATATTCACATACTTTTAAAAAACATTTTTATTGTACAACTCATTTTCCGAATTATCAATAACTACACGTAGTTGAGGAAATTAAATATATTTTAATATTACCACTCGTTTTAGCACACTTTTTATTTCTTATATTATAATAAAGATGACCAAGTGGTTGGTTATCTATTAAGTGATGCGACAGCGAATTAGGCGTTACAAAAAAATCTACGTTGAATAGTTACTAACGCAGCAGATTGCATCCATTGAGACATCGGTCCACTCTTGTCCTGACAATGGAGGGACACATTTGTGCCGTCGTAGCTTCCTTCCTCGATATTTTTTTTCTTTTAAAAAAAGATTCCACACCCCCGACTATCATCGGCGGAAGAAGAAAAACAAACTGGACGGCGTCAAGACGGTCATTATGCTAACGGACCGGGAAGGAGGAAAAAAATCGTCAGATGGACCCTTCATATTTAATGGGCTAGAAAGAGATCTCGCATCCAGCGCCTTGTCCGAGTCAAATGACCCGGACTCTCTTTAGTTCACTCAGCCTGCAACAGACGATGGTTCGTTCATTGATTTGGTTATTTATAGAACTATTATTTTAGGACCAGATTTTTATTATAGCTGATAAGTACTTCGTGATGGAACGATGAAAATTTATTTCTTCCCGGAATATTTGAAAATTGTATGCTTATTGGATATATCGATGATGGTTCTAAGCAAAACAGGGAGCTTTTATTACATAATGAAATGTTGAAAGAGTTGAAAGGTTGTTTATTCTCTTCAAATTTCCATCTGCACCTCTCATGAAAGTGACAATAATGTTTAATTATGAAAAAAGTGACAATAAGCATATTTGTTGATAGGTATTGCAATTGGCATATTAGGCACAAGGGAAAATTGTAACCAGCAGCACGTCTTCCTTGGTGTTTGTTTACTTCCTTAAATCAGGAAAAGAGATCACTCATCCAGATCCTTTTCAGTCGTCTTCAGTTGAATATGTAAGCAGTGGTCATGCCGTTTCTTGTGGTTTCCGTGAAGTGTGTCTATGCTGTAGGTCGATAGCTGGTAGTCTTAAGTCGGTACGTAAAGTTTTGTTGTTTGCCTACCGAGGAGCTGCTGTTACTAGTCCTAAAATTTTGTATTGAAAAAATTGCAATTTTTGTAAGTGAATCTTTTCTACTAAAATTTGTGAGGTGTGTCCAAATGGGTTTAAGCAGGCATTTATAGGAGAGGAATAAGTTAAAAGAGAAATAGATGTGAGAATTGGGGCGGAGGGTGAGAACGTGTTTTAAAATGCAATTTTTTTGTAGTGAATGTCTTATTGCTTATAAAAACTAGCTTTCGGTCGTAAAATATTATATTTAACAATTTTTTGTAAATTGGAGTTTTTACTATACTTAGATTCCTAGAGATAGGTTGTTGAAATAACATGTAGGAAAGTATTTTATGTTTTTTAAAACTATAATGGCGATATCAAGTAGTGTTGCCCAAAATCGGTCTTGGTCTTACAAAGGGCAAGGCCGCCTAACTGTTGCAAGACCAAGACAAGGACTGGTAAAAAAAAAAAAAACGATTTTTAGGCAAATACGCAAAATAGTTACTTGACGTAATGCTAGGTGACTTAAAGGAAGGCGAAATACAGTCATTTTAGTCATTCGGCGGCACAGGACAGTAACATCATCTCCACCAAGTCATCAATTTATATCTTAAGCTAATATTTAAATTGAATCTGTAATTCATTTTCTTTATTAATGGGCTAAAATGAATTATTCTCATACGCTTTGAACCTTTTCTCGAGGCCCAGCATTGGGGAAATATTGTAACCAATAGACAATTTGACATTGTAAAGCTTTTTGGGAAGTTACCATGTTTTACAACCTAGTACCTCAAATATCTTAGATATATTAATAAATCTTGATTTTCAGCAAATTTTTAATCAGTAGTCCTGAAAAACTAAGCTAAAAAAATAGGTTCTTTTGAACCACTTTAGTTAAAAATTCTTAAACTGTGTAGAAGAATGAATTTTAATATAATTTTCAATGTATTGTCACTAATATATGTTTTTTCTTTATTAAACAGAAAGAATAATTTATATAATTAAAGTATTTAATAATCGTATTTAATTTATAATATAATTATTTATTACTGTTGAATTAGTCGTCCCTATCTAACATGCCAAAAAACTTATCTGAAAATATGTGGTGCTCGATTTTAATGTTTTGGGAACCTTGTTTGCAATTAATCTATTAGTGGTAATGATAATGATTCATTACTATTAGAATTAAATATGTCCATCTTTTTCTTTATTTTTTTATTTTAGGCATGATATTTCAAGCTTTGGACATGGTAAGATCCATCAATCGGAGAAGACAAAGAACATGGATAAAATGTCATGTCCACTGCGGAGGGACAAACAGAAAACAACGAACCAAACGACGGGTCATGATTTGTTGTGGTTGGCTGGCACGGCGGAGGGATATATCAACAAGAGCTGGCAGCAATATATCATTCGCCTGCAACAACATCAACAAAGGCCGTGCTTTATAGGATGTCTAGTGTTCGAGTGTGTTCTCACTGGGTCGATTCTATGGCCCCAGTATGAAATGAAGTCCTGGTATATAAGTATTTTTATAATGAAAACATTAAGTGGTATTTATTAAAGATAAGTTGAAGCTATTTCAACTTTTCGATATTTTAGTTTTTTAAAAATAAATGTTTTAATTTATCTTTTTTAGACATTTTTATTTATTTTTGTCTTCATTGGAAATTCTTTCTCTCATATCATATGTTTTATTTATATTTCACCAATTACAATAGATCTCATCTTCTCCGTGTAAATATTGATGTTTTTTATTTTCATTAATTTAACATTTTTCTTATCCTTGGAAGAGCCTAGCTGCGCAAAGCTGTTCAAGAAAAAAAACTTTAAAAAGGTTTTTCGATATATAAATATGTATAAGGACGTGAGTTTTCATTGTAAGTTATTTAAATAAATTATTCACAAAATTAATCAAGTTAAATTCAAATAAGATCGATTATATGTTATAGGGTAATAAAAATCTTGCTATATTATTTTCTCTTAACTTGTCATATAAAAATTCTCTTATTTGATTGATTTAACGAATCATTATAAAAAGTAGAGTTACATTGATGTATCTGTAGTATCTGGAGAGCATTGTTAATTAGTAAAAACGTATAAATTTGTAAAAAAAATATTGTAAAAACGTATCTTAAATTTGTCTGATATTTAAAGAGTAACACGATTAAAGAGTAAAAAGATTTCTCTCTTATTTTTTTAAATAAAAAAACCTTTTTAAACATTTAAAAAAAATGTTTATAAGAAATTTGGATTTTAATTTTCACAAAAATCCTTTCATTCCACTTACTGTAACTGTCTTATTTAATTATAAAAGACAAAAGTAAACTTTAGAATTAACGCATACAGCGTGCATAGCACTCTTACCTTAAAATGCCCTTGGGCAATAAAAGGAAATAAAAAAAAAAATAATAAAAAAAAAATTACGTATATATCATTTATATATTGTACTTTGTCATAAAGAAATTCCTGGGGGGTAGGAAAAAAAAATAGAATTAACAAATAAAAATTTCTGTTATCTTCAATATATGTAGATTCAAATTTTGGTTTGTGTTTTGGTATTAATCTTTTTTATTCAATTATATTTTTACTTCTCCTAATATTTGTATAGTAATTATTTTCTTTAATGTATTTTTTTTTACTTTTCTATAAATGGCCGTATTGGATAAAAAATGTATTTTTTATTAATTTTGGTTAAATTGTAAAGATGAAAGATCAATAAAGAGCTGTTTACCCAAATTAGTCAATAAAGATTTCATGATATGAAGGCAAGGAGGTTAAGATGGGCGGAGAATGTAGCTCAGAGCAATCCATCAGAAAGCCTTTACACAACAATGATAACAACGATGTCTTAATAGCAGACAAAACACCACGTGTAAGGCCAAGACCCAGATGGATAAATCGAATCAACAAAACTGTAATAACTAAAGAGAAATAGCCTAAGATAGACAGAGATAGAGGGAAAAAAAGAAGATATATATGGAGAGAAAATGAGAGAGAGTATTTTAAAAAATCTAATGAAATATGCGTGAGCTGTAGAATTGCACGGTCGTCACAATTGTGTGAAAATTCTTAATCTGCACACAGTAAATAAGTTATAAATCGCAATAGGTCGACAGAAGTGTTACGTTAAATTAGTGAAGAATAACTAATTAATCACTAAAAAATAAATAAATAGGCCTGAACTAATTGTCCGAAAGGTAAAATGAGAGGAAGACAAAATTTCGATTGATCTAGTATTGTATTCTTGCAGGCTTTTAGAGAGTATTCTTTATACAAACAATAGTAAATTAGTAAATATACAATAGTTTAATAGTAAGAATTTACCAGGATATGGGAAATTATAATGGGTTAGAAATATCTAATCCAATCGCTAAAAAAGATATAAGAAAATTATATTTTTTTCATCTCTAATATACTAAATTATAGACTTATAAAATTGGTAGGGTAACCCAGAGTATTGTCCTCTAAATATTGCATCAAAAACAGGTCTTGTTTCTGCTCTTTTTTTATGTGAATACTCTTTTAATTTAATTTTAAAACATAGTTCAACATTAATATTTTAAAAATAAAATTTTAGTGTTTTTATGTTTTATATTTGTTATATATGTGGTTTTTTTTTGACAATTTTAGATTTTATATTAATGTTATTAATTGGAAGTATTTTAAATGTCTGATTTTTTTACCAAATATGATTTTGTGAAGTTATCCTTAAGAGTGATGCAATATATTTAATATAGTACAAAAAGGGAAAGAAAAGATGTTGTAATACTATAAGGATAATAATGTTTGTAATACTGAGATAGACTCTTTTTGTATGGGGTTCTTTCCTCGAAACGCATAAAGATTAAAAAATTAAGATAGATAAGTATATAGCCAAAGATTGCTGGTGCAGTAGGTTGATCATATTCCTTAAGCTCAGCCTTTATTAAATATATTTGAAATAGAATACCAAAGAATGTGGATGTGGGACAGAAAAAAAAAAAAACTAAATCACTAGAAGGAAACATTAAACGCTGACTTTGACACTTGGAGCAATCATATTGGGCCTAATAAAAGTTTCAACCCCAGCACTGACTCACATACTCTCTTTGTCCGTCCTGGGGGGATGGTATCCCTATAGTCCTCCCCCTTGTGTCAACACCGGCCTACGATCCCCCGGGGTCGAGGAACTAGGGCGATAAAACTGACACCGTATATCACCCTTAATAAGCCTCAGTTTCGTCCTGCATGTACCCTCAGATATGAAGGATCTTTTTTAGATTTCCCACTTCTTTCGGTGTGCAGGCGTTTTGGTATATGGATGGATCAAGGAAACTAGCCCTGCACGTGCCTGTCAACAGTATAATGGCCTAGGGTTTTTTCATTGAAGAGCAATAGGAAATATTTATTTTTATTTTATATTTGCAACTGCGTTGAAACGCATTAAGAAAATGTGCTGTCATTCGTTCTCTCCTCTTTCTTCTTGATAAGTATTTATATTGTGAGCAGATCTCTAGGTCATTGCCTTCTTAGTCTTTTTTGAGGCTCACCAGGTAAAAAGATAAGCCAAGAACAAGATGAGGAAGAAAAAGAGAGAACAAGTGGATTTTAAAGATTAATAGTCGAAGAGTGGAATGTTGTTTATTTGTAATGTACGTTGGATTTAACCTTTGGTATGTTTATGTCGTTAATCGGAGAGACTTTAAATAAATCTAGACGTAATTCATATTTTTCTAAATATTTTGTGGTCTGAAATTTGTTTATGTGGACGTCTTTTGAAAAACCCCAAAGTTCTGCTACGTCCTGATATGTCTTAGTATAGTGGTGTAAATTAGTCGCTTGTTTGGGAAGTTGAGCGGATATCTATAATCTAAGATATGTGACAGTTGCTTGTATAGACTGGTCAGTTATCGTTTTTTTTATTTTGTGTGTACGTTTCAGGTGAGTTTTGTCCAAGTATAGTCCGAGATTACCGTGCATAAGTTTTTGAGTGAACTATTCTGTTGTTTATTGTTACAGCTGTACACAAAATCTTCCGGTGGGATAACTGAACTTTATTTCACTCGTTGCCATTTATTTTCATTTTCCTATTTGGAAACCATTTTTTAAGCTCTAGAGGTGATTTTGAAGGGTAATTGATGCGATAGTTGATTTTTTGTGGGAATAAAGGTGGTAGTGTCGTCAGCGAACCTATAACTGGTGATGGTAGATTTCTCAGAGATATCAGGTGTGTTAAATAAAAAGAGAAGAGAACTTAAAAAACTAACTTGTAATACGCCCGTAAGTTGAGAAAAACATACAAAATATTACGTTATGCTTCAATTTAGGAAATGATAATATCATGGAAATGGTTCATTCATGTATTTTTTATAAAGAACAACAATATATTAGAAAATGGCAAAATTATAAATGGAATAAAATGGACTTAATGTTAAACATATGGAAAACTTATGTAAATCGAATACAAAATCGTATGCACTACTAACCATTGAAATGGTGAAAGTAGAGGTGTCTTCTTACTTGTGCGGGAAAAAGCACTTAGGAAAAACTCCAGGTGAACCCAGCGCTACTCTTTCAGCAGAAGAGAAACAGGCCATTTTCGAAATTTGAACTGCACTTTCAACCTTCGAAGAGGATTGTAGAGATTGTTCAAAAGAATTTGGATGATGAGTAAAGTTCTTGTGATAGTTCGAGATTATATATGGGATAAGGTCTAACACAAACGTAGAATTAAGGTCATGGATATTGGGTTTTCTTGGTTACATAGAAAAAACCGTTGACTTTAATTCGAAGCACCTATGACTGAAAGGGCTAAATTAATTTCGAAAATTAAGCTTTAAAGATCGAAATAGTAAATCAGACAAGTTTCATAATTGTCTTCTAAATTAGGAATTTGTTGTCAACTAAAAGATGGAACTTTAATACTAATGAAAAAAAAAATTAATGTGATAATTTTAAATTAAAATATTGAAATAATAACCAACAGACATGTTGCATATGATTATAAAAAAGCAATCAATAAATGTGTAACATGGAGAAGAAATATATTTATTTCATACAGGCAATCATCAGAGTTTTTTATTTTGTCTTACTTGTATATAAAGGATAAACAAGCGTGTTTCATGTGATAATATTCCTATGTACACATTTACTTGATGTATTCATACTAATACAGTTGTAAATATCATAATAAAGGTTAAAAAAAAAAAGGATAAATGGACCAAAATAGTTGAGTATTCAAAAAGTATAATTAGAACCAATGGTAAATTAGTTTTAACAATATGATTATATCGAAAATTTTCGTTGAACAAATTCATCTTCATTCTTCAGTTAATACTGCTTTGATGTCCACTATTATCACTAGCAGTTAAAAAGTTTGTTAATTTGGTGTTCTATGTAAAAAATATAAACTAAAATAACAAAAACATTTATTTTTATAAAATATATGAATAAAGTAAAATAAATGAAATAGAAGTTATTTAATACTTCTGAAAACAGTTGTGTAAGAATTAAATAAAATAATCCTTTAATTCTCAATTTCTTTCACTTTAATTTTTCATTGATTATTTTGTTGTTTCTCATGATTACAAATGCAGTGCAAAATTCATGACTTGTTAAGTGAAGCAAATGTCTAAAACATCATCAATTGAATCCTTAGAAAACTGGTTCACCTACCTACTTGGAATTGGGCGGTAAGAATCAGGACGGTCTACAGGCTTATTGGGTTTGTGAATCATAGTTATGATTGAGTATTTCCATAAAATCGGAAAATGTGTCGTTCTAAGAATGGAATTGAATATATTTGTTAAGAATATAATGGCCTTTTTTGGTAAATTCTTTAGAATATAGTTAGTGATGAGATCGAACCCTGGTGATTTTCGATTAGGCAAACTATTGATAATAATGCTAACTTCGTTTGGATGAAATGGTTTAGGCGGGAGGGTCACATCTAAAGGAATATCTAATTGACGTTCTATGAATTTTGCACTGCGCGAATCTTGCAAATCACTGTGAGGGGTAAATATATTTTCTAAGTGACATTCAATTCAGCTTTCTGAGCATCTGACTTTGCCCACGAGCCATCAGGATATCGAATTGGATGCGATGTCTCATGATGATTCAACAAGCGTTTTGTCATTCGCCAAATAGACGTATTGTTGTTATCCAAGCTATTTAGTAGGGTATTAAAATTTTCATTTTTAAATCGTCTGATTTCTTCTCGCAATTCCGTTGTTAGCTGATTAAATTTGGACGTATCTGAAGGATAACGAGTGCGCTGCCACTTCTTACGAGCTTTTCGTTTCTCTTGTAAGAGGTATTTAATTGACTCTTGGAGGCTATTTTTCATATTTCTTACCCTGGACTGTTTTAATGGACATAAGGAAGAATTACAAGCCGCTTGTTGTATAGCTTGCGTTAGTGATTGGACTGCATCGTCAACCTCATCTGGGGTCCGCAAGAGGGTGTTCAACGAGATAGACGAAAGGTCAAACAAACTTTCGATGTCAAAGTGCAGCTGGTTGAGCCCTTTATTAATAAAGAAATCTAAAACATCAGGAATTCTATTAAGATCAGTAGGCCAGTATGTTGGTGAAGGAGGTGAAACATGAGAGCTGCTGGAGATTATAGCATTGTGAAGGGTCCTTCCTCGGGTATTAGTCATTCTGCTGCCCCATATTTGGTTTTTAGAATTAAAGTCACCTCCGCATAGGAATCTATGACCTACATTATAAAATAATGTATTAAAGGATTGAGAATACAAGGTTTCATTAGGTGGGCAATAGACAGCAGCGACAGACAACTCAAAGGGAAAAACTTTTAGAACAACGGAGGTACTCTGCAGACATTCACTTGCCTCAGAAGAGTTAAAGTAGTGTCTAATAGACTTTTTAACTAGAATGAGTGTGCCACCTTTAGTACAGTAATATAACAATATAAAATATAACAATAATTAACTATTTCACTACTTTTGTGATGAACTACTTAAGTAACTAACTATACAAATAACTAACCGCCTCATTACTTTTATGGCATTAAATACTTCTGGTAGTTGGAGATGTTGATAGTAAATTTGTTATTCCTTCGCGAAAAAATAATATTTCGAAAACCAAAAATATTTATTGTTATTATTGTATATTATCAAAATAAAACTAAATTAATGTTATTAATTAAGAATTATAAGGAAAAATGATATCCCATAAAATATACCTCATACTGGTTAATGCAAGAATATGAACATTCTTTTTTCCACTATAAAAGAGCTATTCTAGAGAGATTTATCGTTTCATAAGACCACCAGAAGTATGACAGAAGAGTGACGCAGGATTTACGCAGACGGGAAAGGATCATCTACAAAAGCCTTGAAGACACCCTAATAACGGTAGGAAGAAAAAAAACAGTATGACTTGCTGGAATGACGAAGCTGCAGTTATTTCGAGAGGAGATGACGTGATGTGAGCGGGAGGATATCATTAGTGGAGATCACGTGGCTTCAGGAAATCCGTACGTCCCCTCACCCCGTCCCAGGGGAGCTCTCTTTTTATACTGATCTCATCTATATCTTTCTAATACATCTCTCCTCTGGGACTTAACTGTGAAGCATATGTTTGAGGGTGTTTCTAGCTTCGGATACAAGCTGTTTGCTAAGAGGGATCAGATAATATACATGAAATATATACATGTATTTCTTACATGGATGTAATAATTATGATATGATTAGCTTCAAAAGACTAATGAATATATTTTATCCGGAATTTAACATTTTAATTAATTTTTATTTGAACCATTAAGTACATCATTTTGAAAAAAATAACATTTTTTTTTCATAATTATATTTAAAAAATAGTTTTTTTTCTTCTAGATTCAATAATTTTACCTCTTTTTTTTAAATTTTATATTGTTCATGAAGTTCACAACTGCATTGAAACAAAAATACATATAGTAAATGTGAGCAAAGAAATATAATGACATGAAAAGACTTGTTCAGAAACTTCCCACTGCTAACACTGTGATGCCAACTTTATTATAAAAAATAAATTATTAATAAAAAATAAATATTATAACATTAAATATTATATAAATCATTTTATAATCTTAAATTACAGATTTTAATTTAAAAAGAAAGACGGATAGTAACCATTATTATAGTTGAAAAATTAAATGTATAAATGAATTATAATCCATTTGGTGAATATTAACTTAATGTTAGTTCCCGTAAATCAGAGATAATGATTGAATATTTTTAGTTTTTAATTCAAAGAAAACTAATTTTTCAAAAAATATGTTTTGAAGATTTCTTTCTTACGATAATTTTATGCATAAAAAAATAAAAATGAAATTTATTTTAATGAAACTTGACTAAAGTCTTCCTCATGAAATTCTTTTAATTTATATATATAAACATAATTTCCCGAAAACAAGCTACAAAAAATGTTACGATGAATTGAGAACATTTTTAGATTGATAACATCCATATTTATTTGAAAACTTCCTGAATCCCCTAAAAAAAAAAAAAAAATAAAAAAATCATCGAATCGGAATCAGATGAATTGTTGCAGAGTTTTTAACATTTACTAGAATACTTTATCTTCAGGAAAGGCCATTTGCCTTCTTTTCTTTTTTGTTATTGATTAATCGAAAATTTCATAATTACTGCAGTAATTGAGATTATCATTTGAAGAATATGATTCTCCTTATGTTGGTCAATACTATACGCTCTTTATATTCATTTGTTATGTTTCCCCAATGTATTCTGGAAGTAGAATGATACATCTTAAATATTTGATAAGCTATTATTTAAAAATATTTAACCCTTGAGTAATAATTAACACCGTTTATGTTCCTTTTATAAATCAGTTTGTCATTGATTTCAGTTTATTTTATTTATCAATAAATTCTTTTCTTTAACGTTATGTTAGAATACTGCTGTGTACCGTATGGTTTCTTTCTTAAGAAGAAGCAAGCAATCAAATATCTTAGGAGGGATATGCGAAATCTTTTGAGGGAGGTGGAAGGCAGCTCTAATGCACACGAAATGAACGCTATGGTAAATGTTATAGCGCAATTTCAATGCATTGCCATGTTTAATATTTGAAAATCATTAACATCGAAACATTTTCGCAAATTTGAGCCGCATGTGTTGCATTTACATCCAAATGATGGTGCGTTTTTAATAAATATGTATACTTTCACCTAGTATTTTATAATAGTAGGTATATTAAACCACGCGCGTATTTAATTGCAGCATTAAACCAAAATCTGAAGGCAATAGGTGAAGAACTTTCCGAGATTTGACAGTTCGGACAAAAGAACATTTATATTTTTATTTGCCATAAAATGATCAACACAAAGTTTAACATTAAACAAGACATTAAATATTTTAAAAAATAATAATAAAATTAATGATGAAAATATATGAGTGGCTTCATATCAAAGACGGATCTCTGTCATTTTCAGAAAGCGGAGATAAAGTCAATTTTAGTTTTATAAGTTCAACTCATACTGTTTCTGATGATTAGGAATGACAGCGTATCCACACTGATGATTAAGAATGTTCAAGTTGAATCATGAAAACAATATATATTAGAATTAATTTAAACTGAAGCCATGTTAAAGAAAAATTTGTTTCTAAACTTTTTAAAAATGATAGATGTCCTTTGGTATTAATCCACTGATGAGTGCTTTCTTTTCCATTTTGCCAGACTGGCCACAGCAGAGCGTGGCCGGGTATGATTAGTTATTAATAAGAATAATAACATCTTGTATAGACGAGAAGTGTTAAATAATAAATAAATTAAGTTAGGATTGACGGGCGTGTAACCTTATAAAAGGCTCGTTAAGTACAAATAAATATTTTTGATTATTATTTTTAGCGACATCATTGCTTATCCTGACATCCTGACCTAATCGGAGTATTGCCTATACTTGGGATCAGAATTGCAGTGTCATTTCGTGAAAAAATCTTGCTTACATTTCCCCTCCAAATTTAACTAAATTTTCCCCAAAATTCACCAACTTTAACTCTTAATGTTGATTTCATGTTTTTATATTTTCGAAATTAAAATAATACTCTAGAAAAAAAAGTGATTTAACATTTTTAATTAGATTAATTGAATATATTTAATATATTACTGTAATTAGTTGTAATAGTTAAAAGTCAGAAGTCAAATTATGATTACTAGCTAAGTTAAAACAGGATAAATAGGAAAACAGGAGGCCTCATTTACCACTGGTTAAATAGGCTTCTAAATAACAATGATAAAAGTGTAAAAATGAGATAAATAAAGTTTTCATTTAATCTTCTTTGATACAGTTTATTGATTTCCATATTTATTAGATTATCTTATTGATAAATATTGTGAAGGTCACAGGCGGATCTACGGGGAGGAGGGGGGGGGAGGGCTTTCGGGCTGAAGTCCCCTCCCCCCAAATTGATAATATATAACCACCACCTTTTTCTACATGGACAAAACTAAATTTGAAGAAAATTATTATATATATATATATATATATATATATTTTTTTTTTTTTTTTAAATATTACAATCTGTCTCAAGGACATTTATAATAGTGTTCACAGATCACATTCACACACTATGTACAATAAATAAAATAAATTATAAAGAAGAATAATATATATACAATAAAAAAGAATAACATAACCTAAAAATAAATGAATAAAAAGAACACATACCTATATAAAATAATAGAGAAAATTAAATTAGTAAAACAAAACAATGCCCGAATAGGCACGTATTATTTACGCCAATAAACTTAACTGTCAACTTATAATAATAAGTACAATAGACACAATTAGTGTGTATTTTATAAACAAATATATATATATATATATATATATATATATATATATATATATATATATATATATATATATATAAATAAGTTACTGAAAAAGAGAAGAAATAAATAATAAGTAGTAAACATGTTGAGGAGGCTGAAGTCTTCTCATAATTATTTGATATGGGTTCTGTCTTCGCGGCAGATTTAGCAATCATTAAAAAGAAATATCAACGGTAAATCAAAGCTGAACCTCTCGTGCTGTCGGTTGAGGCATCTGCAGTCGTCACTTGAAGACCCCCTGCAGTTCTTCATTGAGGGACATGTCAGGGAGCATTATACTTCAAGTGCCGTTGCATATTCAGATCGGGCAAAAATAACAAGCAGGTATCCATAGACATGCTAATGCAGAGCCGCCACTAGAGGCATAATCCTATTTGTAGTTCTAGAACTGTCCACTTATGTCGCTTTTGTCAGCCTCTCCGGGCGGTCGTTGAGTTGAGTATCTAC
This sequence comes from Nezara viridula, assembly GCA_928085145.1. Lineage (NCBI taxonomy): Eukaryota > Metazoa > Arthropoda > Insecta > Hemiptera > Pentatomidae > Nezara > Nezara viridula. The sequence goes on along the minus strand of OV725077.1, from coordinate 48,409,689 downwards.
TAATAGGGAGTACCCTGAGAGTAAAAATATACTGTGTATGCTGTGTGAATGTTTTTATTATTATAACTGAACAGATATTTTTTTTCAATTGTTACGTTTTCCATTAAATGATTACAATTGTAAAATATGTACTTCAAAAAAGACAGTTTTTTTAATTAACGAAAAATTCTTTATTGAGATATATTACAATCTGTCACATCTAAGACCAGTAGTAGTAGTGATAGAAGATTAACTCACACACAGAAGATAAACACACTATGTACAATAAATAAATAACAAAATAATAGTACGAAAAGTAAATGTATATAAACTAAAAGAAACCAAGCAAATCAAAACAGCTACTTAAGTACATACATGATTTTATACATTATTTACAAAATTTATTCACTCAAGATCTTCGAGCCAAGCATTTCCCCCCACTCGTGGAAAAAAAAGGCAGGACTCTAGGAGATCCCAGTGCCTCTCACTGTGCCGCATTACCTTAAAAAAGAAAGTAAGAAGTATTGAACTCAATTAAGTAAAGATCTGTGTTTCTTCCTCCTCCTGTATTTTTCTCCTTCATATTGTTATACTTCATTAAAATAAATAAAAACATAAATAATTTGCATATTGTTAACCATTTCTCAATTAATTAACAAACAGTTAATTTATTTTGCTCCAACTACTAGGAGAGTTTATATGAACTTTATTAAAAACTTTATAAAAGTGGTTGATTATGTTGCTGCGCTTTATCTCCAACCTGGAGCGAACGCGTATAAAGGGTACTCATCACAGGCGAAAAGATTTTAATGTAAATTAAGAAAGTTTATGATATTTTTAGTAAAATGAACCTTAACTACTATTGCATGGCAGCTTTCTTAAAAAATGTCGACTAGTTTGAAGCATATAAAGCCAATAACTTGTGTATCGAAACGATAAATTTATAGTGAAGAATGTGTAAGTTTTTATTTTTTAACTTGTATATATGGGTTCAAAGAAGTAACAAATAAAACTCCAAACGCGGGCCAACAAAGGAATATTTTTTACAGCAAAAAAAGCTAAATTTTTTAAAATCATTTTTTTGCTTTTTCTTACTTTTTAAGTAATTAAAGTACGTTAAATTGTTCGTCAAATGAGCAACTAAACTTAATAATGTGATGCTGACTAAAACCATGGCCAACGAAACTGATTCTCACCAAATTTGTTTAAAACTGAGATGAATTTTCATAAATGGGTCCTGCAGCTCGACGAGTTTGCTAAGCGAAAAATCTCCTAAAATTAAAGTTGTAGAGCATCATATAGGTCGTATTTAATATAGGTTATTTACTTCAATCATAATTGGTATATCCTATGGAAGCTAATTTTTTATGCAGATATGATGGGTGAATTTCAATGTTTCAAATGTATAAATGTTTATATTACCGAATTGTTCTTGTTTAGAGCCTGTTATAAGGAGTATAGATCACCTCTCGCCAGCTAAAGATTTTGAGAAGCGAGTGGTTTGCACACGTAGAGAATTTCTCTAGGTTGCTGTATCATTTACGCTGGAATACAACACAAACGCTTCACACACACCTTGGACGTGTGTTTCCCCCCTATTCCCCTAAGAGAGGGATGGCCAGGAGGAGGCTAATGATGATGATGTTTTGCCGACTGAGAGGCAGCGCAAGAGGTCCTGCCAGTGGCACCACTTAGCATATGACAGATCGCGCGGTCCTCCAAGGACCAAAAACCGGCTCCTGAGTCCGGGGGGCATTAGTCTTCGTGCCACCCCCAGCACCGCTTAGCTCCTGTCTCTTTTTTTATACACTCGCCTTTTTCATCAGCCTCCAATAAATCGTGCTTGCAATAATTCTGTTTCAGGAAGGTGCAAGGCAAAGAGGTCCTAGTGGTCTCGGCAGTTTCTCACCCGGCTTCCCTGGTGGCAGTGTTGTTGATTGTTTTAACAAGTAGCAATTTAATTTTATAAACATAAATAGGTATTTATGTATGTGTATATATATGGATGATCGGTCTCAAAGATATTGTAAGTGCACATTTGTATAGTTTGGATTACACAAAAAAAGCAATATTTTAATGCTTATACTGATTTATTTTTTTACATTGTGTATTTTACAACTACATATATCTATGATGATCACTTGAAAAATTTGTTTAGATCAAAATTAGGCATTTTCCAATTGTTTTCAACTCCAAATGTTATAAAACAAAAAAATAAATCAATAAACCGAAATTAGTGATAAAAGAATATATTTTGAATAAACAAGCTACTGAAATAAATAGGTTAAATATGTTACTATCGGAAATTATTAATTAAAAATAGAGATACTAAAAATAAACAGTAATGGGTGTTTGAATAATTTCAAACAATCAATTAATTAGATCTGAACATTAAGGTTTGTGCTCTTATATTCCGGATCCCGGGATCGATTCCGACTGTGGTAGTTAATTATTAGTATTATCCCCGTTGGTTCCTGATGAAGTATGGAACATCAACAACTGCATCTCATACTTCTCTTTTTGAAGAAATATTTTTTTCTGTTAGTCAAGACTTGCGTGGCCAGACTTACTTGGCCGAGTCTTTCTTAGCTCAAGTCATTTTGAACAGACAAGCGCCACGTCTCTCTAGGTCTTCTTCTTTGAGGATTCCATTACAAAGCTTTTTCCGTTGGCGCTATCAATTTAATGAAAGTATGTCTTATCCATTCCCATTTCTTTTTCTTTAATTGAAGATGAATAGGAAGCTGCTCTTCAGGCCACCAGATCTCCAGGATTCCTCGCAAGAAGCGGTTGATGGAGGTATAAAAAAGGGTTGGGTTTTCAGTCACCTTCAATGTTTTACTACTGTGTAGCAGGTCTGATTTTACGTTGGTGTTAAACAACTTTATTTTTGTTTTATTGGACAATTCTTCGTTCTTCCATATTGAGTAAAGCTCAACAAACGCCCCATTAGCTTTCTTGATTAGACACTTAGCATCTCCCACATTCTACATTTCCCCTTCTTTGGTAATCACGCTTCCCAAAATGATTAATGATTCCACCCTTTCCACATTGTTACATCGCTCCGCACATTGTTACCGACGTTGATCCGCAGTACAACACAGTTAGCGATTCGGCTCCATCCATCTAATTTCATTTAATTCTTTTTACGAATTAATATTATAATTTGGACTCGGCTAATATATGGCGACTGGTTGAATAATTACGGTAGAACCATTAGACTGCTTCTTCTTAGTGCTTCTTCTGTCGTTGATCTAGTGGATTGCACTATTCTATCTTGCCAGCTCTCCAGACTACCTTCTCCAACAGCAGTTCTACTTCGACAACTACACAAGACTGGCCATATTTTTTACCACTTGCTCTGTCCGGAATAAATGTAATTCAAATATTTTCTATTGCATGTTTCCATTTTAAGCAGAACATAAAATTGACCCTCTACTTCTTTTTTGGCAGAATCCTTTGTAATCTGGCCTGTGAATTTCTCTTATCTTCACAACATACTAAGATACTTTTATTGAACACATCGCTTGCCAACCAAGTAGAAGTGGCATCTTTAGTTTCAATAATTTTTTTACCTGACTCTGTGACCTATTCTTTTTTACCTTAAATATCCCATTCTTTTGTGCTGACGAGTTTCATTTTTCAATCTTCTGCAATAACTATATGTAATTACAACTTTTGGGATATCTTAGATTTTCCCATATCACCAACATTGATACATTGCAATAAATGCTGTTGATTTTATTAATAGTTTAATAAAAAAAAGTTGTTGATTGACTTTGTGTATAAATAGGAAATATAGTGAGATCGTCATGCTGATCTTGATTCACGTTATAGTGGTGATTTTTACAATTCTCAGATTAAGAAGAAATTTGTAAGTCCTGGTGTATGAATGGAAGTAAATAAAAGGATTGAAAAACAACAAATCTCAAGCTGGCAAATGATTTTTTTTTTTTTTTTTCTATTTTCTGTGTTAGTGAAGTTGCTTATGTTTTAAACGTTGCAGTTGTTAATAATTTGATACTTTTAATACTGCGGTGAGTTTTCCATGGCTGATCTGGTAAAGGGAAAACTAACAAAGACAAATAAACTGATGCTAACAAGACAGTTTATAAAAGGTAAACACTAGGCCTACGGGATTATGCCGACGGTTGCTGGCTTTGTTTGCTGGCGGTTTCAATTTTGGTTATGGAGCTAGTTAGGGAGGGGATGTTGACCGAGGGCTGGCCAATCAGAGCCCTGATTAACATGTAGCCCCCAATATTTAACCAACAGATGGCGCTGCGCTCGCTCTACCGTGAGCACAAACACGCTCTTTCAGTCTCCCCCGCCATCCCGAACTCCCTCCTACACCGCTGTATTACTGTCATAACTATATCTCTCACTATCACAAGCAGTTATAAACATTTTCTTAATATATGTTTGAGCTAAATGTACCTAATGTTTCATTATTTAATGAGGAAAGAACAATGAAAATGAAGGATTTTTCATTTTACCAAAATTTTTACAATAATTTCTTTTTCTAATATTTTCCCTTCACACTATTAAGAATGGTATAATGATAAAATTCGTTTAATATGAAGCTTAATTGATTTATTGATATTTTTATTACATTTTTATTTTTTTTTTAAATTGACTTACCTATATTTTTAATGTATACTAAGGGAGATTATTACGATCCTCAAAATTTTCACCATAAATACACATTTAGAGGTCTCCAGAATCCAAATAATCAAATATCGCAAAATAGTCAGTGTCGACGTGAATAGCACACATCAAAAACGAAACGTTGCACGAATCCGGAATTACATACTGTGATGTTACACCAACATTTTCGTTAAAATTGGCTAATCGAGAGTGCAACTTTATTAATTCATTTTACATATTTTTAATAATTTCTTAAAAACGGCTCTAATGATTTTGTTTAAACTGAGTACATCAATGTACAATTAAACGTTCTTTAATATCATTAAGGTCTTATCCTGATTGTTGTCGCTTAACAGAGCTTGAATACCGAATATTCGATATGTCTTCCTCTAAAGTACCTTTAATTTTTTTATTTAGTAGTTTTTTATTTATTTAGAAATATAATAATCTATCACGCAGACAATTATTATACTAAGATATGAACACATTCACACCATAAATAAAGAGAACATAAAAGTAACAAAAGTAAAATAATAATCAATTACTATGTACAATACAAAAGAGTTGGATGATAGGATGGCGGTGTCATCAGCAAATTTTGCTAGGAAGATATCGGGATGGACAGGGATATAAAGGACGGGGCCCACGACGCTACCTTGAGGAACACCGGCTTTAACTGAAGGAATTGGAAAATTCTTTACCACAGCGAACTCGAAAGGTGCGATCAGAGCGGAGGATTAGGTACAAGGATTGGAGTAGTTGGGTTTACAGCTTCGAAATATACCTGGCGTGCCTCTATACCCGGTCAAAAGCTTGAGTTATTTCCAGAAATGCACCAAAGCAATATTGCTTGCTTTCCTGTTGCGGAAATACGATCGACTCCAGTGTTGTGAACGAAATCCGAACTGATGGGAAGGAACATTTTGGGATACCATAAAGATTAGGATTCGTTTCAGGAGGATCTTTTCAATGATTTTTGAAAGGATCAGAAATAGGATTATAGTGGAATGTTTGCAAAAAAGAGGAAAGTGGGTGGTTCTTAGGATGGTATTGTATTAATAAGTGAGAAATATAACAGCTTTTGGATGAATTTATCGGATGATTTGAGAAGTAAGGAGGTCTTATCCAGGAGATCAACGGAGAGGAAGTTTGTGTAAGTTATGTTTGATCTCAGAAGGATTAACTGCTTTAGGGGGTAAGGAAAGTGGAACGGGGGATGTAAGGAATTCTTTAATTGTTGTGATATGGGCGGAGTTGGATTCCGGATGAAAGGTGAATGTTCTGTAGAAGTTGCGAATTCCCCAGCTTTCACTTCAGAAGACGCTGCCCAGGAGCCATTGCATCGACGGAGGAGATAGGGAATATGAGGTGATTTTAGGATTTATATCTGGCGATCTTCCATAGGTAATTTTCATGAACAGAATGGGAGGAGTTAAAGGATTGGAATTTGAAGGTGGCCAATTCCTGCTTTAATCGTTTACTGCAATAATTATAGGAATGGCGTTTCATTGGGGTGTCCTGAAAGTTGCCATAATGTCCTGGCACAGCGTTTAATGTGAATTAGATCTATCAGATGTGGAGGTAAATTATTTTTCTTAGGAGTTTTTGAGGAAGCAGTCCAGATTGTTTGTTGAATAGTGGTGGTAAATGAATGTACGGCATTATCAAGATCATTTGGGTTTCATGGCAGCTATTAATAGGAGGCATAATTTTAAGCAAAATTTTACAATTTTCGATTCTCAATTGTTTTGGAAATGGCCGAAAAGGTTTTTAAAAATATCTCTATAACACAATCGCACAAATATAAAATATGGCCAGTAAAATTTTTAATGAGAAGCGAGGAAGAGATGGAAGGGTAATTTTTGCTTGTTCAGGGCCTATAATATTCTTGATCCAAACATCGATCAAGTTTAAACCATTTAAAGAACCACAAACATATATTGATGGCCCATTTCCCTAACAATGTATATTTATATTTTCTTGTCATATTTTAGAGTAATTAAAATTTATTTTGAACTCGTTGCGATCTAAATTGTTAAGACTAACCTAGCAATTAGAAGAAAACATTAAAAAAAAAAAGATAAGCTTATGTATTATGATTTATCAATGATGTGTTTTTTATTTTCGGCGGTACAGTGAGAATAACATTCCAACAACAAACAACTTAAGTTTCTTACCTTTATTTTATAGGCGAGTTACATGTAAAGCTTTTAAGATTTAAAGTAGCTCATATCATATCTTATTTTTACTATTTATAAGTTTTCCCTCGTGGAATTCCCTTGATACCGAAGAGAAATTGCAGATTTCCTGACCGTTGGAGACCCAGTAGACCGCGTATTAATTTAAAGTTTGAAATCGGAGGAGAGCAAATGAAGTTAAATTGGCAGAAAATTGGCAGACAGCTAGCAGAGAGGCTGCTTGATAACTAGTTATTAATATGTAAATACAGCGGGGGGGTCGTAGGCCCCCCTGAGTGCTAATCACCGAGTATTAACTACCCTACTTAGTACTTAGTAACTGTGCTTAGGATCGGACTTAGGCACTGATCGCTCAGTTTACTTTTCATACTGTCTTTGATTTTGCAGATACATCAAGCTTAGGTAAATTAATATGTAAAAATCGTAAGTATATAAATCAGTACATTATTTACGCTTAATTCTTAAAATATTAACAAATGCAAGGATCTTTTACAGAGCCACCGTCTGAGAGAAAAAACCAAATAAAAAAATCATATTTATTAGTGTTTATTTCATCTGAATATATATTTTTTTAAAATACTTCATCGATATCTGACATCTCACTAATTCTTATCATTCAATTCTGATTCACCACGAACGGTTTTTTTTTGTATAAATATATTAGGGTAATTACTTCGGAAGAAAGAAAGAAACTAACTACCTATATAAAATGGTCTTCAAGAGATTCTTTAAGTCCTGTTAACTGTAATTAGGCGAACAATAATACTTTTAGAGATCATTTTTTTCATAAAACATGGTAATATTTTACCATTTGGGGGGAGGGGAGAAGGCTTCAGCCCGGAGGTCCACTCCCCTTCCCTCCATAGATCCATCCGTGACTTCCAGAACCATGATTTTGTATCTAATGCTCGATATATGACCATTTTTAAAACATGAAAGGTGTCGGGGATTAACCTAAAAATTGGTGCGACGAACCTATTCTAACAAGGATGGTAAAGTCGAGATTCATTTCTAGTGTTCGGCACGAAATATATTTCTGCTTTTTCTCCGATTACCATCTATTTCATCATTTGTGGCATACGAGGAGAGGAGGAGAAGGGAATAGAGTTGTTATAGAGGTTCTACCAAACTTATTCTAACCAAAGTCAAAATTCGTTCCGTGAACTCCCACAAAATAAATTTTAACTTTTTTTTTTCGATAGCCCTCTATCTCGCTATTTAGACTCGAGGTTGCTAAGGTATTGAAACCTTGGCACTCTCATTCTCGGCCTTTCTAGAATCTACTTGTCCCAATTACATGTCAGGATATTGGTATACGATTTTCGGGTTTGTACTTTGTGCAACCAGAAAGCACAGTTATTTATTCAATGTGCCCCGCGAATTTTAAAATGCTCCTATGCTCAATTAGCTCCGTTTTTACTTATATGGTATTATTAGACAGTTATTGGAAGGTCAATTGTACCCTTCACCCATTAAGATCATCCACGCAATAGAATTTCTTGCACCAATGTACCGGAACGGTGAACTTCACTGATGAGTGTAGGATTATGTCATGTACAATCGAGAAAACGTGACACAATTTCCTAAACGAAAAATTAGCTTGAATGTCTCAAAATGGAATATTTACCAGAGGCAAAGAGGATCTCAGGATGACTAGGCAACTGGGATATGCTAAGAAAGAAGTGCGACAAAAGCGTGATACATATAGTGATTACTAAAGATAAACAGCCCGGAATTAGGGATTGGAAACCCGAGCATTTGCCCAAGGAACCGACCAAGAAAGGGACCACTTGTTAGGATTTTTTAAAATATTGCAAAGCGATGAAATAAATTAATTTAAACATATCAATATTATATAACTGAATAACAGACATTTTGAATAAAATACTGCTCGTATATAGGGAGGGAGAGAGAATGAGAAAAGTGCCGGCCTTAGACATTCGGCGCCCTCTGGCAATGACGTCATCTGTCCTCCCTAAAAAAATTAAATTTATTTCTCAAGATGTTTTATATTTATTTGTAATATTTATATTTTATTTCATTCAACATTTAGTTTACAACAATAAAGTTGCTTTATTGATAGGCTAAAATTAATTATATTAATACGTTTTGTATTTATTTTTTAATTTCTAACAAGTGAGGAGCGCACCCGAAGATCGGATGGCGCTCCCAATGGACGCCCCTGTGGGTTGGCATGGCCTGGGGTGGCTGCCCGGGACGTCCCACCCTAAGACCGGCACTGGATGAGAAGAGGTGCTCATGACGTAATTGCCTAAATTTCAAATTTAGGCCCAGCACTGAAGGTAAATAATGTGATTTAAAATCATCTACACAGACGGCCTACAACTACTGCTAGTTCCTGGCATAGTTGGCTATAGGTAGTGCTTATTTGTATCTCATGAACGTGACCTAGACTTTGCTTAAGTAATGGATATGTCAAAATTCTTTTCGTGGGACCGCCACATTATAAATATTAACTGATTAAGAAAATCGATCCCCTACCCCTCCGATTTTTCCGGGTTCCTCTCCCAATTGCTTTCTGCTATGGCGACTGTTCTTTGTTTCTAATAGAACAAAATAGGTGAAATCAGTTAGTTCTTCTGAACTGATTTTATATTACAAAAGAAGAAAATGAAAGTTTTAATCTGATTACATATGAGCATTTTCAAAAAACAAAAAAAAAAAATTCAGGAACGTCTCTCCTCACTTGCAATACTCGGTAAGATCTTTCACACAACCTTTAAAGAAGATGGGAAAAGAAATGGCGAACCCAGAATGACAGAGCACCACCACAGACCATTCCCCACAAGCGTGCACCATTTGACCAGTCATAACGCATTAATATCGGAAGAGCTCAACACCATTCGTCAGACCTCGATGACTTTATGTATGAGGGGGCCAATCGGAAGGCAGCTTCGCAGTAATATGCCGACTGCCTTATCTCTGGCTATAATTGAATCAGCAATCTCTTCTCTTAATTCCAGAGCTCTCGAGATCTAGGTCCATCTCTAGGCCCGTTAAGAGTTATCTAGGACTCTTGACCCCAAATATCTGCCAGCTTATATCAATTGATTAAGATAAACTCTTCCATTGGAAATAGGCCCTTCAGCTGCAATGAAGTGATGGATTGAAGTTTATCGAAACTTTATGCAGTGATGATGTAAGAAAAAATTATAGCCTCTATTATTATTTAATTTTTTTTTTGTTTGATTTCAGTTGCGAAATCATACAGAACTATAGTTACTTTTTCGTTCCAAGTTCATAACAATGCACAATAATTGACATTCTAAACGATCAAACTTCCGAATTTTCGAAATGTCGGTAATATTTTTTTCAAAATCATTTGTATCTCAATTCGAGCCGTTTAAACAATACATTATATTAGTCACTTAAATTTTTTTTTTTTTTTTTTATGTGAAAACTTCTTTGGGCGCGTTTTGCACTTTTTTTTATAGAGAGTGAATTAGATTGATCTGTCATATTTCCGAAGTGTTAACACTCGGGTAAAGTCGACTACTTGAAATGTTTTTACGTATGAAATAAATTATCTCAAAAACTAAAAATCAAATATGCACGCTGTAAGCGAAGGAAATGTTCAGCATTTCATCCTATTTATAATCAGTTATTATTTATAATTTGTATTTCATATTATTAATCTCGCCTTCTTGATGTTTTCAATTCTATCATGTGGTCAAAGGCACACACCTTAGTTTTTTTTTTCTTTTTTTAATTTACAAAAATAAAAAGACATAGTTATGGAAGATTATACAACACAAATAATGGGTTTCCTAATGGAATATAATACAAATATATTCTTTTGAATTAAACTTTATACAAAAACGAAGTGAAAGAAATTAGTAAACTAAAAATGCCAAGGTTATCCTCAACAAATTAAAAACAAGTATAATCCATTTGAAGTCAATTTTACAAGTTCACTAATGATTTTATATGAATTACCTAATTTTTTTTTATTGAGTATTACAACAATCTGTCTCTTGAACATTAGTTATAGTGAAGTAGGATAACATTCACACTATATATACAAACAATATAAAATAAATAGAAGCAAAATAATAATCAAAAGTATATACCATAAATAATAAAATAAAATAACCTAAAAATAAGAAAATTAAAACTAACCAAAAACACATGCATACCTATATACAATAAGGCGAGGGAACTCCAGAACCTTGCGCTACTCTCACAACCTCATCACTGGTACTGAAGACTGCGGAGATTGATCGAGAGCACACCAAAATGAAACATTATTTTAGTTATTGCTTTCTATTAAGTATGAATGTTTTTCTTTTTTATATATCTATCTGTTTTACTTATGACTTATTTAATTTGCTACCAATTTCTGAATTTTTTTTATTTTAATTTTTTCATTATTATTATTATTTTTTTATTTGAATTCAAGTTACATTTCTTTAGTTTTATAGTTTTTACCTTTGTTATATAGATATATATTTTTATTTATTTATTTTTTTTTTATTGCATTGTATTTTTAGTATGAATGGGCCTCACTCAGCTTTAGTACTCAGTGCCCTTAATGTATTATGCAAAATGTATTATTTCTCAAAAAAAAAAAAAAAAGTTATTGCTTTCTATTCAACAAAACAAAAGCGACACTTAAAAAAATAATTCCTACTTATCTGATGAAAATTGGATCATATTTTTTATATGTTTAAATATTTCTTTTTGGTTCCAGAGGATCCTGTTTATGAATGTTTCGGCGATGTTGCTTTGACGTCGAATGTATTAGGCTATCTAATGCGTGAGTTTCACTGGGGTATTCTTATATCCTTTCAATTTAAATTACGGAAACTAAATAGTGATTTAAACATTGCCTAGTAATTTTATGCACAAAGTTGTAACTAAATATTCAGCTTCAGTATACCAATAATGGTCGATCCTTTCAATATTTTTTAGAGCTCCCCGAAAGCTTTAAAAGGCGCATTAAGAAGAGCGATGCGTTTTGAATTGTTAACATGGCAGGATACCTCCCCAGATAATGGAACCACTTGAGCTGACATGGTCGACGTCACCGGGGTTTCGCTTCGGCGGAGCCGCTATGGAAATCAGCGCTGGGACCGCGACCTGATCCCGACGTCCTTTTGTTGTTGCTGGTGTTGATGTCGATGCTAATATTGAACCGTGTTGAGAGGTTGCTATTGGACCTTCTGAATTATAGTGTGGTCCCGATGATAAATGTAACTTTTGAATGAAGAGACTTATCGGAACGTTAACAATTCTTTATCAGGAACTTGTCGCAATATGTATTGTAGACTTGGTAGATTTCATTACTATTGACCTAGATTTTATTTCATAAACATTTTATTAATATGGATTTTATTTCCATCCCAACCTAGCCTATATGATTCGGCAGTAGTAGAACTTGGTTGAATACGTAATAACACTCCTGCCGATTTTCGCCAATTCATCATCATGATTTTTCCATCTATTATCTTTCTTGTGGGTCTCAGTCACAGTCAACCTGCTACAGGTTCTTCTTCTTCTGGTTTCGAAGTTAAAGTGAGTCGGTGGGCGCCACTTGTGCCATTAAACCTTCTTCTGGACATCAGTGTCTTCAGAATATCTTACGATTCAAAACTGGAATCTTTCAGTTAGGTTTCTTGTACAAGCCTAAACATTTTAGAATGGATAGGATTTATAAGGTATGCTAAAACCTTCCCTTCATACCCCATCTAATAACAATTACTCTTTGTCGTCCCTACAAGCAATGACGACGAAATTTAAAATAAAAGCTCTTCATTCATTTATATTTGATGTATTCACAATCCTTTATTGAAGTAGTGTATGTTATACAGGATGGAGGGAGTTGAGATCTTGTTTATGAAAGCCTGGTTAATGGGGTCATGCATTTATTCAATATGTAGCTTATAATTACTCAACTTATAGAGGAAATGATATATTCTTTAATGAATTGCATACAAAGACAGAGAAATAATTCACTTTAAAAAATGGTTTTGTTGGAAGCTTTTTATGATGACAAATTGAAAATATCCTTACAGGAAGAAATGGTATGTGCGATATGTCGCCCCGTAATAATCAAGATTATTCCTATTCTGAGTGTGGGAGAGTACATTTCTTCACTTTTATATCAGGAAAAAATTGAGTTTTTATAAGCTTAAAATTTCTATGGAAAATCATATTAATTCATTGTAGAATCAATAGTATAAAATAAAAATTGTGAAATTTTACCAATTTGGTTGAATGCTACTTATTTTCTTGTTATCAGAGTTTATTTGGAAACTAACATTAGGTATAGGTGATCACGGACATATCAAGAGGTATTAAACTAGCATCAATTTTTTAAAAAGTATTTTTGTATGATTTAAAAGTTTAAAAATAGACTAAAAACGCTGCAAATTATTTCAAAATGGTTTATTATTTCTAAATAATTATACACCTAAAGTAACATTACCTTCCTAGTTACAAAGAAAAATAAATAAAAGGTGATTCCAGTTATTACAAATTTTTTTTTTTAATCATTAGTAATATGCAAAAAAAACTAGCATTACTTCAGTAACACATTCAAAATTCAAAAACCAAAACAAAGAATATAACCTTTGCAGTGGAACATACAAAAAAAACTACTGATCATATCTTTGCTCCGAAATCCGATTTTAACGAATATTTTTTTTTTTTTTTTTTTTAGGAAATTCCGTAAACTTTTTGAGTTATTCGGAATTTAATTTTACCATATCTTGTAACTTTGTTCCAACTTCTTTTCGTTGAAGTATGTTATATTGATAGATTTAAAGGTCGTCGGGAAAATGACTTTAGCCAAGTTTCATTGAAATCGGTACATTCGTTTAGGCGCTACAGTCTATATCAACGCAGGTTTTACGGCCGTCATTCTGAAACTAAAAGGCGTATAGAAATGTCGATGAACGAGGATCATCCTCGGGTGATCTCTAATTTTATATCCAAATTTGAAAAAAAGTGGTCCAGTAGTTTCGAAGAAAATGCGCGTACGGCGGATGGCCAAACAAATTTTTATTCGTTTTTAGGATTATACGTATCCTGGAACGTCAAACCTCAAATTTTGGGGTGTGGTTAAGTTTTTGAATTTTTCGGTCGATCACAATGGTTCATTATTGAAAATAATAAACCAAAATAATCTAATATCATCTAAAATCTAAAAAAAAAAAAAAAATGGCAAAATCTATCATGACAAACTGAAATGAATAATTTAAGGGAAAAAGATTAGTTAGTTTATAATTTGATTTAAAGTAAATACGAATTTCTCTCCTGATTTTTTCTTTTCACGTCACTTCGACTGCTATGGCCATTAGCGACGATCATTCTTGTTAAATATGTTGTTTCTTTGAAAAGCTTCAGGGTTTTTTCAATTCCCTTCTGTTCTTTGTATGATGTATTCGATGTTAAGTTCTAGTCTATGTTTTCTATATTTTTTAGTATGAAATATATGTTCTACCGTCAGGTTAGTATTTTCACTTGTTGGTCGATGTAGGCCAAGAAGTAGGTGGAGATGTGTTAGCTTGGTGTGTCCAATTCTCAGTCTGCTAATGATGGAACATTCTTTTGACGTGAGGTGTTCTGAAGGCAGCAAAGCTTGATTATCTTCATTACACTGACGGAGGTGATTAGGTGGTAGACGTGCCCATTGTTCATTCCAATGGGAGTTCATTCCCAAATTTCATTAACTTTGCTTATGATTTCTCTTTTCCATTCATTAATAAATGACGATCCTAAAATGGGCGAATCAGGACTTCTGGCTGGTTCCTTTGCTCCTTCGTCAGCTTGTTCATTTCCAGAAATGGCAATATGAGAAGGAGCCCGTAACATTGTTATTTATTGAGCACATTGACCTTTATTTGTTAATAAAAAGAAGTAGAAATAAAACTTTAGTTATTTATTAATTATAAAACATTGTAAATAATCCGTATATAAAACCTAAAAATATTTAATCAATTTAGTTTTGAAACCTACCGTACCACAGTACTGCAGTAACAACATTTAGTTGATGGAATCGATGTAACGCTTTTGTTTAAACAAATTAAAACTATGCTGATAAACTATTTGTCTTTGGCATACACCGAGACTTTTATTAAGCACCTATTTGGAATCAAGATCATCGGTAGAAAATTATAAATATTTTATTCCTCTACATCTACCTTATCTTTTCGCTCTGACTTCGGTATCTTTATTTCATGTTTTATTTTTATTTATCTTTAGCTTTATGGGATTCTTCAAGTCAATTCTTGGCCTATATTGTGTTGCCCAAAATTGATCTAGTTCTCAATCGAGAACAAGACGAAGATCACCTGACTTGTTGTTGGTTGCTAGATGACCAAGAATGGTAAAAAAAAATAATAAAAAAATAAAAAATCGTTTTTGTAAATAAAAATTAAGTCGAAATAATTAATAATAGTTGACAATTTTAGTTACTATATATAAAGAATTGGTAGAACCAACATACTTTTGCATTTGACTCTTCCAATTTTTCATTCGGGCTTAGTTAGATTTTCCCAATCTGAAAAAATACAGTAATATCTCTATAGCAATAGGCTAATAGGAAACTGTAACACTGTTAACCAAGACTTGCCTTGTTCTCGTATTTGGGCAACACTAGACTTATAATAAAACGATCATAACATACCTCAGTACTCTCTAAATATACTAACTATCCAAGACGACCATGCAGGATTTAAGCGAATTTTAAACTAAATAATTCATATAATCCGATTTATACTGCTCATAATACAATTCATTAATAGATTGAAGCACTGAGTGTTGATGATTATGGTTACTTAGCAATCTGATTTTCTTTGTTTATTTTACATGGAATTGATAATGCAACTGAAATAACAAAGTCAATGAGAAGTAGGTTATAAGTGTTATACTTCGATATTTTTTTTTTGGAAGCTATTTTTTACCCAATTCAACAGTGATTTAAAAGTCTTCGCCTGCGTTTTAACAGTAAAAGTATGGGTAGAACAACAATAGCCTACCTCGCAGGAAATCCATTTCACAGTCTTATTAAGTCACCCCTGACGAGTATTTCTTAATTAAGAGAGACTTTTTTTTTCCCCTCCTCACTTTGTGCCAGTGCTCCCCTCACGAACGGTTCTAACCCCAACCGGAATATCTCATTAAAAGGGAAACTTTTAAGAAATGTTACTTTTCAATTTCCCGCCATTGTCCGAGCACAGAAGAAATAAATTAAAAAGATTTAATCAAATTATTAGGCTTATTAGGTTTCAGCCGGTTGTCACGGCTTCGAATGAAAACTTTACGAATAATTAGCGGTTTTTCCTTCTTTTTTTTATCTTTTCTTCTTTTTTTCTTTTTTTTTTTCTTTTTCTGTTTCCCGAAGACGAGAGAGGTGTAGCTGTAATTGATTTAGCGGCTACCAGAGCGCGGGAGGGTCTAGGATTATGTAGATGAGAGGAGACACTTCCAGAGCCGCCGCTAATTGGAAATCCAAACTCCGGCATAATTGTGTTGCCTCTATCGACTGCCCAAACTTTTTCTAAGCCGATTACTAGTTCATTAGTACTCTTTAATAACTTCATTAATACTTGGGGCCAGAGTTGCCAATCTGTTGGCGAAATATTGGTTCTGCGCGAAGGGTAACCCTACAACAATGACTTTACCACTTTATAACAGCAAAAATTCTTAATTAAAATTTCAAATTCCTCTTCCTTTCAAACAGTAAAGATTAACTATCACTGAAAATATAACATATTATTTTCTTTATCACATAGATGTACCAAATAGCCAAATAATAACGTCTGCTAAATAGGACTGGTATAACTTTCTTAATATTCCTGTTAGTTACATCTGTAATATAAGGTCTATGATTTTTAGTGCAACTTGGCATTGGAGTGTGCTAAAAGGAAATGTGGAGTTGAAGTTGGAGGAATCATTCACAACTGACCGGTCCAAATCTCAGCATTAATTGACGACATTGACATCATTGGCAGCCTACATTCATCCATGAGACACTTGTGTCAATCTACAAAGTTTCTTGTGGAATCTCGGGCTGGTAGTGAGCCAAAAAAAAATATACGAAAATTGGTTAAAGTGGCGAACATCTAACTGAAGTACAAATCAAGATTGAGAACCTTACTTGATATTGTTGCTGAATTTATATGCTGTGGTTCCAAGATAAATGTAACTAATGAAGTCGGTGCGAAAATTAAGGAACAAATTAAGATTGCTAATTGTTTCGGTCAGAAGCAAATAAAATGACGTATTGGCTCCTGCACAAATAAAATACGCATATTCTAAACTCCCACAAGACTGTTCTGACTTATGGATCGAATTGCTGGATCATGCCTAAAACCCCAGAGAATTCTGTGCCTCGGTTCGAACGCTGCACAATGGTTGAAAGGCGGAAAAAAAGCTATTTTCTAAAGATATACAAAAAATCCCTTTACTCTCGTCATGTATACATCAATAAAATCATTAATTCATGAAATGTATCGATAAATTATTGATTTTTAAACTAGCAACGAGACTTTGAATAATGTTTGATTTCCAACGTTATTTTTATTATTGCCACTCACATTTTATAAGTTTTGATGAGATTTCCCTTTATATTCATAAACACCTATCCCACACAATGCACTACGTAAAAAGGAAATAATTTATTCCTGTTATTAGGTCCATCATTATTCGGAATAAGTAGTGAAACAAATTGAATAAAAGCATATTTTATTATTCCAGAGCTTTTGAACGCAGCCGACGGCAGGTCTAACATCTATTTGTTTATTATAAGAAGACTCCTAACAAAATATTAAAATAGATTCTATCTGCATCTGTAAGTGTAATTTGTTTTTTTAATAGTAATGTAGTTTTGAATGTCCGTTTGTTTAAAATAAAAAAATTATGTTTGATTAAATAAACAATGGTATACTTTTATGTATATTATTAGGCAATATATCAATTATCTTATCTTTTTGTTATATTCTAAATTACTCATGGCGGCCTAATTATTGGGTTGGCAAATATGTCCTTTCGATTTTTTAGTGTGAAATAAAACTTAATGTACTATAGACATAAAATTTTTTTTAATCTGCAATATATTGTTCTTTTTCCCATCTTTTCACTAACTGCATAATCCCATGTTCTTAGAATGTCTGAAGCTTATTGTTAAAAACTGACACAAGTGGTTTTTAATGTCCTCTGCTTTTTGGAATTTCTTTCCATTCATGGAGTTCTGCAGAGACCAGAATAAGTATTAGTCACTTGGAGCTAGGTCTGGTGAATAGGGAGGGTGGAGCAAAAGGTTCCATCCGAGGCATAATAATTCATTGCGAGTGACCAATTAGGTGTGAAACCTATCGTTGTCTTTGTAGAACACAACACTCTTCCGATTCATTCACACCAAACATTCATTCATAACTCTTCAGCATTTTCTCCAAATTCAATTTTACTTTATCAGTTGGAAAGCTGAATTATTGCTCTTCAATGTTGTATGGATTTAACGCATACATAAGGAAACAAACATTCTTATAGTTTTTTATTTTTTATCTCCATTTGTAGTTTGTTTACGAAGGTTCTGTTGATCTAATTTTGTGTAGTTTATGTGTTATAAATTTCTGCTACATTTCTTGTAGCTAGCTAAAGTCGAGTTGAAGTTGTGACATTTTCGAAGAAAAAACAACATGTGAGTAACCCAAACATTAAACCTGAAAACATAGCCGAGCTTGTGCAAATGGTTTTCCACGCTTGTGTGCTACACAATTAGATCCATAGCAATCTCTCGCTCTGATTGGGTGGGATTTTGATCAACAATGGCCTTAACATCGCTCGTTTCGATTTCTTGTGGGCGAACAAACCGTTGAGCATCATTGATATCGAAATTTCCTGAATGAAATTTGGCAAACAAATTTTAATAGGTGCGTTCGGCATCATAACCATAAACACTGCAACTTTTTCTATCTTGCAGCACGCTTACCCTTTTTAAAATAATACAACAAAATATGCCGATAATGAATGATATGTTTTTCCATATTAACGTTGGAATAGTAAACACAATACTAATCTAGTTTCAGCAAGAGTTAACAGATATATTTGTTGACATATTTCAAACAGAATAAACTATCCACCTTCGGGTTGATTAATTGATCAAATGAAAAGTGTATCATAGGGACATAAAAATAAACAAAAAAACCAAAAGGACTTATTTGCCAAATCAATAATAATTGAAAAGTTGGAAGAAAAAAAATGTTTGGTGTAATTTCTTTTGCAATAAAAACCAAAATTCCATCGTATTTCTATTACATGCTATGTATAATAAATTAGTATATCTTTTCCATTTTTTTAAATTTGTAATTTTTTTCTTGGACTTAATTAGAAGTAGTTGGCGATTTTTAAGCCTAAATAAATGAGGGTTGAAGAAACATTATTTTTTTATTATTTAGCATATTTACTAGAGAATTGTGAAAGTATCATGACTACAACACCATGTTTCAATAAACGTAGAAGTCTATTTTCCGAACTATCTTTTTAGCAAATATATTAGAGAACCCCTTTTGGATGAACTGAAGTTCCCAATTTTGGTAGTAATGTTTTTTTTTTTTATTTAATTCTTAATTTTATTTGGGAAAAGCGAAGAATAAATAGTTTTTGGTCAATACAGAAGCGAATATAATGGCGAAAAGTGGCCTAGGCCACACAGGTAGGCATCAATATTCCGCCAATGAGGAGTAACATTTGTCCTCAGCGGTGGGCTATTAACAGTCATGTTTTAGTCATGGAGCAATTAATAGCCCTCTTATATATCCGATAGTCATGAAATATTCATCTTCGACCTCAGGAGGTCTTTTTCACTTAAATCTCTCTATTCATCTTCCCTTCGCCGGCCCATACTGATGAGCTTACTCTTTAGCTACGGCTCTCCTCCTTTTGTATTTCCATAAGGTACTCCCCTGTCTCAGGTTTTTACTCCGACCCGGGGGAACATCCGAATGGGCTCATGAAAAGGATACGTGAAGAGAACCTGCCTCGCCTTATGCGGGGTACAATACCTCTTTCTTTCCAGGCCGTCACTTCTGGAATATAGATCTGTTACTACCCTCCGACCTGGAATATATGGAACCACATTTGAAATAGAGACATCTTATATTTATATTCAATTATAACAAATAAATGAATAGTCATTAGTCGTAAAAAATAAATTAAAATTATAATAATAACAAAATAACATAGCTTTATTTACATCATTTTCATGACAAAAGACTCTTCTTGAGGAAGTACGTTGGTTTTCAGCTCGAACATTATAATTATTAAAGTGAAAATATTAAGAAATACAAATGAAACAATATTAAAACACACAGCACATATTAAAAAATGCACGACAAAAAAGAGAAAATGAAATTTTAATATATCCTTTTTAAAAATTGTTTAATAAAGTCATAACACCATTCTTTCGAAATTTCGATAAGATAATGTTTGCCGTTTTTCTTTCAAATTTCGAACCAAAATCTCTGGTCCAGGCTTCTTTTATTCAGTTCTTTCTCAATTTATTCAGATTTCTCCACTTTATCTCATGTATGGTTTTCATCGAATTCTCATTTGGGATATCGGATTTCACTAGGTAAAGGTTTTTGATCAGCTATTATCCTTCAATATGTCCAGATGTCAGAAGGTGGGCTTCATTTTGGGTTTTGTTTTCTGTACTTTTACATTTTACTTGAGAAAGTGCCTCAGCTCTTTCTTTTTCCTAATTGTGATCCCTACCATTCTCATCAAAAGTTTCCTGTGCATAGTTTGAGCAGCATATATGGTTGTGGGGTTGATAGACAAGACTGTAGTACCTTTCCGATAGTGAAGCACCCTTAAAGATTTTCTTTGAGCATTAATGCCTACCTGTTTTTAGTCTTCTATCCAATTCTTTACGCTATTTGTTTTCCAAAGAAATATCCTGTTCAAGATAAATTAATTGTTTTGAATATTCTGTAACATGTTCTTCAATTTTTACATGCTGTTTATCTGTATTTGTGATTATATCAGATTTTTGACTTGTTATTTGTAAGCTATATTTGTTGATATTATTAATCAATTCATGGGCCATTTTGAGTTTTTCGGTTTTACAAGGGACCAATAGACATATGTCGTCCGTTTCGTTTAGTTTACAGCCTCACGACGTTTAGTTTTGGTCAATGATTCTTACACAATAACAATGTTGAATGGAAAGCAACAACTTCAGACAAAAGGGTTATCTGAGGAACTGTTCATACCATATTTATTACAATTTAAATTAAAGATTGTGAAGGAATTAATTTTATGATTTATAACCACGTTCATGAGAAATTATAATATATTATAATTCTTAAAGATATTTGAAACGTTAATTAAAATCGTATTTGTGTAAATTGTACAGCATATTTTCTTATCTCTACTGGGCCTTACGATGCTACAACTTGCTACCAGCAAGAACTCCCCCGGTTCCTCTTAAGACAGCAGACAGCAGACTGCTCTTGAATTAAGAAATTCTATCGGCGGCTACGAGGGCCGCTTACAGATGGATAGATAAATTGCTCTGTTTTTGGTAGACAGACATTCTCAGCTATCTCCCGCACAAGATAAAACCAAGTCTTATCTCTAAGTCAGTCTGTTCTCCGCCCTAATTACAGTATTATTTTAATTAGTGCGCTATCTCTAGGGTGTTCCTCAGGGCGTTGTTACATGACAACTCTTCTGGAAACAATTGGGAAATGCTAAATATCTGAATTATATAAAGGATAAATTTCGTAGAATGTGTTTTTTGGCAAACTCGTTGAAGTATACATCAACAAAGGCATTCCTACAAATTTAAATAAATTCCAATCCTTATTCATTAAATCCTTTAATTTAACTAACACACTTAACACCTAAAAGTCATTTATAAAAACTTCATGGACGTACGGGATAGAGCTATGGAAAAAATTTTAAAGATCCTCAAAACTCAAATTTTCTAATCAAATGTTTTGAGAAATATAGCAGACGCATCTATGCTCTATGTGACTGACGATGTTCTGCATAAAGACTTGGACATATAAAAGGTTTCAGATATTTTATCGCAATACTATAAAAACTGCCGATAAAGACTGACTTGCAACATCAGCCCATCAGCCCAAACACTTATTTGCACCACGATCCCGCACACCCCACTTTAAAGGCCGTGGCTAATAAATATAGGTATTCCCAATATATAACAGACTAGATTTTGACAAAGAGAAGAGCCTGTAAGGTATGGCAGACTAACAGACTTTCCTTAGATAGAAGGGCATATAATAGACTAAATAACGAACTTGAACGAACAATACAAAAATTTAATAGGACGAATTATGATGCTCACTTGAGCAGTTTATCAACTGACAATAGAAGTTTGTGGAAGACCAAGAATTTGTTAAAACATCGAGAGGTGTCAGTACCCCTGCGGATCGAAGATGGCTCATGGGCTTTGTCGGATAGAGAATTTCTGAACTATTTGCAGAGCATCTTACATTAGTATTTACACCATTTACCCTCTTCAAGAACACAGAACATGAAACCTTAGTATTTGATACTCTAGACATACCATGCAGTGGCACCTCCTCCCTCTTTCGTTCACCCCTTCATAAGTCGCACAATATATCAAACATCTCTCTAAAAAAAAGTCCCAGGTGATGACTTCATAACGGTCGAGGAGCTCCAGCAAATGCCTATAAAACCTCTTGTGTCCCTTATGACAGTCTAGTATCCCTTATCCCCCTTATGCTAGAGCAAAAACAATATGCAACCGACGTGGTTCTGGATGTTGCCCAGGCATTTTATAAAATCTGGCACCAGGGACTTAAACTACCTCGAACCTAAACTACCTCACACATGCTATCTCATTCTTCAGCCTTTCCTTTTCGACTGATTTTTCTATGTCCGGCAGAGTTTAGAAATTTCCTCAATTCGACCAGTGACAGTAGGGGTGCCTCAACGATCAATATTGACTCCTTTACTCTACATTGTCTATTTGCATGACATGTCTACCATCTCCGAAGCTACTTACGCTGACGATACAACAATTTTAACAAAAACACTATTGTCCCAGACTAGCCTCACTGGGTTTACAAAATCATTTACTAACTTTACAAAATTAATATTTGATTTGTAAAATTAGATTAAATCATGAAAAAACAGAACAAATAATATTTACACTTCGATGAAACACATGCCCACCAGCTTATATCGGCGAAAACCAAATTCCTCAGACAGACACTATCTGCCCACATGTCAAAATAAAATGAATGACTCTGAACAAGGGACTGAAAATACTATAATCCCTTTTTTCCAAATCTTCATTAAAATTAACACAATTGAATTAGACTAATTTTCCTGATAACCGATCAGATAAATCATTAGAGTACGATTTTTTAGATGAACTAAAACGATGTAAACGGCTATGTGAACAATTTTTAAAATCATTGTGTAAAATTAAATAAACTGGTCCAAGGTAAAGCTAAAACTGGTCCAATTCAGGCTATTTTTTCATAGTTTTGTCGAAAATGTAATTTACATTTTTTAAAATTCTACCACTACATGCTGTAGAAGAGATACTACTGTCATTTTTCAGAATGAGTAAATCTAACTAAAACCCGAATGAAAAATCGGTATGCAAAAGTATATTGGTTCTACCAATTATTTACATTACACAATAACTACATTTTTTTTTTCTTTTGCAGATTTGATTCATGGTCTTGGTCTTGCAACAATAATATTGGACAACACTAATAGCTAAGGCAGTTGAGAAAAAATATTACAAAAACCTCTGCAGACTAATGAGGATTGAAAAAAGTTGGAAGTTTGAACAGAAAAGGATCGTTTGAGTAGAACAATTATGATGTACTGTTCCTTTATTGAATTTAGAAATTAATTTATATTACATTACAACTTTCTTTAAATCATTTGGATAATTAATTTCAAAACCGTAATGAATATTTCTTCTGTGTAATATTTAGTGCAAATGTTAAGTGATGCTCATTGTAAATTCGCGAAATCACTACAGTTATGAAATGTGGGACTTAATTAATGACGGTAAGCTCGGAGCTGAGCGTAAAGAACAACCATTTAATAAAGACTTTCTCAGTAAAGAGAAGCCAAACACAGTAATTTCGTATTCAAAACGGGCCGCGCGAAGAGAGATTTCATTGCGAAGAGTAAGAACTTGGGGAATGGTTTATCCCCATCCCTCCTCTCAGGGTAAATAAGAAAAAGGGCATTCATTACACCCCGAAGGACGGACATAAGACAATCGCAGGAGGCAGTGCTGAGGTTTAATAAAGGACTCCCAGGGGTGAGATTTCTTTCAGAGCCCTATGCAGATCAGAGTCCGCAGCTAATATAGCAGTTTCATTTGGGCAGGGTTCGGGAATCAAGAAACCGCGAATAAACTTTGGGGCCTGAAGTCAAAAGGGTTGGGATCAACTAGTATGGTGATGAGATGTAAATTCTGGGGCCCTTCCCCTTCCCACTCCCGCCCTGTAGGACACAGGAGGGTCTTGTCCTCCGAACCGCAACCTCGGAGGACATCTTCTGTAGTCCGGGCAGGAACTACAAAATCTGTCCCAGGCAGAACAAGATCCTCGAAATCTTATCGACATAGGAAAATATTTCAAAGAATTGGTAAAGAAACCAGAGGATTTGATGGAAAATATAGAGCTGAATTTATACATTTTTTCACAATTCCTGTTAACATTTAATTTTGCTCAACAAAAAATTATTTTCGTATAAAGAGTTGTATTTTCGTATATTTATGAATTGGAAAAACTCAGTAATAGATTCAGTATCACCTTTGGCATAGCACTGTGATGTGATGCATAAAAAACAAGCGGTTGTTTGTTGTTTTAATCCATTTTTTTTCCATCTATAAGATGTGTATATTTTAGATGTATTTCATTTTATATACGTATATATCTTTTCCTATTTTAATTTCCGTGTTTATTTATAGTTTGCAATACCATTGTGTATTACAATACTTTTAGTTTTGTCACAATTGTTTTCCCATAAAATTTATTTAATGTCCCTTCTTACTTCCTTGTATTTATCTATTTATTCTTATTTTATATCTCTTATGCCGGAATAATGCAATATTGTGATCCCGTTTCTCATCTTCTGTCATTAATATACCTTTAATCTATGTATATTCTACCTGTTAATGTTTTAACATGAAAAGTCAATACTTTTTATTTACGTACTTTTGATTTTTTTTTTTAATTATTATTTTTTTTCCAGTAGGATTAGATGTATAGTTGAGAAGATATTTTATTTTATATTATATATGATATTATATTTTATTTTATTTTTAGTTGTTTACATACTATGATTTAAGTTGTATATATTTTTTGAATCTTTATTAAGTTAGTTTTTGGCCAGATATGTATTTTTTCTTTTGTAACTGTTCGTTATTGTTATTCTAAGGGGACATCGTCCCAGAGTAAAGTTTATTTTATATTTATATTTATATTATACGTGTTGTACATATACATTTGTGAGTTAAACATTTCTCTAAAAAAGAAATTCTTATTAAGTTTTTATGAAAATAACTCAACCAATTTATAAGTTCTATGTTTAGAAAAAAACGTCTTCCAAGTGAGGTCAGTATAGCTTCCTCACCATTTTCATTGGCATATCTACAAACATGCGTTTGCGAGTGCATAAGCGGAAGTGCTGGTTAGAATTTAATAAAATTGATATGGGACCATCTAGACACCAACCCGCACAATTCTTGAAAATCGGATAAACGGTAGGTGATATGCCCGTTACATCGATTTGACTACAGACAGACACCGAACCAAATTTGATACTTGATATCTGAAACGTAAAACGTGAGTGAAAAATTTCGATTCGGAGCACACATTTTTTTTTAACCTCTCTCACGAATACAATGCTTCTCTACCTTCGGTAGTGAGGAAGCAAAATAACATATTTATTATTGTTGCGATGCATCATATCTATACTTACAACTCTATTAGGAAATAATTGCTTTTTAGGTTTTCATAAACGAAATTATGAACAAATGCTAAAACATTTTTAAAAAATAATAAAATTGACATCCTTGCATACGAAGAGGGGAATCGAACAAAATACAAACTGAGAGTGATCGAAGAAAAAAATTACTTGATTAAAAAAGCAAACCTGAATAATTCGAACTTTTTGTCATCTCTCTCTCTTTTTTTTCAATTCAATTAGAATGTAATTCATTTGTTTACCATTTTTCTAACTTATTTGAAAATTTGATTTTCGTGAGAAAATTAAAGATAATATATCCTACATAATTGCCTCACCAGCTCATATTTTAACGAGAGGAAATATTTGAAATGTTGGTAGTCTAATTGTTAAAATCGTTGTATACAGTAATGGAATTACTTCCAGACATAACCATCTAGAGGGAAGAAGATGTACCTATTGAAATGAAAAATGTCTCTCTTATCCTGGGAAAAAGTCCCGTATGAACAAAAATTAACATTACACTATATAGTGGTATGTATAATATATAATATAATACATTATATAAATAATATGTAAATAAAAAATAAATGAAAATAAAGCTTAAAGGAAAAAAAAATGCAGGTGGGAAACATTTGAAATATCGGTATAATATTTTTTATCTTATTTTTCGAAAAATATTACAATCTGTTTCAAAAGACATTTATAATAGTGTTCAGAGATCACATTCACACTCTATGTACAATAAATTATACAGAAAAATAATATATATAAAATAAGTAAGAATAAAATAACCTAAAAATAAATAAATAAAAAAAAAACACATATATACCTATATACAGAAAAATAAGTTACTAAGTAAAAAATAATATTAATTACACTGGGTGAGAAAATTTGATCGAAGAGAAGAGATTTGAACGAGGAAACCGTTGAAGCATGGCGGATGAAGGAATTCCAGAAGGAGGCAGAAAAGATTTTCCAACAGAATATTATTGCATTGACAGCACAATCATTCTCTTCAGTTCTATATTGGTAACACAAATGAATAATACTAAGTATAAACATTTAGTTTTTTGTAACAATAGACGGACAGCAAACTGCTTCTTTAAATATAGATGTCTGATATTTTGTTATAACATTAAACGAATTCAATGTCTAGGTTGCCTTTAACTGAACTAAGACCCGAGACGAATTTTAAATATTTATATGTTTTATTTGTGATAAAAATATTATTACATGGATTGAAACGTCAATTAAAGAGTCTCTAACACGTTAAAGAGTAACATACCAGTGATTCAGCTGAGAAAAAAATTGCTGGAATCTGCAGGAGTCCTGATTTGCCCTCCACAATTGGAAGGTTCAGAAACTTCCCACAATGAAGCAACTGCGGTACAAAATTTTCCAGGCTGAGTGTAAATATTGTAAACCAATAAAACTGCGTTCATAATAGTGGCGAATCCAAGAGAAAAGTGGGAAATTTCCAGCTCTTTTAAAATTTACCTACTAGGATAATACTAGATTAATTTTTCAATCATTATATAGGGTAGCAATTTGACAATTATTCTAATAATCTTCATAGCTTTGTAAACATATATCTATACATACCATATACAGGGTGTCCCGTAAGTAGAGAAAATTTTTTAAAGAAATGATAGCATACCTCAAGAGCTACAAAAAGTTAGTATAAACAATATTCTAATTTTTAGTAGCAAAGTAGCAATTCCAAGTTTTGTGGTTTTTTAAGTGAGTCATGTTTTTTTTTAATCGAAAGCAACAACTAAAGAAACATTTAATTTAAGTAATTAATAATTGCTTCATTATAAACAAGACGAAATTCATTTTAAACGAACATAGAGTTTATCATTGTTAAAACCATTCACAGAGGACTCTTGAGCGGCTAAGTTCTGTTTTTTGAAAAAACAATATATTGTTCGCCATTTTTTTTCATCATCATCCAACTATACTACAGTTTGCTCACTTTTACAAAAACTTATTTGTTTAAATTCTCAAAGATAGTAGCAATTAAGTTGAGGTTTATTAGGAAAAGAATTGAGATTCAGCTCAAGTATTGTAAAAAAAAATATACTTTTTATTCTGTCAAGTAAAAATATCCCTGTATTCAGCAAAAATTACTACAATTATTTGTTGCAAAGCTTTTATTTCTTGTTTTTATATTATCTGAGATGTAATTTTTCCGGTGAATAGGTTATTAACTTAGCCCAGATCTCTATCGTTGGAATTGATCCGAACTATAAGTGACAGGCTAAATGTTCCTGATTCTAATATTAATATTTTAAATAAAATAGTTGAAGCAATTAGAAGGTTTTTTTAAAATTTTAAACATAAATTTTAGGATTAAAAACTTTTATTTGTTACTAAAAAATGCAGACCTATTCCTATAACAGAAAAGCTCAGTTTATAACCAATTTATCCGAAAAATATTTTAAAATCAGTATAAAATCAGCATAAAAAATCAGTATTTTTCCAATTAATTTTGTTATAAATAAAATGCTTGGTTAGGGAATTTGGTTTATTAAAATACATCCCAGATAATGAAAAAACAAGAAATAAAAACTTTGCAACAATTAATTGTAGTCATTTATTCCGAAAACAATAATTATTTTTACAAATCTTGAGTTGAATCTCAAATTTTTCCTTATAAATCTATACTTAATTAATATTGACTTAGACCATTTTGAACGAAGAAGTTTTTGTAAAAGTGGGGAAACCATAGTATAGTTGGATGAAGATGAAAAAAAATTGCGAACAATTTATGATTTTTCCAAAAAACAGAACTTTGCTATGTTTAGCCGCTCAAAAGTCCTCTATGAATGGTTTTAATAATGACAAACTTTACGTTCATTTATAGTAAATTTTATCTTGTTTATAATGAAGCAATTATTAATTACTTAAATTAAATATTTCTTTAGTTATTGCTTTCGATTCAATTAAAAAACACAAATCTTGAATTTTCTAGTTTTCTGCTGAAAATTGGTCCATTGTTTATATGAACTTTTTTGTAGCTCTTGAAGTATACTATCATTCCTATACAACTTTTCCTCTATTTATTGGACACCCTGTTTATTTTTAAAACGACCTTATCGTAGCTAAAAAAGTTGTCCCAATATTGCAGGGAAAGTCATGTTAAGGGATATGCTTTACATATTTAATTTATAAATTTTTGAAAATATGCTACTGGATACTAATATCACAAAAAATTATTTCTCTGTTTAATAGCAATGAATCAATTTAATTCCTTTTTAAAATGAAATATAAGAGAAAAATAGGAACTCAGTAATGGAGCTCTGCTGAGCTCAAACTTTTTTTTGTTTTAGATATTTTATTATAAATCATAATTATTTAATTTCTTTTTTAATTGGTTCAAATTAACTGATTTATTTGAGAAAATCTATAAACGAATCAATTTGAATATATGGTTGAATAATTTCAATAGTTCTCGCACTCCTGCCTACTAAGAGGACTTGATCCTCCGACCTGCGAGAGCTGCAATGTCCAAAGGACAGTAAAGCATATCATTCAAGTCTGCCCTACATTTGAATCTACAAGGAAAAAAATAGACATGGCACAGAGCCTAAAAGAAAATCTACAACACAGTGAAAGTGCAGTCAAAAAAACTTTAAGGTTTTTAAAAATGATAAAACTCTACAACAGAGTGTAATTTAAAGGTGTCGCCAATGACCCAACAGGGTAGAGGCAACAAAACATCTAATAAATGAATAAATAAATTTCAATAGCAACAAATGATAATTTTATATATAGGATAAACTAAGGTAGAAGAAACCTGGGACAGATGAGGGGATGATCTCAATAAAGCTTTGCCAATTAGAGTGTTGCGGCGTGGAGAGGAGGTGGCGTGGGCGGCTCTTAATTAAAATACCATTATTAAAATGGGGCCCCAGATTAAGGAGGAGAACTTAGGAGGAGGCCTCCTCCAGATGTTGCCTTCCCCGGGGCCTCGCGGAGGATAGCGACTTACGGAAATATTAAAAACGGCCTGCAAAAAAAGTATTTTGCATTTTGATAAGGTGGGAGAGAGAAACAAGTTTAGGAAGGAAAAACGGCTCAACTCGCCCGCTAAGCCTGTTTAATGGAGGGAGGGATTTGTGCCAGCCCGCCGCCTTATTTTCAATATTATAATGGCCAGGGTCGAGGAAATGGCCGTTTAATGTGCTTCAGGTGGGCTCTGACTTTTTAATAGATTTATGTAAAGTAATGTCTTCGCCGATGGGTTCCGCGCCAACTTCTCAAAGGATCTCACAACAATACTCATTCCCCAATTTCCCGCAGTCCTCGAGGCTTAGGCCCCCTACCCCACCCCACATAAAAACCTTTATACAATTTCCAATGTACCTCATTAGCACGGCTTTAACCGTAAATAAAACTTTTAACGCATTCGTTCTAACGAATTTCTATTCTTCTTATATATTTTTTTCTTCTTAAAATATTCATTTTTTCTTTCTGGCTCTTTATTTGTTCTTACATAAATATAGAATATTCAAATATTTGACAATAAACTACCTCGAAATAATGATTTTTCAGAATGTTCTTAATTAAAAAAAGAAAACAACCACAAATAAATAAAAATTTGATAGCTCTCGAATTTCGTTTTAATATTTCGAAAAAAGTTTGATTTTAAAACAAAAAAAATAACAATTTTTTTTTTTTTGTTATTTATGCACATCCGCACAAACCACTTTAAAAACCATGCTATCGTGACTGATTCAATGTCCGTAATAGAAGCCATAGAACAATCAACAAACCAGCATCCTGCTATAACAGAAATATTTAACACACATGGTGAACTAAAGGAAGAAAGTAAAAACATAGTCCTCATTTGGGCACCATCGTATTGTGGTAACGAGAGAGCCGATGCTGCTGCCAACTATGCTCGGCATCAAGGAACTGCACAAAGCACAATAATTGATGTTTTTCCTCGAGAAGATTAGGCACACCAACTTGCCTTCTCCTTTCAAAATAAATGGAACAGTGAATGGGAAATGAGTTCGGCCAAACTTCAAGTATTAAAAAAAAAAATGTATAAAATGGAATACATCAAACCGAAAGTATAGACGAGAAGAAGTGATACTATGTCGCCTAATAATCGGATACTGTGAGTTTTCCCATGGATACCTCCTACGAGGGTTAGAAACCCCAACTTGCACACATTGCCTGGTACCCAGAACAGTGATGCATACATTCTTAGAATATAGAAGGAACACTGGGAAAAAATTACAAATGGGAACGGAAATGAAGGAAATTCTGCAAGATGAGGAAAATGAAATTGGAAAACTGTTCAAATATTTAAAAGATATTCACTTTTATCTACCAATATAAAATGGAAACATTAAGAAAAGGATCCTTAGGGGGAGAGGCTAAGTAAACAAATAAAAACAAAATGAAAAAAAACCTTAAATTAAATTTTAAAAATATCTATTTACTAAGAATGGAAATTCTATTGAGGTTTCATGGAAACATTCATTTTCTAACCACAATATAGATGTAGTACATAAAAACTGCTATAATATATTCAAACTATAATAGACTGGTATTATAATCATATTCTATTATCATCTACAACTATATACATTTGGTATCAACTTGATAATAATTTTTCTATAATGTTTCAGAAATAAAATTAAAAACTATTTTGGAAGTTCCATACATTATAATCTCCCCATGGATCCATACTTCGCCAGTTATAGAGAATCCGATGGCTGACTGTCGAAAAGATACGTTCCTGCCCATTGAAGCACAAAACTTATTTCTTGAAACAATGAAAAAACACAAAAAGTGCAATTTGATATATACTGATGCTTCAAAAGCCTATTGTCAATTCTCAAATACAAAAGTATTTCAAACTTGTATCCCTAAGGAATATGTACCTAGCTTAACTAAATTATTTCAGTTTCGTACAAGTTTTCATTTTCAAGCTACGCTAGTAGACAAACTAACGCTTTTGCAAGGCTCAAGGAACCTTGGTTTCATCTGACCTATCAATAATATCGTCCTTTGCATGATAAATTGTCAGGATGTTATGCTTAATTCATTTGCTATTAATAAACACTATTGAGGATTGTTGAGGCATTTAATGACTTGATTGGACCTAATAGTTCTGGTCCTTGATTTACTAATGAATTGGCATATTAATTCTAGAGGACCTTTTTATTTCTTAGAAGGGGATGGGGAAGTAGGAAGGTTGTGTGTTGGTAATTCAGAAGTCTCTGGTTGGAAACATTTCATTTTAGAGTGGTGACTTCCCTCTTCAACTCTTCTACTCTGTCCTCTGTACAGTTTTCGATTCCCCGAAAGACGCTTAATGAAGATGCAGCCATTCCGGAAGCTTTACATCCGGAATAAACGGCGTTGGAAAACTGGAGATTTTTATTGCTGGAGAAGATTGCAATGGAGGGAGCGTAGGCCTTGAATAAAATTACAACATTGGAAGGTAGCTGTAACTGCCCTTTTATAAATCGGCGAAGTCGTTAGTGAGTCCAATTTGCAACCCTATCTCTACAGCCCTTGGCCAATTAGAGGGGCCTCGCTAACTGCTTATGGAAATATACTTTGATAATTATCGACTTATCAAGTCCCACTGGTTACCAGCAACAAGTGTGCTCTTCCTTTTCTAATGTTCATTAAGAGTATTGTAAAAGTCATTTCGAAACATCTATTTGGAAAAGTAATTAATAATTATAGGAATTGATATGATAACTATTTATACCGTTATTTTTATCAGGATCATTGTAAGAAGTGGAGAAATGTTTAGACTATCGACTCCAACAATATATCCCAGGCTTCAGCAGCATGTTTCTGTTTTATGAAATGTTTATCATGTCTAGGGAAGATATGGTAGTATTTTAAAAAGATACACTATATTTTGAAACCAAGACTCGTAGATGAACAGGGATCCATCAAGGAAGGATAAGGAAAGATTATTTTATTTTATCATTTTTTTTTAAAGATAAAATTTAAAATCATGCAAGTATCTTAAACAAGATTTTATTTTCAATGACAATAGCTGTTGAGTTCAAAAGATGGCATTCTAATTATTATGTACATATAATGTCATATTTAGGAGTATATATTTATACTTAAATTTTTTTTTTTTTTTTTATTTCTTTATGACATTTACAACTGTATTACATAAATACATCAAATAAATTTGGACATAATTGATATAATGACATGAATACACTTGCTGAGTAACTACCCAATGGTAGCACTCTAATGATATGACTACATTAGGAGATCACGGGGCCATCTTCTTTTCAGACGCCTCGGAGGGTTATCAGGAATTGAAGAGGAAGCAAGGTTAGAAACGAGAGGGTTGGGATGATTCTGAAGTTTATTATGGAAGGATAGGTATCTGGATTGGGCCAGATCTGAAACATAAGGAACATTAAGATCTTTATGGATAATTTTATTAGTGACAAAGTAAGGAGCATTGAGGATTTTACGAAGGATTTTTGATTGTAAGGATTGGATGCGAGAGGAATTCGATGGTTTAGTGGAGCCCCATAGCTCAACTCCGTAAGTCCAAATAGGTCTTATTATAGTCAAGTATATGAGTCTTTTGTAATTAATGGGAAGTTTAGAGCGTTTGTCTAGTAAGTGCTGAAGTAATCGGAAACGTCGAACGGTTTCTTGTCGTTTCAGTCTAGTATGAGGATTCCAAGTTAGTCGTTTGTCCAGGTGGAGTCCTAGGTATCGGATTTGCTCAACAGGGATAAGTGGAGTATTGTTAAAGGAAACTGTAGGACAGGAAGTCGTTGGTTTACGACGAAGGGTAAAGGTAATTTGGTGGGATTTATTGGAGTTTATTTATACTTAAATTAAATCAACGTATGTGCTATTTACTGTTTTAATTATTTACCTGTAATTTAAATGCTTGATAATTGAATTTTGAATATTTTAAGAATATCTCTAAGCATAAAGTTGAGTGACTTCTACTAAAAATCATTTGGTTATTTCTTTTCAAAATGATATGAAAATTAATTTTATTCTGAGACTAAAGTCTCCTTAAAAGCAGAGATCAAAAAATATATAAATCAGTCTATCATGTTGATACAATACAAACATATACAAACAATGCTAAGAAAAATACAAATATATTCAAAAAAATACAGAGAGAAAAATAGAGAAACAAAATTAAAATGTTTCATATAAATTAACTGTTGGCGAGCAATTTTAATAACATAACCTAAAAATTCTTACACGGTTGAGGAAGTTTGAATGTGTTGTAGGTGGTAGAATAGGAGTTGCTTGAAGGAATTGTGGACGTGGTTTGACGTATGAAGATAGATAAGGGGTTCCAAATTGAGGTAGCACGAATGACGAAAGAGGTTGTTTTATGGGTGGGAATAAATAGATCTATAGATTGAGATCTGGTGTTCAGAGAGTATTTTCATTACTTTTATATTAATTTTTTTTTCTTGTTTATCTTTTTTAAACAGATTTTTTTCTTTTTGTTAGATAATTAGTTATCTTTAGAGTGATCAAATGAAATTTACAGTATTTGTTTTATTTATTCGTAAATCATACATACTTTTTTCTTCTAAATCGTACAACCTGAAGTCTCTAAATTCCAGGTGAACAGTTAATCTGTAAACATTCCACCAATTTACTCATCATCAGGACAGAAAAAACATCATTTTTTTCATATGAGCACTTTTGTTTTTTTTTTTGTTCTGAATTGGTGATAGGCTAACTGTTCACCTATATGTTACTGGCTCAAAGCTGAAGGGTTTGGACTTTTTGCCCTCATATATTAATTTCTTTGGTCTCTTTTTGGATATTTGTCGCTTTATATTGAGCAATAACTTCACTGAAAAACAATTTCATGAATTTTTCCAATCATAAGAGATATTGGTTTTATAAAAAGAATTGTCGATAAATTTTTCTGTTTCTTAAGAGACTTCAAAGATTAATTGAGTCCTAGTACAAAATGGCACATCACTGGTCTCTCTACTGCCATACTATTTAGCACCGTACTCTCATTCCTCTTGCTAAGCCCAGTGTGAGGATCGACCTCCCGAGATTCAATTAGGAGTACCTCTGCCTCACTAGTTAGTAAGGGCTAATCTAGTTAAACAGTTAAAGTACCCCAGCGTTGGTTCTACTGTTGTCTTCTGTCTCCAAATCCAAAATTTCACTCAACATTAAAGTAATGCTTAAGTGCTTAGTTTTTTATGAACCATATTTTCGATATTACATTTGCATAATTAATCTACTAATATTTTACTTAATATTTAATCTGTAAGTCCATCACTAATGTTTCTTAAACTAACCTACGGTAGAATATGTAAATGAGTTCTTTATACATATCGTAAATTTTCACTCTTTGATATGAAAAAAAAAATCAGAATATTGATAATAATCTTACATACATTTTAAGAAATAATGTGGAGACGAAATTTAAATAGGTACTCAAAACCTATTAGGAAATCTAATCTGATCATGATTCCACTGATATAAGGTATCATTTTCTCTTTTTAAATTATTTTTTTTTCGTTATTATTTTTTTGGAGTGAACAAACTTAAATATGTTTTATATCATGCATTAAAAATATATAAGTTCATCTAAGAAAGGAATTTTTAAAAAATAATGCTTTTGCTTATACCAGTAAACTTATTTTGCCACTCGATTAAGAACGGCAAATTAAATAGCTCTAGCTTCTTTGATTTTAATATACTGAAATATTTGTGAGAAAATCTTTTCCAGAGAATCAAGCGTTTTGCCCTACAGGTAAGCTAAAGGTAGCGAGTGACAATTCAACCTTATGAAATATTCCGAAACCCAATTATAAATCATCTATTAAATATTATATTTAAAATTCTACAAGATTTCAAAATTCTTAATACGAACCAGCTCTATTTTAAAATATTATAAGGGAGAGATGGGATATCACAGATCATGTTCGCAACTTTTATCTGATTAAAAGAAGCTGAGTGATAGATCTTTATCAGTCACCTGTTTACATAGATAATACCGATATGAAAAACATTTTTAAAATATTAAATCATGTAAATTAGAGCAACTCAATTGATTTTTAAAATAATTTATTGTTTTTACTATTCTCGAATTCACTGTCACAAGGACAGAACAAAAAAAAAAAAAAAAAAACGGTGTGTTTCTTGTTTCTGGGACCTCCCAATCGGTTTCTAAATGTGTGTTCGTTGTGTTTTACTTTGAAGGTTAGGCTGTGACAGCCATAAAATTGGCTTGCCCTGCTAATCAAGCCTTTCAGTTGACTATTACTGACTGGCCGAGATCGCAGGTGTAGAATACTCCTAGCCACAGGCGCTCGTTTAGATAAAAAGCTTCAACTCCCGAAGGAAACGGGGCTCACTTTCACTAATCGCCAGCTGCCTCCTTGGTCATTAGTCGTTTTGTCCATACGATAAAACAGGCAGTGGACAGGTGTACCAACCTCGTTACTGGACACTGGCCACGTGGCGTATATCACGCTTCAGCTGCTTCGGTTCCAAAAGGATTGGTACACCTGCCCGCAGGACAACTTTCTTCATTTGCGTCTTCTGGGTCAACGGTACAGCTGCTGAGAAGGATCAGTTACAGGTTTCGATTACGTCTTTTCTAAGATGAAAGAGAGATAACTTTTTATTTAATTTATGTATCACCGATTCAGCATTAGTAGATGCTGGAACTGGTACTGGGTGGAGGGAACTAGACCGGCAAGTGGGCCTATAGTGGTCCTTTTTGTCCCTGATGGCTACCTTTAAGGTTGTATAAAGACAAAGAGAAATATGAAGTTAACAGGAAGTTAAAATATTATTTTTCCAGTGCACCTACAGATTCCACCATGAACTTTTATTTATTTATTTATTCTTCCCTTCCTTGCCTTTCGGCTACACGGGATTTTGAAAAGATGGTATATCACAATGTGTATGTCATTCCTGCTATTAAACGGCAAGTAATTGACCGATTTTTTTTTTTTTTTTTTTTTTTTTTTTGTCAAATCTCCTTTTTCTAACATCAGTTTGGCGACCTTCCGTTTGCAGGTACTCCTCTTCCCAGATTAAAGTGTGAGGGCCCCAGAGCAGTTTTCCACCCGTACACAAAATCTTTGTAATATTCCACCATCAACTGGAAGCGGTACTAGAATGATATGAAGTCTTTTGACTAAGAGGATAATAGTGGATTCAATTATTCCGCGCTAATGTTTGTCTTTCCCTATATTTGTTTAATAATTTATAATCAAGATTGACAGACTTATTTTATTGTCTACAAGGTATTATACAAGGTATGGTATTCGGCAGGAAAAAAAAAAACAATCTACAATACACGCAAAATTGATCTTAAAATATTTTTTTCATTCCCCAATGTATACATGTCAGAAAAGTTCCGAGAAGCAAGTATGTTGAAAAATTATGATTTAGACATTTCATGCACTTAAAGTAAATTACACATCAGAACCATGTCTTCACAAAGTCCCTTGATTCATGTCAGCCGAAGCCACTTCGTTAACCAGTCTGTTAATGATGTGTTTTTCTGGTACGGGAATAAAGAATATGAAATGTGTACGTTGACTGTTGGTCGTCGTTGGCATGCAGATTGTGTATGTAGAGTTTTGTTATTCAGGCACTAGCTATCGTCTGCTATAAGTGTTAACATTTTGGGTTGAAAATATTGTAATTTTTTTAAGTTCATCTATTTTGCTGAACCATAAATATGTGAGGTGTATGCCAATATAGGTTTAAGTATGTACATGTATGTATTTACGTTTAATCTGATTTTCAGTTTTGATGATTTCGATAAAAATGATTATACTAATTTCATTCGCTTGCTTAAGGTCTTTTAATTTTGAAATGCGGGTTGAGACCAATCTTCTGTCGAATGTTAGTCCAAGATATTGTACCGTGTCCGTTTTAATAATTTGGTTTTCGCGGATAAAACCGAGTGAACACGTGTCGTGTAATTGTGAAGGTTAAATGCTATGACTTGTAGTGATTTCGTTTTATTTTACTTCATGTAGTAAATGTTTGTAAAATCAGTGAGGCCTGTTTTCGGATTGAGGTGCATCGCTAAAATTTTTATTATCTGCATAGGTCATCTAAATTACAAATATCGTTCGTAAGCTTAAATAGAAATAATCTGGAATACTTATATCCTTCATACTCAAACTAATTATAGAAAATCGGTTAATAAACCAGATGTTAAAAATCCAAAACAAAGAAAAACCATTAACTCGACCTTTGAGAAGTTGTGCATTAGACCCAACAGCCCATTGAGACTGACATACACAGCAATATCGAACTCAGGGCGATGGGCGGTGCGATAGCCTTTGTGAGTGGGGTCTTAACTGCCGGCTCTCACACTAAGGAAACAACCCTACCGCCGCCCCTAGAAGGGTAGATAAGGAGATGGCCGCGTGACCCTGGTGTTTGCTTTCCATCAACTCTTTATACAACCATCATTAATTATATCCCGCCCTCTTAGAGACCATACATCACACCCGAGCCAAACATATCTTCACCAGTCCTGGGTATCAATCTTATTGCTGGGGGTGAGGGATATTGTAGAGGTTTGTTTGGGCGTTCGTAAGGTCATTAAGGCTTAACTGACAGTTCATCGTAAAGTGGGGAAGTTCATGATTTATAACATTTTGTATAAATATGGATCATCAGTTGTTAAGATTTCAGTTTTTGCAGAATAGTTCATACAGTTTGAGCTAAAAACTTCTCCTATTCCGGTTAGCAATTCGAATATTTCTGCTGAGGAAATAACCTCATAATCAGATAACGTAACGCTAGAACAGTAGTGTGGTTATGGAGGTCGTACGTTGTCCGCTTTAATGCCGGTTCGTATACGATCTGGGCGTGTTGAAAGTTACTTGGTGGCGGAACCACCGAATAAATCTCGACCTTCTTACTCTGGTTACAATAGGTTTGATAGTAACTCTAAAAAAACCCATCCCCGTAAGCCAGAAATGGCTCGGTAGGGAGTAAACAAAATATTAATAAAAAAATAAATGCCGCGAGGTTATGATAATGAGTTTCATTGATTTTTTTTTCAATATTAAATAATTTAATAATCAATACTCATAGGCGATTGATGAGGGTGTTATGTCCTTATGCTACTTTTTTTAAACCACCTTCCGCACCACAAATTTTCTATAATCTCAGTAATGAGGAAGCACCACTCTAAATAATTATAATATGATAATAATAATGACTAATTATAAGAACATAGATTAACCTCTTATTTGTACCCCCATTATTTTTATTTTTTACAATTTGCAGATTATTATTTTATTGCTCCGTTTCCACGATAACGGTAGCTGCAACAGTTGCAGCTCCAAACGTCGTGTAAAATGTAGAATTTTAGATAGCATTAAGTGTCGTGATAGTAACGTAGAAGTATAAGGTTTTACATGATAGTTGACAGTATCTGTCGTTTAACAGTTTCTATCATGTTAATTACCATATGTATGCATTTAACAGTAAATTTTCTTTCTTAATAAATTGTAATATTGGGTGTGCCGAAAACATTGTCATAATATCGCTACTGTTAGTGCAAATGGTCGTATGTAACAATCATTTATGTTTATTCTATTAACTGCAATAAGTAGTCTGTTGCTATGGAGGATGTGAGAGGGAAATAAAATATGGAATTCATCTAATAAATCATAAAGAAATGATCACTCTTCAGTAAAAAAAAAAGGCAATTTCTCAGTACGATCTTTTGGACTATCAGTTGCTATATATTGTTCGTTTAGAACATATCTGAACTTTAAATTAATTTATTCTAACGTTTTCCTCATCAAGTTCTTAGGAGAGAATAAAAATTATATAATTCTGTTTTTTTTTTCTGAATTCATTAAACATTTCTCTCATTTAGGGATAAAGATTTATTTGCATTAATTTAGTTTCAATTTGTACAAATAAAGTGTAAAATAAAATAGATTTAAATCCATTTTTTTAATAAATGTGGCATCACCTGTTCTAGTTTTGCAGTGTTCAGTCAGCTGTTCTAAATCCGCAATTTTTGGTTTATTATTTTCAATAATCAACCATTGTGATCGACCAAAATATTCAAAAAATTAACCCCCTCTCAAAATTTGAGGTTTCACGTTTCAGGATGCATAGAATTCGAAAAACGAATAAAAAATGTATTTATTTATTATAAATTTATTTATATAACATACTTCAACGAAAAGAAGCTGGGAAAAAAGTTGCGATGGATGGTAAAATTAAATTCCGAATAACTCAAAAAGTTTACGCTTTTTTGTCAATATTGTAATTGTTTTTTAAAAGCTTGCGGAATTTCCTAAAAAAAAATCGGACAATTATCAGCAAAGATTTGGTCTTTAGTTCTTTTTTATATGTTCTTCTCCAAATGTTATATCGTATGTTTGGTTTTTAAATCTTGAATGTGTTACTGAAGTAATGCTATTTTTTTTTTTTTTAGCATATTACTAATGATTAAAAAGAAGAAAGTTTAGTCCAATAATTGGAATCACCTTTTATTTATTTTTCTTTGTAACTAGGAAGGTAATGTTACTTTTGAGGTATAATGGAACTTCTTAAGGTTTAAATATTTTGTCATAGATATTGGCATAAATTTAATCTTTATTTTTGTTTCATCATTAAATAACAAATCATTTTAATATATAGGAAGAATAAGAGACCAGGAAAATAAACAAAAAATTAAAAATATTAATGCACATTTTATTCTCTAATAATGAAGCTATAATTTACACTCTTCTAAATACAAATAATCTGAAAAAAATATATTTATCTTATTTTAAACGATATGAGTTTGAGGACTATTGGGGTTAACCCTATAAGTAATTAAATGACAAAACATAAATAATATATTTCAATATAATTGTTAACAACGTCGGCTTCCCTACCTCAACAGATGCCGCTACTATTATAAATTTATGGAATTTCAAGGAAATAATAATAAACGAAAAAAAAAAAAATGTCGCTCCCTCAACCATTAAAAAATAATGAAACTGACCCTTGTCCCAATATAGAAAAGGCAAACCCTGCCACAATAGACCATCTGCCGCTAAACACCCCATTCAGTGAAGTTCTATTTTCCAGTGTTTGGTAGGGTTTGGCTTCGGGTGACTCAGAGGAGAGGGTTATCTAGCAACTATCTGGATCTAGATTTATCTGGAGGAAATCCAATATCAAGGAATTGACAAAACAAACCCTCGTACCGCATCTGTCTTCCGTCCAGGAAGCCTTTAGTTTCTGCTTTTATAAGAAATAGTTCCGTTACGTTTGTAGATTATACAGTTATAGAAATTTAAAAAAGTTGTTATGTTTCATCAACTATTTATAATTCATAGCTTCATCATACTACGATTTTCGAAAATTCATTTTATGCTACGGCATTATTAATTTGAAAAATAATTACGGTAGAGTTACAACAATTATTGATGACACGATGTTTTATATTGTATGTGTATTATATGACATATAAATATATAAAAATACAATTTTAAGAAAGTCTGCTAATTAGGGCCAATATACGTACCTTCCTCATCATTTTAGTTGGTTGCATAATTATCTATATATCTATAAGAAAATATTCATTTCGAAGCTAAGGAAGTAGTCACAATTTGAAAAGTTCTATATTGTACTATCATTCATAATCACTAGAAATTTTATGAAATCGAATTAATGAAAGGGTGAGCTATGACCGGGACATGGATTACACAACAGAATACAGTTTTAGTTAAAGTTCAAATATAGTTTAAAATGTTATAGCCCGATTTATTATAAATATAGGCTCCTCTTCCATGCGTTAACCTAAAAACTTCAATATTAATTTTAATCGATAAAGAAATTTGAGGCAGTTGATTTCTAAATTATTTGTACACTATTTCTTATCAATTCCCTCCATCTAATGGCCAAATCGAATGAGTCATTTAGGCATATAGGCTTATCAAAGATAATACGTCAGCACTCCCTTAAGCAAAATCCTTTTTGGAAAGTAGTTAATGGAATTCAATTGTTTAAATTGAACGTGCGGTTTTTGAAATATGGTCGTATTAAGAAAAATACTTATGCGAATACGTTTTAATACGTTTCATTTGTTCACCAATCTTTCTTCGA
The DNA here is from genome assembly GCA_928085145.1 of Nezara viridula. Taxonomy (NCBI): domain Eukaryota; kingdom Metazoa; phylum Arthropoda; class Insecta; order Hemiptera; family Pentatomidae; genus Nezara; species Nezara viridula. Next base: position 48,367,795 of record OV725077.1, on the reverse strand, counting down.
GCGAGTGGGATTTGATAAAATTGATATGGGATCATTTATGTACCATTCAGGACAATCTTTGAGAGATAATGGCGATAGGTGGTATGCTCATCAAATGAATTCGACTAGAAACTCATAGGAACTAGACGGAGTCTGAAACGTAAAACGAGAGTGGAAATTTTAGATTCTGAATACAAAATGTAGTTTTTACATTCTACACCTTGGGTTATGAGAAACCAAAAAGTGAAAAGATATAGTAAAAAGTTAATTATATAAGGTGTAATAAGGTTAACTAAATTAAATTAATGATAATGATTATTTATTTATTATTATAAATACAGGACTGGAATATATGGGCATATAAACATTATATATCCACACGTACCTATAATAAAACAGAGACTGTATTAATCAAATTCTGATAGATTTACGATAGTCACAAATAGTTGACAGTAGATAATATAGGTAGGGAAGTAGTTAAGGGTTCCAGTACCAGTGAGATAGACAAATAAAAAAGAAATTATTTTGTGCTGACGTTTCGGTTTAAGTTTCAGGTCTGAGGAAAGAAAAGATAATAACCTAATAAGGAATGGCATTATAAACAGCCAGGAAAACAATATATATATATATATATATTATCTGTTAATAAATAGATTCTAAAAAGGGAACAAAAATTATGTAACTTTGTTAAGGCATATAAATCACAGTGATCGGTATTATTTTTTTAAATGTAGGTATAATACATTTTACCACACTTAAGGGTACTGATTATTAGAGGTGTAAGGCACATTCATACCATATTTGCAATATAATACAATAAAATAAAAAAATGAAATACATAGAAATATAATTATAGGTAATGTATATATAACAAAGGTAAAAACTGTAATAAAAACAACGAAATATAACTAAAAAAGAAATAATAAAAACCATATATATATATATATATATATATATATATATATATATTTTTTTTTTTTTTTTTTTTATAAGAGGATATAACCGTGTGGTACAATATTTTTTATATATTCTTTTTTTCAGGAAACCTCTATACAACAATTAATGCCTCACTATTAGGCAACAGACCATGAGGAAGGTCAAAATCCAAGACCGACAAAGATGTTGCAGAGCTACATAAAGATAATTAGAAAGCAATAGTTTTTCATCAGCAGTAACGGAAAATGATGATTAATGTGGCAAAATGTCTGTAAAAACAACGACAAAAATCATTGTTTATTAAATAAAAATAAATTGTCAGGATTCAATAAATACATTTTATTTCCCTCAAGTTATTATACCTGTATTAATTATATAATTTAAAAAAAAAATAGAAAATAATGTAGGAATAATGTATCCATTTTACAACATATTGTATTTTATGTCTAATAACTAAAATTATTAGTTTATTGTTTGTATGTATTATTCAACGACATATATTTTTTTTTATTCTTGCATGTCATATGAGTCCTTTTTTGTACGTAAATTATAATAACGAAAAAATGGAAAAACTTTGAAACCTTAGAAAAGGAATAAATACGCACGAGGATTTCTATAGGACGAGTTGGAAATAGGAACCTCTCCAGTGGCTCTTTCTTACCTACGGCCGTTTAAGATGTTTTCCTCTGTGCTTGGAGGTATTTGAAGAAATGCTTTACGACTTCCTGTTGACAGTGGTAATGACCTAAATGCGAGCTATAAGAAGCCTTAAACGCTGGAAGGAGGGCTGCGATTGCACCGCAGATAGCAGCGCGAGTTCGGAATGTTCAAGAAGCTACGGTTTTTTTCACTCGCTGGGAGACAACTCACGATCGGCGGACACCGAAGTTTTTGTCGCCCGCGTGTTCACAAGTGCCGCAATGTTGTTCCTCGTCGGAGGGACAAGGCCGGCGCTTGTCATGGCCTGTCCCCAGGTCATCAAGAGGCAATGTATTCTAGGTTGACAGGAATGGAAAAAGTGTAATGAAGTGCTGCGTCTAGATTGCCTCTAGGATCTGGAAAAGAAGGGAAATCCGAATAATATCATGGGTTACAATAATTATAAACCAGAATTGACATAATAAGAATTATTATAACTAAACCGATCTAAATACTTATGCAAAAAATGTTTACTAAAAGTGGATATTAAACTGCTTATTAACTGGTTAGTGCACTAGGTTGAAGATATTATTTTTCTACGATACATTAATTTACCTTCTTTATGTTTACACAAAATACAATTCCAAGAGCTTTAACATGGCAACCCATGGTTACAGTTATTTATTTACCAGGAGATTGTGAATAGTCAGTTTCGTTCAGTGAATAGTCAGTCAGTTCTTTCGTTCTCGCATAGCGTACTAAGGTTTTGTAATGCCGTAATGCGATTGGGAATGCTTAAGGAAATCGTTTGAAAAGTCCAAGGAGAGGATTTTAATCGTACCGGTGAGGAATATTTCTTTATTTAATACTCCCGTTATTTACAAAAGGGCAAATCACAGGTTTATTATATTTAATTTATTTTTAGTACCGTGGATATTCCCACATTTTTGGAACTATCCTACCGTGGATATTCTCGGACCGCGAGAAATTCTTGGACACCCTCTATATCTAGATATCGGAGTAGAGACGTTGATGTCCTAACTTTTTCGAAACATTACTAAGTCGAGAAATAATAACCAATCGTATCTGCTCCTAAACTGGACTAGCTTTAGTTATTCTTTTTAATTATTTTGCTTTTTATATCTTTTTTGTTATTTTTATACACATATTATGTTTTAAAATTAAAGATTCATTAAAGGAAAATTTTTAATTATTGTTAATCTGGTCATAGAGCATTCTGAATATTAATATGCATAGATACATGAAACTAAAAAAAACTTTAATGTGTCGTGGAAGGTACCAGACTTCATTGTTTTTTTTATCCCCTTCCTTACTTTTTAAGCTATACGGTGATTTTCCTGGGCCTGAGGAAGGGCGGGGATTCAGGCCAGAGTTAAAAGTCCCTCCGGCACCAGGACGCAAACTCGTAGTTATATTATCATGTTAACATCGGTTTATCTGGTTTCCGTGCTATGTGTGAGCCAACTCGGTCACTCCATCCCCTCGGTTACCGACTCATTCGCCAACTTTCAATATATATATATATATATATATATAAATATATATATATATATATATATATATATATATATATATATATATATATATACATCATTTGCCATTCTCTAAGTCGAATAGAGTTATATACGCAGTCTTTTTTTTAATTAAAATTTTTTTTATTTAATTTAATTATCTCAATATTTTTAGTTTTCGAAGTATTAAAAAAATATTTTCGTAAAACATCGTCGGCACTACGTTGAAGTAAAGAATGTGCAACGTCAAACAAACTCATATTCGTTACTTTAACATAGTGTCGACGATTTGATCACATGATATAATGTGATGATAATTAGAATCAATGGTCTCAAACGCAAAACACTCACAGGACCTCACCGAACAATTCAATATATCAAACTTGGAAATCGGTCCATGCGTTCAAAAAATCGTTACACAATTTTTAGGAAATTGATTAAAGATATTTTATTCAATCATGGGGTTTTTGGTTACTTTGAATTTTGTAAAACAAGTAATTTTAAATTTTAGACTTGTAAAATTCATACATATCTGTGATACTTGAATGAACTATGAAGTTGTCTATAAGCTAGGCACTACGATTATTTACTTTCTATTCAACCGTAGCTTGATTTAAACCAAGTTCTATTTTTGATGTTCAATTACATGTAGGCGCATCAAGATCAATGAATCCAAATGCAAGCATGTCACCTTTATCCTCCGACGCACATATCCTTTTCAACTCAGTACCTCTTCCCATTTCAGACACTGTTCGGTATCTTGGATTCCTGTTAGACAAAAGACTAACATGGAACCCTCATACCAGACTTAAAAGACAAGAGCTTAACCGACGACTTGACCAGTTATACAGACTGCTTAACAGAAAATCTAACCTCTCAATTGAAAACAAACTATTAATATACAAGACCATACTAAAACCCATCTGGACCTACGGACTTGAACTGTGGGGGAAAACTAAACTTTCGAACATCAAACGCACCCAATCTTTCCAGTCTAAAGTCCTCCGTACAATAGTCAATGCTCCTTATTATGTTACGAACAAAACCTTACATCATGACCTTAACATCCCTTATGTCCTTGAGGTTATTCCATCCCGATTTTCAAATTTTTATCAGAACCTGACCTATCATCCTAATCCTTATCCAGTTCCAGTCATCCCTACAATCCTCCTCGAAGGTTAAAGCGGCAGTGGCCTCGAGATCTTTTGTCATTGGAGTCCTGGCAATGGCCAGCTTCTCCACTCAAGTCATGAGCGTATGTGGCTTTAGTGCCCTCTCTCAGTCTCCACTGGATTCCCATCCTAGTGATGCGGCTGAGAGAGAAGCGCTGGGATTTCTTGGAGCATTGCCTTGTCCTCCGCACGTGGGGGAAGAGGCCCGACACGGAGCTCTCTTGGCTGACTGCAAATATTGTAAATAAGTTTGAATGTGTTTTATTAATATTCTTTATTTATTTATTTATTTAATGTTGTATCATGTTTAATTTATTCTGTTACTCCAAGTTTTATTTTATTTTATTTTGTTATAATCTTGTTTTTCTTTTATTGTATATATGGTATGATTGTGTTTCATTCATCCTAAATACGCAATGCCCTTAATTGAGTCAAAATGTATTCTTTTTTTCTCAATAAAAATGTTATAAATAAAAAAAAAATTACATGTAAATATTATAAAGAATAATAAAATACAAGTTATGCATCATTACAGCTCAGTCCTTTTATGATATATAAAATAAATTATTGTTGAAAATATCTTACATTCCGTAGTAATGTAAAGGTTGTACATAATAGATTAAAACAAGTAAATATAAAAGTAGGTTCACTTTTTTTTATATATATATTTTTTCTTTTATATTCTATAAAACTTTTAAATAGTTCCTAGATATGATTTGGTTTGTTGCTGATTCACCTTGGGCAGGACTCGCGGATTCGGAGACTGCACAAACAAATTGCACCTAAACCTTGGGTGTGGTTGTCCGCCGAGCAAACTAACCGTGTAATTGTTGCCGCTAAGAGGGAGTGAGTGGATTCTATTTGCACGATCGCCGGAGCAGAAACCTCGCAACAATTTAGTGGGAGCTAACAGTTGTACGTGTTTGTTTACAATAGACAGGGAGGGGTGTCATTGTGTCCGCGGGCAGCTGGGCCCCACATCCATCACGGGGCTCCGCCCAGGCCAACTGCCGCCCTGGCCATCGGGGTCTTTGGGGCAGAGACAGCCACTGATTGATTGACGATCAGTCTAAGGTGTTACCTTCTACCTGTTGACAAGGTCGTCGGTTATACACGCTAGGTATCCGTTTCAACGATGTATTTAAAGTCCCATTATATCTTTACTCCACAACCTTGAAAATAAGTAAACGGGTATCCACAAGAACATGCAGAAACATTATAATATTCGAAGTTTAATATATCATATCTAGTGTTACTCAAAATCGGACTTGGTCTTGCGCTTTGTAAGACCAAGGCCGCCTAACTATTGCAAGACCAAGACCAGGACTGGTAAAAAAAATAGACTTTTTTAATAAAAAGTAAGGCAAAATATTTGTTAATACTCGACAATTTTAGTTAATATATGTTAATAATTGGTGTAAAAAATATACTTTTGCATTAAAAAAAAAAAAAAAAATTTGCATTTAACTCCTCTAATTTTTTATTCGGACTTATTTAGGTTTCTTATATCTAAAAAATTACAGTAACATCTCTATAATAACAAGCTAATAAGTAACTACAAAGACTGTTGAGAGACTCTTACTCGAGAACAAGGCCATGACCAAGACTCAGTTTGCAAGACCAAGACTCGTCTCGGTCTCGCATTTGGGTAACACTAATCATATCATTGCTAAGAGTAGTCTTATTGAAATTAATTTTTTTATTTTATTTTTATAATTTAATTATCTTTCAGATAATTGAATTTATATAATTATATAGAACGAATAATATATAATTTTAATCATAATTTTATATTCATATTTATCTGGGGAATACGCTATATATATAGTTAAAATAATCTTTCCTAAAAGCCCTAGAAAGATATATAGTGGAAAATTTGCACATTGAAATATCGTCTCGATTATAATACTTGACTTTACTTTAGAACTGTAAAACGTTGGAAAAAGAACTGTAAACAGCCGAACCAACCACTCGTTAGCTCGAGGCAGACTAGGACCTCGCCTCTAGACACCGAGTTACTTCCACACTCTCAAAATGTTGCACATGTCTAACGTTGCATAATGTCTCCCATTCCGATCGAAGACAGGCCTGTAGACGGAGAATAGTCTATAAACACGTCTACGTAAACAAACTGAAACATGTCCCAGAGACCAAAATCGCGCAACATGTCTACTAGTATGGATTAGACTTAAAGCACACATATTTTATCAATTTTTTTAAAAATAATAAGCTTATCAAATTACTGATACGCATAAAATCCATACTGGTTTGGTACAAATAACACTACAATAAAATATTACACATTCTCTTTATTAAAACGGTATTCAAGTTATATAAAAAGGATTGTGAAAACTGCCAAAAATTTATCTACCATTGCTAAGTGTTTAAGGAGTTGTAAATGTACCAAAGGAAAGGTACCTCTAACGTAGTGAAGCGGTACATGGCACCACAACGTTATATAAATTTCAACGTTAGCAGTAAAAATCTTTATTATGATTTTTTTGGAAATTTATCCTGGAATCATCCAATATATATATATATATATATATATATATGTGTGTGTGTGTGTGTGTGTGTGTGTGTGTGTGTGTGTGTGTGTGTTTAATTTATTTTCTTCTGTTGGCCTTACAAACCTTGTAGATCTTTGGCTACCTGAACCAGCACTACATATACCTGTTTTGGGTTGTTTCTTTATATTAAATTTACATTTAAAAAATAAAGAAAAAGAATAATGTTTTTGTAAAGAACATCATATTACTTGTATTGTATATTAGATATGGCACTACATATATCTCCAATATACATGGGGCTGCTTGGATTGACTGGATGGAACGTGCTGTTGGATGAAATAAACAATAACCGACGGACGGGACTCTATAGCAATCTAATTAGGGTTGAGATCTGCATAGGCCCGCCAGATCGGCAACACAAACAGACAGAGAGCCCCCCTCCCCCCCTCCTCCCCTCCGACCAAACAGGGGACAATACTCCCCCTCCCTCCTTTCAATTCATTTCTGACCCTGGCTAATCCCCCGCAGCCGCTCCACTGTTTCCTTATATCTTTTGTATACACAGCCTTCAGCTATTGCTTATATATATAGTCCTCTCTGGACGGCAGCAGGTATATACAATAGCGGCTTTTAATTACACATATCTCATTGATGGTAGATCTAGCAATTGTGAAAGTCCAGGAAATCCTTTGACCTTAATTTTCGTGCGGATGAAGTCTATTGTATGTCTGACCGGGTTTAATGGAACGCCCGGTGCCAAATTGACTTTAATAACACAAACAATGGATATTCCATTCTATTCTCAAACTCACTTGATAAGGTAATATTTTAAACAGACAACCAGACAAATTTAATGAATTAAATACTCACCCGTAAATATTAGGGAGATGTCAAGGCGTTCGTTCAGATGGACCTTAAGAGTCAAAGATGATACTATATATTTTCAAAATAAATTATGTTACATATTTTTTCTTTCCTTTATGGAATTCTAGACTTTTATGTACCGATCGTTATCGATTTCTTTATTCGTGCAATACATACACACACACACACACACACATATATATATATATATATATATATATATATATATATATATATATATATATATATATGATATTAAATGTGTAATAATGCCTCTTAAATTACAAAAACCGGAAGAAGCTTCCAGTAAAATAGGCCACATAAAATTTTGAAATGAAAAATCAAGTCAAATGTCATTTGTTTGTGTTTGGTATCCTTTAAAAGTCTTAAATATGAGCTTTTCATAAAATAAAAAAATTCAAACTCGAATACTTGATTTACTTAGGGAACTTTTTTTCCGGTCTTCAACTAAGCATAACTCCTCAACATTTTCTCCGAATTCAAAATTTGAAATAAACTGTTGAAAGCCTGAATTACTGCTTTGCAGGTCCATCTCAATAATGTTGAGATTTTATTTCTATTCAAGGCAAAATAACTCCTTATCGTTTCAATTTTGTATCTTTGGTGTCTAATTTGTTTACGAAGTTTGCGTGTGTCCATTTTCGTGGTATAAACCATTTTTATCAAATTATTGACATCCGCCTAAAACTTCGCGAATAGTTTCATCTTATTGTAACCTACAAAATTTTGATCTACGAAAATTCTCAGAAATCGGGCTATTTCTCATTAAATCAATTAATTTAATGAGGGACTAAAAACTAATAAATACCGATTTGCTTACCTTACGATTCGTACGGAGAACAAATGCGTGTTCATGAGTTTTTAGTACTTCATTAAATAAACATAGTTTGCCGATTTCCGGATTAAAAACGCCTCAATTTCAAGAATTTTCTAAAATAAAAAAGCTTTAGGTTACAATAAGATGGTGGACAATAATAATTTGATATGAAAGTGTCTGCACGACGGCATATTTTATGATAACAATAAAATCCTAAATTCCTGAAAATTTTCATGTTGAACAATAGATTCGTTTTGAAGTTACTACAATTTTTCTGGTATTCCGAAAAATTGAAAGGATCAAAAATATGTTTCCCTCCACATACCTACGTCGGTCTGTGCAATTTGTAATTTCAATAATGTACTCATTCTAAGTATAATACAAATAATCTTTAAATACCTTTTTTTTTATAACGACAATATAAATATTTTCTGGACAAAATTTCGCTCAGGATGGACTGTTCCAATTTTTGGACCTTATCAACTTCGACAATAGTGGCGCTGGTTCGAGACCCGCTGAATGTTTATCAAGTTTGAATTTATCGGTTATATTTTCAGTATAACCCCCATCATTGCATGTCAGAAATAGCCTGATAGAGTGAGAAAAAAAAAAGAAAAAATACTTAAATACCCATACTTTCTTTTACTTAACAAATACCTACAAGTCGGAACAGGACAGACACAGCGACATGAAACAATGAATAACAAACAGAAAGCAATTAAGAAGGGAGAGAAGATAATGCTGCAGTAAAGAAGCTTAAACCCGACAGTTAAAGTATCGTTAAAGCGTTTAGTCATCGGAGATCAGTTTATAGCGACGGACTTTACAGCCTCAGTAATTGCCATTTGAGGACTTAGCAGTCCGTTAAGTTAAAACATTAGTTTCATTAATCACTCCGATTGTTGTTAGCTTAGTGTTACTCTCATGTATTTGTATTGTTAGGGGTCCTATTTGAATAAAACATATGTACTAAGTATACATCCACTTCATTAAAAAAATTAAAGGTAGATCGGCTGCAAGAAATCTTTGAACTTCCTACGATTGAAAAATTCATTCTAAAAAGACATGTAAAATTTATAGACTCATTGAAAGCACTTCCAACCAAATCGCCATCAAGATGCCGCAGCTGCAATATAGCTTTGACAACGGTACACATTTTGGAAAATTGTCCGAGCTCGTATCGGCTGCTAGGATATCGACAAACCCTACAACTTGAAAATCAGAAGCGCTTACTTCAATTTTCGAAAAACACAATTACTACAGACATATTTAAACAATACCATCTTCATACACGAGCTCACAACGTAAATCACAAATAACCTATATAGTTGTAACAACACGTTCTTTAAACAAACATCCTAACCACATACACATCTAAAAAAAATAAAACACGCTCCCTACAGACATATTGAAACGTAATTCAATAATCAATATGGTTCCTCTAACTTATATAGTTGCACATGGCACCTAAAATATAATCAAATAGATAAATTAAGTGCAATAACTTGAACATTTTTATAGACAAAAACATAGTTTAACAAAGAAAATAAACACATATTGTTGCTCCTATGAATAGTGTGTTAAGTGCAAAAATCAAATTTATGAAAAAAAGCTATTAAAAGTTTGGTGTTTTCACAGGTGAAAGTTAAATTTTGAAGTTCACGAAAGGATATTAACAAAAGGATATTCTTTATTTATAAGAGATATACTTTATAGCATCCACATAACGTATCTCAGTAAACACAAAAAGATAGAAAAATTACCTTTCTAGTGATACCTATAAAACTATAAAAATTCGCAAATTTGCAATTGATGCACTATGCATGGTTGTCACAGAAATAATTTCATATAGAAAAAAGTGTAACCTAATTATTTACCTATTTATTTGTTAAGTATTATGCAGTCAAAAACTATAATTTCGAAATGTTTCGTATATATAGCTAAGATTTATATTGATTTCGCCACTGAAAGATATCAATCAAGTACAAATGATTTAATCTTATTTCTTAAAAATAAATTTTTAAACCACCGAATTCCTCAGACAAATATAGTACATCACCTTCGACTAATATCCGACAGGATGACCTGATGATCTCGCGTCAAAATTAGTGCTGCCCAAATGCGAGACCGAGACTAGTCTTGGTCTTGTAAACTAAGTCTTGATTATGGTCTTGGTCTTGCCCAAGTGTCTCGCAACAGTCTTGCAGTTACTTAGTAACTTATTACTATAGAGATATTACTCTGATTTTTTAGATAGAAGAAACCTAACTAAGCCCAAATGAAAAGGTAGTGGAGTTAAATACAAAACTAATTATTAACATATAGTAACTAAGATTGTCATTTATTAGTAACTATTTTGCCTTAAATTTTATTCAAAAAATCTGTTTTTTTAACCAGTCCTTGTCATGGTATTGCAACAGTTAGGCGACCTTTTGACATTTTGGGCAACACTAGTCAAAATGAAACTGACTTTAAACAAGCGACTGAAAATTCTGTACTCACTTTTTTCTAAATAGAAATTGAAAGTTCGAATAAAACTAAATATATACTCTTATCTACTCAAACCCATCTGGACATACGCCTCTCAGATTTACGGTTCGGCTAAAAAAAAGTTACAGTCATTTTAATCCAAAATTTTACGACTTATAACAGAAAATCCAGGGCCGAACCCCAAGTGTGCATATGGTACATATTTGTATAGCACCATGTGAGTATATATATTTTTTTATTCGTGGAGATTTAAGCCATATGGAAATTAATTGCTATAAAATATGCCGACGTAATGACCCGACATAGTTCGTTAATAGGGTCAATAAATACAACAGAGCAAACATACGGGACAAAGCTAGCGGTCATAATTCATCTTTTGATACCTAGGGGGCGTGGTGTTGATGACTGGCCCTCGCAAAGATTTATCATGGCCCAGCTGTCATCGATAGTAAACTATCATTAGGGCTCAATATCGATTTTTGATTGATATATATTCACCCAAGGTGAACCCCTACGGTACTGTTGAAAATAACAGTTGGTTACGCACAAAAGCCCTTTGGCAAAATGGCAATTTTATAAAGGACGTTTAAAGTGTAATTAATAAAAAAATTGATACTATTCATTCTCAATAATTCCAAAGGAACTACACAGAACCCTATTTTTTATAGTATAAAAATGTACCATTTTCGAAATTCAGAGGAAACAGTAGCATATTGCCTAACTATTAAACTAGAAAGATATTTTTCAGTGGGACAAACTTACCACTTATAGATTATCTTTTTTTACTTAATTAGCCATGGTAAAGTATGAAGCTTCACTGACTGTATGCAGTGGCGGCCTTTGGAAGCGTGTAAAACGTATTAAAATTATTAATTTTAGAATAACCAATTAAGCAACTGTATAAGAGAGATGTTAAATGCAATTAAATTCAAATATTGCATAATATTAAACGGCTTAAGAAATAAATTTAAAATTTTTAGAGGTAGGGCAGATGACATCATTGCCCGAGGGCGCCGAATTTCTAAGGCCGGCACTGATTTTATGTGTTGGACAGACTTTTTTGATATTATTATATTGGTTAAATAAAAAAAAATGTTTAGCTGATGTCATCGATACATTGGGGAGAATAGGTATTTTTTATGAGACTTTTCACTGAGGTACACTAGCTTAATTAATAATTTCGATACTATAAGATCTAAAAAGTTTCTCCGGTTAAAAAATTTAATACATTTTTTTAAACTAATTTATTTAGGAATATTACACTCTGTCACAATTAGGGACATTTATAATAGTGTTAACAGAGTACATTCACACTATATTTAAATAAATAAAAATAAATCTAACATAAAAAAATATAAAACAGAAAAACAATTAATATAAAAAAGAAAAATAATAAAAAACAGAAAAATAATGATTAAATAAATTAAAAATTCAATTTTTCGGCTTTAGCCAAATAAAAATCATACAATTGTTCTACGATATACCTGTATGGGTATTTTCATTAAATAGAATTGCTCCAGTATTCTGTTAACTTATATGATAAGATTAAAGTAACTTTAATTGATTTTTTAATTCAAAATCAAAAATTGGGTGACAGGTGCTTTGGGATGCTGTAAAATTGATTCCATAGTTGCATTATTTTTGATATACATATAATTTTTATTTTTATATTATAATTCAGATTTATAAACTGCTTTCCTATTTTATTTATAACTCATACCGACCCTCTTCACCATGGCTGACACTATTTTGTTCCGATTATATTAAAGAAAAAAAAATTGTTGTTTACAGGGTTGGAAAGTTTTATAGAACATTTTTAAAAAGATCCATTTTAGCTGTTTCTGTGGAACATTTTAGAAAAAAACATATTATATATTGAATATATTATATATTATATATTCAAGTTCTAAGGAACATTTTTGTAATAAAGTTCTAGTTTTTGTTGAATGTTCAAGTTTTATTTATTTTAAGTACTTATAAATAAATTGCATCAAACGAGAAACAAAGAGTAATGTGTCTTTGATTACAACTATAATTTCTTTTGAACGGGTTACCAGTTGGTTATGTCTACTTTTTGGCGGAGCCAACAGAACTTTTAAATAAAAGTTTAAAAAAAATAATAATTCTTTAAAACTTCCACTTGCAAGTAAAGGTTACAAGGGAAATGTTCTAGTTCCGAGATAAATGAAAAAATAAATAAATAAAGATTTCAATCATGCCGAAACTGAAAAGAAATAAAAGTTAAAGTTTCATTTCTAGCACTGGTTGTTTGTATTTATTTGTATTTGTACCATGTAGATATGGATAGTTAAAAAAAAAAAATAATATAACCTTTTTAGGTATTCAAATATTTTGTTCATTACAAAGCCTTGCCTCGTGCTGCTATCTGGCGTTGGTTAGTGCATTCAAGGATTGCTGTCATGAATGTTCTTCCATAAATAATATATGTATATTTATACTCGAATTTACCAGAGATAATTAGACCCCATTTCATATATATATTTTAATTTTTTGTATTAAAGAATTAGAAAATTATAACTGTGTTAGTATACAAAAAAAAAAAAAAAAAAAAAAAAAACAGTAGTGATTTTGATTCTTTTTACCATTTTCATCTTCTTATTGAAAATAAGGGGATAACATATGGTCTTTTTGTTTATGTTAAATCTATTATTTAAAAAAAATATACTGAAATAAATTATTAATTTAGGAAATGAAATAGATAAACCTTAATCTTTTTTGTAAATTTATTAAAACTCAAATCTTTGAAATATGTGTAATTTTGAAACAAAAATGTTTATTGAAACTTTATTTTAGATTGGAAATACCAAAACCACATGCAAACCCTTTCATCATTTTTTATTCTCCACCTTGCAGCTAAACTTAAAATATTCTATAGATGGTTCTGAAGAATAATGAACGTCTAAAAAGTATTTCGATTTGAATTGAGGACATTTCAATTATGGGCATCGATTATTCAATTATCAAGTGAAGTAGCGTCGATGTATATTACGAGTTTCGTCAATATATTGACCGTGCTTATTATACTGACGTCAATCAAACTGTTTGATATCAAATTAAATTAACAAAGTTTGTAAATCTCCTGATTAAAAATGCTCCAATTCCGAGAATTTTCGTAATCAAAAGAGTTTGAAGTTACGACAAGACAAAACTATTAACAAGGTTAAAAACAAAAGTTTTTTTAACCAAGCATGCATTTATAACCGACTCAATTAATATATATCCTGATATATTTTTATTATATAATTCACAAGTTTTTAATAAACTGACCCCCTACATTGCCAAAGCCGAATACATCTAGCAATTGGAGTATAGTTCTAAAGCTTGGAGTTACTTTAGTCCAGGGGTCTCCAAACCCCGGCCCGCGAGCTCCTTCAATTGGGTCCACGAAAGGTTCTTTTATTGCAAGATAAAATTTTAAAACTATTATAAAATTTGAAATTTAGTGAATTACTCACAGGCGAGATTACTACAAAATTTATTGCATTTCTCCCCCCCCCCTTAGAAATCTCATTTCATAGCTGAAGTGTCATGTGACTTGTAAGGAGATCTCAATGTGGGCTGCGAGCTAAAACATTTGGAAACGTCAAACAGGGTCCAAATATATTCGTTTTGCAATCTTCTATGAAATTTTTCAAGATTCGTCCAGTTATGAAATATTAATCGACCTGCTAGGAAATTTTGATAGAACTTAATTTTTATTCAGATGGACTTTTGTTATTTGACTTTGGCATTTCGCTCCGTAGCGGGTACCCTTGCAGTCCCTGGCTAGCTCCCAGCTCATCACTATTCCTCAAGATTAATCCTCTTGGATACAGGGCTCTTCGTGTGTCTTGCGCCTTATTGTCCATTCCTGGCCCGCGGTGTCTTCTGCTTGGCATGCAGCCGTCGTGGTGGCGACTGCTGAGATCTGAATTTTAAAATTTATATTTAAGACTGCCTCCGCTGGTCGAGCGCTGAGCGAATGTACAAGTGGGCCGTTCCGTGTCCTTTGATGACCGTTGGAGATCATCCTTCACCATCATCTCTTGTCGTGGATGAATCCCAAACTTGGTGGTCGATTGTGGATTCCTCCAGTGGGCCATCTTAGTCATTATGATGTTAACTACTAACTATGATCACTGCGACTTCCTTAATGGTAGTCGTTGGATAGTTTTCCCATCGGGTAAAGTTTCCTTGATGGATTCCGGACGATAAATCTCTATGGCAATGACTGTCACACGGCTAACTCAGTAGATCCTGAGTCCTCACGAATTAACTTGCAACTAATACCTCACAAATGCCTCAGTTTGAATATTTATTTATTTATAACAATGGTGGGCTTCTCAACCTGTTACGGGTCATTATAGTCCTTACTCAGTATTTTTATAACATAAGATGAAATTTAACAATAAATTTGAATACAAAATATTTAAGACATTACAATTTCCAAAAAAGTTTAAGTAAAGCTTAAATTTTGTTATATATTTAAATAAATATAAATTTGTTTTTTGCCATTTTGGTGGTGTTTTTCAAAAGTTTGGTTGTTATTTGTTATTTTTCAATTCCACTTCATTTCGTTCTGCTTCATAAACACAACATTCAGTAAAAATGTGCGTCAGCAGAGGCAATGAGGGGATGTCCACTTTGTCGTTAGGTGATCATGAGGTAGTCGTGAGTGTCGAATTAGGAGCCTTGTCAGGATTATTTCTTCTCTTTTGTTTTAACTGGAGATCCGCTCAACTTGGTACTACCGAGGCTCGATCATTCTGAACTTATTTTTCTTAACACATGCTAGAGGCCCTGCCATATCTCCAGAGCTTTTCTATTTACCAAAGCTACTACTTTCTTTGGAAAAGCAGCCCCTACTGGAGTTTGAATATTTAAAACGTGAAATATTGAATCACTAAGAACACGCGCATTAAAATATAAAAAATGAATAATTTAACTATTCTTTTCGGCGAATAACGACATAACTTTCTCACGCAAATGTGAAGTAACAGTCTAACTTTAAAACATCTATAACAAATACTAACATTTTACTTTAGTTTTAGGATAGCTGTAGGTAAATAATGTACAGCCCAGTTCTTTAAAAATAAAAAAAACTGAAAATTTTTTTTTTACAGTTTACTCTAAACACATCAAACACTACTTAAAATGCAGCACTACTACTGAAAAAAGGGAAAAACGGAATCAATAGACATTATAATACAATATCATAAAGAAAAATTAAGAGATTTTGAAATTTGTAAAAAAAAAAATAACAAATCTATAAACTCATAAAAAATAATTCCACTGTAATGTTAAACTAGAAGGTCATTCCGACTTACTAACCAAGGATTAAAAAACGTCGAACATGGTAAAATGAAAGAAACGAATCTAAAATGAACTTTTTTAACATCTCTCTTTTTTTTGGGTAAATGTTATTTGATAAATATTTCTATGAGGATCATAATAAGAAAATAAATATATATATTATAAACCTGTTTTATAACTATAATTACAGTCAGATTTAGTTAATAATTATCAATTATTTTTAATCGAATCCTAAATATTGGTTTCTTAAAAAACATTTAAAAAATCGAAGATGTACAGATAAATAAAAAAATTAAATAAATAAATAATAAAATTCACAGAGAAGTCAACTTTATGTATATAATTTATGTATATAATAGTCAACTTTATGTATATAATTCAGCTGTTTAAATTAGTGTGCTTGCCTTTATAAAAAGTTTCACTTGATTGAGAAAGGCAGAAGGCGCTGTCAGGTATACCATTCGGCATAACCACTTCCCATGGCTACACTGAATTGCTATTGATGGCTCAGGCCTGTTTATTTATTTTTATTATTAAACGTGTAATGTAAACTCTGGAACACTACCAGACTCAGGAAAATTCGTGAGGCTGTGGTAGATGAATTATTCACTAAATATTAATTAATTATATATTTTATTACATTAGTTCCGAATCGAATCTAGGAAGGAGACCCTCCTAGTGCACACTCAGCCTCAATACGTTTTTGCGTGATAATACTCAGAATCTTGGTTAGTGGAAATGATCCCAAGACTCTTGGGTTATAGAGTTACACCTTTTTTTCTAGCTTTTAGAACTAAACATCACATAATTCATAATCACATAGTTCGTTCACTAATTATAATAACTTTACCCTCTTCTATCAAATATGGAAATAACTTAATAAAGAACTATAGAATAAATATGTTACCAATGAAAAAAAGTTTGGTATTGTTTACGTTTACATTCAGTCCGTGGTACAGACCCCTTTTTATCAAATTATTAACATCCGCCTGAAACTTCATAAATAGCTTTACCTTATCGTAACCTACAACTATTTTATTTACAGAAAGTCTAGTTATTGAGGCGTTTTCAATCTGGAGATCGGCAAACTATGTCTATTTAATTAGTTACTAAAAACTCGTAAATACCCATTTGCTTTCCTCTTGGATAGTAAGATAATTTGAGCACAAAGTCGAGGAAAAGGGCGCCCTTCAGTAATATTGAGCCGTTTGGCGTCACGTACACCTCCAAAATGTAAAATAACGAGGTTATATAGGCCATACGGCACAATATTCTTGTAGGCCATTTTTTTTTTCTTCAATTTTGAGATCAAATTATCTGACGATCGAAGTGGAATGCAAATAGATATTTACAATTTTTTCGTACCTAATTAAATAGACAGAGTTTGCCGATCTCCAGATTGAAAACACCTCA
The DNA here is from genome assembly GCA_928085145.1 of Nezara viridula. Taxonomy (NCBI): domain Eukaryota; kingdom Metazoa; phylum Arthropoda; class Insecta; order Hemiptera; family Pentatomidae; genus Nezara; species Nezara viridula. The sequence goes on along the minus strand of OV725077.1, from coordinate 48,350,109 downwards.
ATTCCAAGAGTTTCATAAATAAAATATTTTTAGGTTATGATGAAGCTAGTCACGAAGTTTCAGACGGATTTTGATAATTTGATAAAAAGAGGTCTGGACCCCGTACAAATGTATACGCTTGTGTTACAAGACCGTAGTATAAATCATATACTCAATGTTTACATACAAACGGAAGATTTTCCAATATTTTTGATTTTATTTTGTTTCTTTCTTATTGTTAATTTTTCATATTAAATTCTAATAATATTCATGAAAGTTTCATAATGTAAAAGTAATGTTATTTATGTCATTTACGTATGACTGCCTATATTTAGTTTAAATAATTTTTTATGTTTTTTTTACCAATACTTCTCATCTTGTTTAAACATTTCTTAATTCCTGGTCTGGAGACAGTTAATAACAATGTAGATATATGTTCACTATTATAGAACTCAATTCGATTAACGACCCATTATATTAGATATGATATTGCTAGGGCAGGTGGCGCAGGTGATAGCGATATCAGTGAAGGTCAACTTCCTTCGGAGCTGTGGCGATCGTGGTCTCCTCCTCAAACCAAAAGGAGGAGTAGAACCTGCGACAGGAAGGAAATAAAACAGGACACAGAGGAAAAAAGAGAAAGGACACGATTTATTAAGACCAGCTGCTGAGTACCTCCTCAAGATACTGGATGGCCCTCTTTACCTAATTGGTCTGATGACCTCTGTCCGCAGCTGATGTGTAACACCTTGAGTTCTACGGGAGGGATCAGGTGCCATGGATCTTCCAGCTCTCGGAGAACATTTTCTTACGGTAAATAATCTAGCTTACTGAAAACAAATAGTCAATAAAACCGAAGTAGCACTGAACAGGGTGGACAGTGCCGACCTTAGACATTCGAAACCCCAGGCAAGGACGTCATCTCCCCAAAAAAAATTAATATATTTTTTAAATTATTTTATGCTAAGTAATTTATGAATTTCATTTCATTCAATATGTTTCCAACTCAGCTGTTTTATTAATAGGCTAATATTATTATTCTCCTAGGCTTCTTAACTCTTTTTTTAAGTTCCCAACAAATGGTGGGCAAGTATTTACCGGCACTGAGTATGGCCGTTATTCATATAATAAAAAAACCTAAAAAGTCTTCTTTAAATCTGAAACCAAGATTATCTGGATGCAATAAAAAACTAAATTTGTAAACACGTTTACCCAACCATAATGTTTGATATAATGTACATAAAACCTTGAACATGTATTTCTCCCTTATCAAATCATTAACAATCATCGTCCTTCTTACGCCTACAACCTTCTCCAATTCAAGTCCTCAGTCCACTCCCTTTTCACAAAATCTCGACCTTCCGACCTTTACATTCCTTCTCACAGATCTGCTTCGTTCCGAAACTCGTTTATTGCTCGCTCTGTTCATTTCTGGAATTCCCTCCCTATCAAAATTCGGCATTCTATCTCCCTATCTACATTTAAAACCCTCTATCTATTCCTCTATCCCAAAAACAGTCAGACACCCACCGCTAACCTTCTATGTAAATTTTCATATTATTCAAAATGATTCACATAACGATATAGTTACACATAATTCATCATTTAAATACTTACTATCTTCTTCGTCTTCTTTTCCTTTTTTTTTTATGCAGAAACACAGAGTTTATTGCTAAGAAGATTGTGATGTATTTATTATTTATTTTCTAAAAAAGTGTATACTTATATTTTACCACTGTACATAGTTTTAAGTGTCTTGGCATGGTTTCAAGTGTTTTGTATATAGATTTTTTTTAATTTGTACCTAGTATGTTTAACTAATATTTTCTTTACTTTTTTTTTCTTTATTTTTACTTTTTATGTTTGTTTTTACTTAGGCCAGATATAATACTTTAACTTTGTGTTTTTTTGGACTTCGTCCGAGAGTAAAATTATTTTCTAAAAAAAAAAAAAAAAAAAAAAACATGCATAAATCTACGTTTTTATTTTATTCATAAAATTTACAAATAGGAAAATTATATAACCTTGTTTTAATGTAACAGCCCGTAAATTAAAATTAACAGTTGAAATTAAAAATACAACTTGTAAGGTTTAATAACATAAAAAACCCGCAAAACAAATTCTCATTCAACAATTAAATTAAATAAACCATATAATGAAAAGCTTAAGATGAACAAATATTTAATAATTATACTAAATCAATTAATACCTAACTAAAATCCCTCAGGATCCTGGAAAATTCAATATTTTCACTGAAGATCCGCCTACACAGACCATTACTCACCCAGCTGCTTCCGTCGGCGGACAGAACTCATCAATCGACGACGGCGTACAAAAGAGAACCCTCGTCGGACCGGAAGCCTCCCAGACACCCGGATGATCCGGATATATGATTGATCAAGGAGTCTCCTTGACGGAGTGAGATTGATCGCAGCCGAGAGATGACCACTCATCTCCCGACGGCCAGCACCCAGTAGCGATAACCCTCATCCTTCTTACCCGTACGATAAACAGAATAGGATGTTTGCTGAGCCGTTCTGAGGGCGGGTATGCAAAAGAAGGATGTCAGCCAACTGGAACAAGAGACGGATTGCATGGCTCTGAGAAAAATGATTGTGTTTATATAAATTATCTACCATAAACATACTCAAGATTCTATGCTCAAGTAAAATTTTGTATGCATTGAAAATTTGCTTTTCATGTAACACAAAGTATTCCTCCAAACTTTTTACGGAAGGTATTTCAAAAGCTTATGTCTGGATAAATTGTACTGCATATCATCGGTTGATAACAATAATCAGAAGGTACATTTTCGTTCACTACAAAATTATTTATCGATTCAAAAACTGCATCAAATTGACACAAACGGTACTTATATCAAATATAGTAACATTTAAGTGCACAATGCTTGGTTTCAGAGAGATAAAATCTATCAAAGAACTTAGTGATTTACTTTCATGGAATTTTACTTAATGATTGTTTGTTATAAACTCGCGATATATAGCTAATCCTTACGTAGTTTCACTTAAATTAATTTTTCAGATTATATATCTTAAATATCTGCTCTTTTATTCACGAAAATTGAATCAAGTTAAAAAATATTACTAAATAAATTTTCAAAGTTCTTAGAAACGTTATGTTGTTTTTTTTCTATGAAAACTTATTTGAGCCTGTTAACTTTTTCTTAACAATTAGCAAATATGCTCGAAATATAAGATATACACGACATGTTAGGCATGCGGAAGGAAAGTACTTAGCGGCACCTCTTTCCTGACTTGTTTCAATTACTTAGGTTGTCTAAGGAAAGAGATCCCTCATCCAACGACTTTTTAGTCTCCTCCTCATGTTCTGAGCTATGTCAGCTGTGGCCAAGTCTCTTATTAATCTGTTGTGATGTCCGTTTAAATTAGTATAAAAACCTGTTGGTAAAGGGTCGTTATATGTTGGTCAACTGTTGGAAGGTTGAGGTCAATATGTAGAGTTTTGTTAGTCCTGTACCAAAGTGCTGTTGGTATTTGTCGCAATAATTTCGACTGAAAGGATTAAAGTTTTTGTAGGTGGGTTGTAGATTTTGAAGATTTAGAAAAAAACGGATAAAGCAGTTTGAGTCGTTTGTTAAGGGTCTTACATTTCATTTTTACATGCGGGCTCCTTGTCATCCTTCCAGTTGAAGATAAGTCCAAGGTAGAGTACCGCCTGCTTGAGGAATTTGATTGTTGTCAATATAAACTGGAGTTAAGGTGATTTTTCTAAGATTAAATGTTATATGTTTGGATTTATCGTGAATAAGTCGAATTTTCCATAATTTTCACAAATTTTATAATTTTGTAATACTCAGTCAAGTAAGTGATTTAGAGTTAGTGAGGCCTGTTAGGGTTCTGGTGTTTTGTAACAATTGATGTTCCGTCTGTATAAGTAGCTGTCAATGTCTCATATTTAATAGGTATATCTTGCAAACTAGAGGGGTCAGAATTGAACCTTGGAGAACTCTTGCCAAGATTGAATGAATCGAAGATATTTCCATGCCCTACCGAACTGATAAAATCTGCCAAAGAGGAAAGATTGAAGGATATGATAGTACGTGCATAGTACTATAGTTTTAAGTTTAAAGACGCAAGTGCCAAACTCTATCAAACGCCTGAGCAACATACAAAAATACTTCAGGGTTTGTTCTAAAGTTCTAGCAATGTAGTCGGTGACTCTATGCAATGTGTCGTCGAATAGAATGTGCGAAAGCCGAATTTCTGGTCAGTCAATATGTCGCCATGTGTTTTTTATATTAATTTTTAAGTTTTTTTAGATCATTTAGGAAGGAGGCTATGGGTTTGCAGGATGAAAGACTGTATATGTCTTTACCTTGTTTGTGAATTTTTTTAATTAGTGAGTATTTCCATTGTAATGGGAATTTTTAAGTCCTTAGTATACTGTTGTTAATTGTAGTCTGAAATACTATAGCTTTCTTGGGCATTTGTTGGAGTGCTTCAGCAGTCACCTAACTCCATATTTGCTTTTTTAACTTCTCAAAGACGCAGAAGTTTTTGTTTTTGTCATGCTTTCCTAATTTAGAAGATCTTCTCGATTATATGGATATGAAATGGTTGGTAAATGAATTCCCCCCAAAAAAGTTCACTTACTGCTGGGTTTAGATCGGGTGCCTTTCACTGCACATTGCAGGTCCTGGTATGTTGATTTCGTCCAATTTATTGGTGCATGTCAAAGTCCAAAATAGCATTGAGCTTCTTTCGGGTTATTTTTTTTTTTTTTTTTTTTTTTTGTTCTTCCCTACCTCGCCTTTTATGCTATACCGGATTTTACCGGGCCGAGGGGTGAGGGCGGGGAATTTCAAATCCCCTCCGGCACCGGGACGCGAACTCGTACTTTTTATATCATCTCAAATCTCTGTTATCCGGTTGCCAGGCAACTAGCGGTGCTGTGCACACGCTTTAGCCTATTCGGCCACCCCGCCCCTAGCTTCTTTCGGGGTGTGGTTGGCTCGAGTACTACATAAGTTAAAATATTTGTAGATGTTAATTTATCTATAAGTAATGAGTATATGTGGAAATATATCTCCTTAGGACCATGCGATATACGATATAGAATATAGAATATAGAATATACGATCATAGCTTCTCGATATCGTTAGTGTTTTTTTTTTTTGTTTTTTTTCAATTTAAATATTTTATTTATTTTCTATTACTGATATAACATAAAAATCGAAAGAAAAATAAAAGTAGCCTATTCCTGCTTTCCCATATTGCAAAGTGACTAGCAAACTTAGAAAGGCCCAGCAGTCAGTTTTATTCCATGGCCTGCCAACAGAGTTATCTAGAAATTGGCACACATGTTAACCTATGTTTTGATGAAACGAACAGCATAATAGCAGTTTAAAGTTTGATGTTTTATTCTTAATGCATTTTGAAGAATAAAGAATATCCTCCACAAACTAAACCCCATCTGCCACCGAAGAGTTCGCTGCCGAATCTTTTCAATTCAGGACAAAAGTTACTCCACTTAAGCGGAAATATTCATCTCGGAGACAGTCTTGCCGAGAGGTACTGTTGCCAGGTGGGCAGATTAATGAAAAAAGTTTAAGACTCTTCGGGAGGGGGCACCCATCAAAATTCAGGACCCGCCTCAGGAATGAATACTAATTGAACGCTCCCCCCCCCCACTGCCCGCGAAAAAATCTTTCATGATCAAAGTAAAAAGTCCTTTGACGCTTGCACCTTTTTCCCCCGACGTTTCTTTTTATTAAGCATATTCCGTGCATATAAGATTGCCGCATTATTATTCGGACGGTATAAAGAAGAGGCCTGATTAGCCTTCTCTCCTTTCATCAAAACTTCTTGAAAAATCATAACCTGAGAGGTGGGAAGAAGTTCGTCGAGCATAATTGACAAAAGTAATAACTCTTCTTATATTAAACGGAATTTTTTATATTTCTCAGCCATAAACTCCTTTCCCTCTGATTACCACGCTGTCTCGCCTTCTTACTCATATCGAATTTGCATATTTTTTCTTATTCAGAAAATTTACAGAAGATCAGCCAAGAAGCATACTGCTTTGTTCATTTAAATATAAATGTAACATATTTGAATTTGCTCATCCCTCTCCCAAAACGTCGATGCCCCATGGACTTCATCTTCTCTCCCTAAATATATTATTGATCGGCTCTTTTTAAAAACGGTGCAAGTGAAAGTAAAATTAAAAAAAAAGCATACGTCATAAACAATTGCACTTGCTGCTGTCTGTTCCACGTTTGTCCCTTCTCTCCTGGTTTGAAACTTTTCATTCCAAAAATATGTCCTCCTCAAAAATTCAAAATCTCCTCAAAATGGATAATCTTGATGGCACAACTTGCACCGTAAAACCCTCTTCTGGTGACCCCTGCTTGGGACGAATAAACATGAACGAATTATTGTGTGATTTATGTTAAGATGTAATGTTAACATCAATATCTCAACAGGGAACTGTCATGGTATGTTCCGCGCAAATAAAAACAATTGTTTTGACATCTAAAATAAGATGTGTAAATTTCTTTTTTGTTTAATAATAAAATATATTTATTTTTTTAGATACTTGTTTAAGCATTCATATTTCATATAGCATTTTAGTAATAGTAAGTGGATTTGATTTTATTTAAAACAAAATTTTTATATTTATAGCTTTTCGGCGATATGAAAATGTGTACTTTTAGTATTTTTTTTTTTAATTAGGAGTTTCCACTAATAGTGGGTTTCCTTAACCTAAGGGCTTGGATGTCTTCTTTCCATGATGTCCTATCTAAGGTACATTCTTCCCGTAGACCATGACCCTTCATAGATTCCTCAACTTCATTATCCCTCGTCTTCCTTGGTCTTCCTAGTCTTCTTCTTTCCCTAGTTTTCCATAAGTGTACTTCTTTGGGTAGTCTTCCTTTAGGCATTCTTTTCAAATATCCATACCACTTCAGTCATTTTATCTCAATCTTTTACAGAATGGTTCTTTTAGCCTCCATCGTTTCTCTGATGGTCGTATTTTCCACATTATCCATTCTGGATATTCCTGCCGCTCATCTCCAGTAGTCCATTTCGGTGGCTAGAAGTTTCTTACCATAAGTTACTTTCTATGGTCCAAGTTTCTGACCTATATGCCATAATGCTCAGTACTATACTATTGTAGATTTTTTTGTTTTGGGAATAATGTTCCGGTTTCATAATACCGAGTTGAGCATTGATATAGTCTTTTTGCCATCTGATTTTTTCTTTTTATTTCCACATCACATGCACCATCAATTTCAATTATCTCACCAAGATATTTAGAATGTTTGATACTTTTTAGAACCCCTCCTGGATTCAGTTCTATATACTTATAATTAAATGTCATGTGTTCCGTTTTCTGTGCATTGATAACTAGTCCCCACTGCTGATATTCCTCATTTAATTTTCTTAACATATATCCAGCATCTTCTGCGTCCTATTTGATGATGACATGATCATCTGCGAAGAAAAAAAAACTTTTAGTGCTAAAAAATTAAAAATTAAATTATGAAAATAGACCAAAAAAAAAAAAAAAAAAAAATACGATCAAGTACAAATTGATTTAACCGTAGAATTCTCCCTTTTCATGGTCGTGTGCTGTATTCTTTTGAAATTTCTGACCACCATTTACCCGAAACCTCATAATTAACTTCATTTAAACACTAGTTATTTTTTCATGTAATCAACTATCAATATTACAAATATATGTATAAATAAGAGTTTTTGTCTACCTTCTATGAGATCCCGAAGCTCCAACGTGAAACAAATGAAATAAAGCATCTCAAACAGTGAAACACCTTTTGATAGAATGATCCCAAATTGAAGAAGAAAACAGGAAAAAAATACACCTAGCAAAACAACTAAAAGAAATTCTACAAAATAATGAAGAGCGAGGCTCTATAGTGTTTAAATTTTTAAAGTTTTTAAATGACTAAAATAGAATATACATTGTAGGAAAACCGCAATGTCCCTTTAGGATAAAGGTGAGAAAGAGAGAAAACAAAGTTTCTGTATTCTATAGATTAATGAACCGATCTTCATATCTTGCAATTTCTAGAATTGTATCATCAATAGTAAAACAATAAAAAAAAGGCATCCAAACTTTACATAGCCTTAGATTGGTGTAATGTTTCTAGGTAATTTGTTGTTGTTTTTTTTGGGGGGGAAGGATGCTGATGATGTTTTTTATTTGGTTTTCAGTTCTTAATTTCCTTCTTTTGACTCGAGCTTTTTCTGTCCCGATTTCCCTTAGCTTTTAAAGTCTTTACTTTTGTTCTTTTATAATAATATTTGTTATGATATTTACATGTAGTATATATATTAATGGTAACCTTCACTGATGCAAGTGCGAATTTTATCCTTACAACTAGAAACATATTTCAAGTTTGACCGCTTTATCTAATTCCTTATTTATTAATACTCATTGGTTATTTGTGTATTGGTTTCTTGTGTTGAATGTTGATGTTCACTTAAAAAAATTTGTCGAACATAAATTCGACAATTTTCAAATCTTTATAAATAGTAACAAAGTTTGTAAGGGGACTATTCGCATACTCTGCTTTTCTGTAGAGCGTTTGTCGGTTTATGGTCAGAGTGAATGAACTTGATGGTTGTCCTCTGATAACAAGAACATCTCCCCGGAGACGAAGACCGGTAGAAGGAAGGCTGTAGCCAATTGGCCAACTACCATGGCCCACGGCCAACCAGAACAACCGAGACAGAATGAATAACCCATTAACGGGCCCGTGGAGGGACTCCCAGTAAATCCTTCAGTTGCAATTAATTCCATTAGTCGAGGATGCCTTGGCAAGATTTACTACTCTCTCGGGGAGAGAACTATTCTGCGAGATTAGCCAATAAAAATAATGAAAGTGTCCAGGTCCAGGAGGGTGTAAAAAGAAAGGCACTAAACCTGAAGGCTATTAAATAATGGACTGTGGAATCGAATTGTCTTAGAGGCATTTGACTTTCAAAACATCGGAAGGGGATATAAATCAGCAATGAGGGGACATATGTAATGCACTCAGGGTAATTGGACAATCTAGGGGATTAGAAAAGGTCCGGACCCTTCTGGGTCAGCGTCTATTAGCAGCTCTTGTACTCTCCTCTGTCTCTTAATTACTTTGAATACTTTTAGGATGCAAATTTTATAGCAGGGAGGGTTGCGAGAAATTTATGCTTCCGTTTCTTGCTTTTTCTTTTTCATTTAAGTTTTTTTTTTTTTTTTATTGTTTTGTTTGTAAATATATTCGGTATGGATTAATAATCTACTAGTACATAAGAGGTGACTGTTAGTTAGGAAGATAGTCAATAAAAAATAAAAATAAAAAAAAACCTGTACCATTGCAAACCATGAAGGGTCTTGGTTTCAGTACTATTTAGGGAAAGCACTGTTTCTTGGTCTACGGTTGTGCAAGAAGATGATTTGACCAAGATCACGCTCAACCGCCAGGTTTTTCCCCTTAACTAATTATCATAATTAAGAGTACCCACTTCTTAGAGGCTGGGTATTCCCCAGGAGGGTCTACCTACACAGGGTCGCCTCACGGCCAATGTATCAGAATAAACAATCTTTCTGCCATGAGTCGAGATTCGAACCTGAGACCTTTAGCATTGGAAGCTCAGTACCCTACCACTGAGCTACCCCACTCCCGCTATATTTTTATTTTATAAAAAATAAAATCGAGGATAAAATAAAGCGTGTAAACGCATAGATTTGAATGGCTTTTATTCATGTAGTTGATTAAAAAGAAACCATATGTAAAACAGTTGCACGTACTGAAAAATATTGCATGTACTGCAAATTTTATATCTGTATGACATAAAACCAAAGTGAACGCAACAGTAGTTGAAAATCGTGTATGCAAAAAAAAAATGCATTTGTTGGCATCTGTCCTGTCACCTCATATCCTGTCAATCTCACATACATATATTGTGAATAACAAATATATACATATTTTTTAATGAAGATTTATACGTATTTCTGTTTGTGATACAAAATATGTATTTAAAGTTGATAGAGTCCGACACGATAGAGCTGTTTCAACACGTCGAACTTGAGTTTGAAAAAGTATAAATATGATTAAGGATTAGGTTTAAGAATCAATGCTTATAGTCTAGCAGTGAAGGGATTTCAGGATAAATAAACAGTTAGGTCATATAAACATTAACATTTGCTTGGAGAATTGGTTTTCATGGGAGTGAGTAAATAATTGGTATTTGAAGGAAGAGGTTTTCCGGACAAAGATAGACAAGAAATTTTAAAAGGAGGAAGTACTTACAAGAAACGATTAATGAAAGAGCCTTCTTTTTCTTTATTTTTTTTATAAATATAGGTTGGTTGATTTGTGGTGTTCAATAGGTGGATGGATAAACGCAAGGAATTTAGTGACATAAGAAGGCTTATTGTTTCTTAGGGTGACTTAGGTAAGATCCATATAAGTACTGTCGTTAGATAAAAGGGTTAAGTAATTCAACATAATGTAATAGGTACGATGAGATATGAATTCGTGTAAGAATCCCAAAGATAAATCTTATAAAATTATTCATAATACGCATCAATTTCATTCCAAGTTCGTCAATAACTCCTCCCTTTTATCAGACAAATATAATCGGGATAAATAAAAGTGGAGAACAATAATTGACGGATATTTGATGTTAGGATTCTTGGAATCTATGAAGCTAGATAATTATGGGAATGAGAATCTGTTTATAAGGTCGAAAAATAGATAAAATCAAACTATGGGGACGGTGCTGAAGGATTGTTTAATGGTAATGAGGGTTTATATCGTTCCTAGATTTATCTATGGAGGAAGGTATGAGTATAATACAAATAAAGGAGAAAATAAACAAAACATTTTTATTTTAACTGATATTAATAATTCAATGGACTTGCAAAATATCTATAAGCAATTTATCCATTTAAAAATATAATTATTTTTCTTTGTTTTTCTTAATAAACCAAAACAAAAATGTCCAAATGAATAAAAAAAATAATAATGAATAATAAAAAATTATATTTTGATTATTATCCGAGGATCAAATGATGGAATTTTCTTTTGTTTTTTGTATAATATGGAATCATATTAACCAAAAATCTATCAAAACACAAAGTATCATATTTCATTGGGTGAAAAAATATATATCAGCTTTTGACAAGACACTTCCAAAACGTAACAGCCGCGAACTGAACCCTTAGTCCTGAAACACTGACCACACGATGATATCCCTACCGATCCTATTAAAGGATCACCCTAAAAGCGTGCTGTTTCCCTGAAACCCCTATTCATCGACGATGGTCCATTAGAAGAAGGCGAAGAGCAGCAGTTGCTGCAATTTGTCGACCGACCATTTGCGGCTAATTTCTCGCCATAATGGTTGAAGTCAATGGCTGCCACATGCCGGTCTACAAATCACGTCGCTAATGCCGTCGCATTAGTTCGGGCCGCTTTCACGGCGCATATGTCGCGTCACCAGGAGACCTAGGAGGGTCTATCGTTGAAAAAATATTGCAAAGATAACGATAATATGATACTGGAACAAAAAACCAAAACTTATAATATCTTTACAATAATTGTTTACATTTTACACTTTCCTGGAATAAAACATTTTTTTTACATGCTGAACTTGATGGGTCAAATTATGAGAAAATAACAAAAAAAATAGTTTAATTTTAAGAGAGAAACACATCATTGTCATAAAATGGAGTTGCTACGGACTAAGAATACTAATGAATCTGATTGACAATAAATTAAAACTAATACATAAATATATAGTAATATCTCAATATGCATAAATATAGTAAACTTTTTTTTATATATTTTATATATATATTTATTATATTCAATTTCTTTTTTTAAATGCATTTTTATGTTATTCTTATCTTTTTTTAACCTAAATTATAAACTCCCTAATTTATAATATCCCAAAATTGGGATTCATCTAACACTTTGAATGATAAAATATTGAAAATTACATATAATAATAATACCAATAACACATTGTAAAGTATTTATTATTAAAAGTAATATACCTTCGGAATAAAAAACTTATTCTTTATTCATAAAAATTAAAATTTATTTGTTGTAATAAAATTCAGAAGTTAAACAATCACACAAGTGTTAGACATGACGAATCATTAAAATATGATGTGTTAGAGCACACTGCAACGAAAATAATGTATGAACGTACAACAATATTATAAGATGAAGCTGTTACGAAGGAATTGAGTTGTAATGAAACTTATTGAATAAAAAAAAATTAAAAAGTAATGTAAGCACTGATGATTTAATGGTGCTATAATCATTTAAAAAGTAATCTTCTTTTTATATAATTAATTATAAACATTTTCATTATACGCTCCATGTATGTTGTTATATATCGTCGATAAAACAAACAAGCTGTAAGGAAAGGTTTTAAAGAAAGTGAAGGATAAAGAAGAAGAATCAGGGATCAGTTGAGCCAAAGAAGGGACCTGGAAAGAGGATTTAAGGGATTCGGGAAGGACAAGGCCAGATTACTGCGGGCCTTGCCAATAAGAAAGGGTTTAGTTTTCTCCTTCTTCTTCAACTGCTGTCCTGCGCAGAGCATTAACAATATTGGCAATAATTATAGTATCCAATAATAAATTAATTTTTACCAATTCATATGTATTCATAATATTTCTTTGCCATCTCAAAAAAAAAACTATATGTATATAAAAAATAAATATAAGTAAAATAAATGTAATAACATCATGTAACTTGCGAGTTATAATAATCTGGCAATAATCGTCTATCAGGCTAATATAAAAAATTAATTAATTTTCAGTCATGGGCCATTTTACAGTTACTGCCCTCAGGCAATAATAGAAAAAGTGGATGTCAAACTATAACAATGATAACTGATCATAGGATCCCACTCACAAGTACGCCACCTTAAATTAGACATTTTCTTTGAAAAAAAGTCATAAAAAAATGTATAAATCTGTGTGCAATTAATTACCGTTCATTAGATTGGTTAAAATTAATATGTTTCACCATGTGAGAATTCGATTGTTGAAGATGCATAAAAAAAAGTAGTTTTAGTATTAGCCTTAAAATTCGATTTTAAATAGTTCGAAATAACATATGGTGCTAGAAACCTATAAACACAAAAAATTATAACTAAAAAGGTTATTTGAATTTTCATTTGAATTTTCAAGTAGAAACGTAAAATTTTCTTTTTCGAAGTTGAAGGAAGAAGGTGTGAAAGTGAACATACGTAGTTGAAGGTGATATCCACCGAAAAAATGGATCCCAACCCAACTACAAATGTTGTGGTAAGGGACGAAAGGATGGACTTAATCGACGCTACTTGTGGTGATGCTTGGGCATTGGTAACGGGTAAAAAAAGAAATTTTCCTAATGAATCTAGGGATCCGAGAAAATACAAAAAAACCGAAACAGAAAATGTAACAACTCCAATATCTGTAAGTAATTCTTATGATGTACTTAATACCATTACCGAAAATGAACAATCCGCAGTAAATGTTCAAACAAACGAAAAACCACCACCAATACACATAAACGACGTTCAAAATTATCAGGCATTGGTCCTATTCCTTGAAAACAACGCAGCTCCAAATTCTTTTTTTCTGAAAACAACTATCAAAGGTGTAACAGTTTACCCGAAAACACCTGACGTATACCGTAAACTAGTTAGTAGTCTTAGAAATGGAGGTGCTGAATTCCACACATATCAGCTACCTGAGGACAAAAATAGAAGAATTGTCATTAAAAATTTGCACCACACCACCCCAATCTCTGAAATTAAAAATGATTTAGAAAAACATGGTTACATTGCAACAAACATCACAAATGTATACTCTCGATTCAAAAAACCTTTGCCCATGTTTTTCATAGACATAACAAAGGCCACTTTCAATGAAAAAATTTATGAAATCGAATCAATTTATTATACAAAAATTGTTGTTGAGGAGCCTCGAAAAAAAAGAATTATACCTCAGTGTATAAGATGCCAACAATATGGTCATACAAAATCATACTGCAACCATTCTCCACGATGTGTTAAGTGTGGCCAAGGCCACGAAAGTGTATCCTGCTTGAAGACCAGGGAGACAAAGGCAACTTGCGCAAACTGCCTTGGAGACCACCCGGCCAACTACCGAGGATTCCAAGTCCTGAAGGATCTGAGGGCGCATAGGAGAACAGCAAGAACCAACCATCCTCCTAGATCCCCACCTCTCCCTCCACCACCAAGTTTCGAAGAATTTCCGACTCTTCCGCAGCCCTTGCGAAAAGAGCAGCCGATACAAAAAAATTCTTCGCAGAAGGCTACGCCAGCTCAGCTGCAGGAACCATCAAGAAACCAGATGACAAGAAGAGATAATGCTACTACATCTGCTCACATCAAACCATCATGTTCATGTATGAGGCGGGAAACTACTCAGCAGCCACCTTCAGCTGAAAATAATGCCCCACCTCAGTTGCTCCAATTACTCAATGGTTTAAACTCCCTCATACAGCCCCTTTTTACTATCCTCCAACAGCTTGCACAGGTGACTCAAGCCATGTATCCACAAAATGACCGCTAATCAGCTGACTGCAGGCTCTTTGTCCATCCTTCTGTGGAATGCAAATGGACTGGCACAACACAAAACTGAACTGGACTTTTATCTTCATGAAAAACGTATAGATGTAGCCCTGATAACGGAAACTCACCTTACACCACGATCGAAATTCGGTATTTCTGGTTATGTGACACACAGGACAGACCACCCCGACAACACTGCCCACGGCGGCACTGCTATACTTATAAGATCTTCTTTATCACACAACCATTTACTTTTACCAACTACACCTGACATTCAGTCCACAGGCATCACACTATACATGAAACACAACACATTGACACTAGCTTCCATCTATTGTCCTCCAAGATATGTGCTGACATCTTCGATGTTTTGCAACTTCTTCCAAAGCTTAGGTCGATGTTTCATAGCAGGTGGTGACTTCAACGCAAAGCACCAACATTGGGGGTCACGGTTATGCACACCAAGAGGAAGAAATTTGAGGGCTGCTATCCACGAGCTTTCATTAGACACTATAAATCCTGATACACCGACATACTGGCCTGTATCGAGACTCAAATCCCCGGACCTTTTAGACTTCTTTATTACAAATGGACTGCGTACTGTACCTTATTCCATAAGTACGAGCTCTGATCTTTGCTCTGATCATTCAGCGGTACACCTTATTGTACTCGATGAGGCCGTCAACGTGCAAAAAATACCAGCTCTCATCAAAGGACCAATTGACTGGGATGCATATAGAGAGTTTTTAAACTCTTCGCTTTTGATCCCAGTGTCCAAGGTGAAAAAGGACTGGAGGAGGCTGTGGAAACATTCACCAAAAATATTCAACAAGCTGCTTGGACATCATCAATACCAAAATTCAACTCTGCGACAGCTGAGCACTTGCCGAAATATCCTCAGTACATAAGGGACTTAATCAGAGCGAAGAGAAGAGCGCGTAAAATATGGCAGACTGACAGACACCCTTCAGATAGACAGACATTTAACCGACTAAACAATCAACTTAAAAGAGAAATCCAAAAATTTAACAGAACTAACTATGACGCATACATCAGTGGTCTTTCTACTGACGATGGGAGCTTGTGGAAGCATACCAAAAAGTTGTTAAAGCACCGAGAGCTATCAGCACCACTTAGAAAAGAAGATGGATCCTGGGCCGTGTCGGATGAGGAAAAATCTAAACTCTTCGCTCACCACCTTTCTTCTGTATTTAAACCGTTTACAAACTTCACTAACACAGAACATGAGACTATGGTACTTAACACATTAGACATCCCACTTCAGCTGACACTACCACCTCCTTCTTTTACTCCATCTCAGGTTGCACTTCAAATCAAACAATTACCGAAAAGAAAAGCTCCTGGTTATGACTTAATAACAGCCGAAGCACTCCAACAAATGCCCAAGAAAGCTCTAGTATTTCTGACAACAATTTACAACTGTATACTAAGGACGTCAAAATTCCCTTTACAATGGAAATACTCACTTATTAAGATGATTTACAAACCCGATAAAGACATATACAGTCCTTCATCATACAGACCCATTAGCCTCCTTCCTATATGCTCAAAGTTTTTGAAAAATTAATATACAAAAGACTTGTTGACATATTGACTGACCAACAGGTAATACCTGACCACCAATTCGGCTTTCGCACATTCCATTCGACGACACATCAATTGCACAGAGTTACAGACTACATTGCTGGAGCTTTAGAACAAAAACTATATGCAACTGGAGTATTTTTGGATGTTGCTCAGGCGTTTGATAGAGTCTGGCACCAGGGTCTTCTCTTTAAACTTAAGACTATACTTCCATACACCTACTATCTTATCCTTCAATCTTTCCTCTTCGACAGATTTTTTTCAGTTCGGCAGGGCTCGGAAGTGTCTTCAGTCCATCCAATCTTGGCCGGAGTTCCCCAAGGTTCAATACTAGCCCCTCTACTTTACGTTATATACACTTACGATATACCTATTGACGATGAGATCTTGACAGCTACATATGCAGACGATTCAGCAATCCTCACAAAACATCAAGACCCTACACAAGCCTCACTAACTCTACAACATCATTTGCTTAAACTACAAGATTGGTTCACAATATGGAAAATTCGACTTAATCATGACAAATCCAAACATATAACATTTACTCTTCGAAAAAACACCTGTCCTCCAGTTTATATTGACAACAATCAAATTCCTCAAACGGACACTGTACTTTACCTTGGACTCACCTTCGACAGAAGGATGACATGGGGCCCACATGTTAAAATGAAACGCATGACACTTAACAAACGACTCAAACTACTTTACTCTCTTTTTGCCAAATCTTCGAAACTAAAACTAAAACAGAAACTGAATACATATACATACTTACTTAAGCCCATATGGACATACTCATCACAAATATACGGCATCGCTAAAAAGACCCACCTACAAAAACTTCAAACGTTCCAATCAAAATTATTGCGACTCATAACAAAAGCACCTTGGTACGTGACTAACAAAACTCTACATACTGACCTCCACCTTCCAACAGTTGACCAACATATAACGACCCTATATCAACGATTTTACACAAATTTAAACGGACATAATAACAGACTTATAAGAGACATGGCCACAGCTGACATACCTCAGAACATGAACAGGAGACTAAAAAGGCGTTGGATGAGGGATCTCCTTCCTTAGACAACCTAAGTAATTGGAACAAGTTAGGGAAGAGGTACTGCTGAGTACTTTCCTTCCCCATGCCTGTCATGTCATTTTATCATTACCGCTATCACATTTGCTGATTGTTAACTTATTGTTGACAGGCGCAAATACATATTTAATAGACAAAAAAAAAAAAAAAAAAAAAAAAATAGTTCGAATATAGTTGTAAATTTCATTAAAATAAAAAAAAAGAAAAAAAAAAGTTCGATATATAGAATAGTTATATATTTCTTTATTGAAAGTTCTAAACCCTTCCTCTCCCTTCCTCCTCTCCTCTTCCCCCACAAAAAGAACTATCACATTTAAATGTTTAGACAGTATCATCATTTGTCTGTTTACAAGGCATATATAAAATATTTTTCAAGCATAAATTCCTGTGCTCTTCCTTAAATGTTTAGTAATATTGTAATCGAATAAGTTCTTCGATTAGATATAACATTGATTACATTCCCCCAAACCTCCCCTCCTTCCTCCCAAGATATTTTATTGCTCTCCTCTTCTTAAAAAACGTACAACCTAAAGTAGAATTTAAAAAATCATATCCATTTACACTTTCTTTTCATTCCTAAAATTCAAAACCCTGTCAAAATGTTTCCACTTCATAAATTTTAATGGCGCAACTTGTGCCATACAACGCCATCCTGGCCACCGCAGATTTTCACCCATAAGTCTGATAAATTTGTCAAATATAACTGACCTTTAAAATTATTTTCATTTAAAAAATTAAATATAGCTCAGTAGACGGATTCACTTGTCAGTAGTTTGTTATCATACAATATTATATAAATGTTATTTCCTTAAGCATGCAATAAAATTTTAATAGAAGATCTAATCATATAATAAGAAATACTTGGTTTATTTCGGCCTTTGAATAATTTTATTTTTTCCACTAATAAGCTTTTGTCATGTGGATGTCGATATTTTGAGACAGACATAAATTATTATTTTATTTTTCTGTATTATATTGTCTTTTATCGCTTTAAAGCAACAATTTGTGATTCTTTGTATGATTAAAAAAAAAGAACAATTTTTCGCTGGATAAACGAAGACAGTGTATTATATAATATATGATATTGACTATTATTTTATATGATAGTGGACGAGAAGACCGACACAGGTCAGATGTGTTAGATCGCCTTTATCCCCCTCCCTCCCACAATGGGCAGATGTGCGGATAATCCGACAGCAGCTGCCGAAGGGGCGATGGAAAAAATGTCAAAGTCCTTTTTCTGTATCACACATCTGGATAATGGAGTCAGTGTTGCACCACATGTGCGGTTTTACAGAGGACTTCCTTCTGGACAGAAATTTCGACGATTAGGGTACGGAGGTACAGGTCGTTAGTTTGGATGGATTTGGCAGATTGGTCGTTGAAGCTAATTGCGTAAAGTGCGTTGAGTATGGGGGGGACTAGAAATCATTCACAGCGAAGGGAAAATGCATCTGTTGGTTTCAATTGTCGTGAAAGGTTTCGATTTCTACCTCACTATATATGTGTTTGTTTTTGATTAATGGAAAAAGAAATTTGTAGTCATCATAAAGGCATCAGTTAACAATGATTTGAACTGATGTGGGGTAAGTCATACACATTAGTAAAAATATGGTCCACAACAGGTAAGATATGATATCAACATAGCAAATGTCTTTGATAGAATAACTTTTTGATAAAATCTACAATCCTTCTTGTGTGATGGTCTGTGGGAAGAAGAATGAATCATAGAAAGAATGAATTACAGAAACTCGGCATATCTTTACATATACAAACTCAGTTCTTGAGGTGGCAGGGCCACTTTAGGAGTTTGAATGATAAATGATTTCTCCAATAAATAATCTTACTATATCTTATTTCGTTAATGCAAGTTGGATGGTTGAATCTTGTGATTTTACGACCTAATTAATAAGGAAACCAGTTGACGTCTGTTGCTGAGCGCATTTCTGCTAAATTGGAGGCACACAAGTTTTTTAATTTTTTTTTCCTTAAAAATCTTAAAATATTATCAAAATCTAAATGTCTTAAACGCTTTACAACAAAATATTAATAAATCATGTCTAATGTGTTGAGATATCAACCCCCTTAATGTATATATCTTCAACTCAAGCTTTTTTCGAGTACATCCGATAATTCTACTATATATTATCGTTTGTACTCTATTTGTATTTTATTAATTTTGAATCTATCACCTCTTCATTATTATTGATTGATCATCGTGATTGACTTATTATTTCTCTATAAAATATGAATTGATGTTATTATATTTTAAAAATATTACGTGATTGAATTATTCTCATAACTCCTAAATAAATATTGAACAAATTTATGTATTCGAAATATAAACTTCTTATCGAAACCCCGATGGCAGTATAAAATTGATAACGTTATGATAAATCAATTTTTATAAAAAATATTTTATTGGCTGTTTTAGACATAAATATCAATAAAAAAATTATTAGTATCCAATTTTTTTTTGTTTTTTTAAAGTTATTTATTTTTTAGTTTTATTTGGATGTTATGTATATGCAACTACAAAAGTTAGAGGTACCTTATTAAATTTCATTACATATCTAATAAACGTATGCTTGTAAAAAGACAATGTTTCTGGTGAGATTGTGTTGTTAAAATATGACTATAAACAATATGTTGTTATAACTGCATAAGTTAGGGTTTTGTTGTTTAAATATGTCTGTAGTAATTTTTTTTTCAGAAATAGGAATAATTTTTTCAAGTATTCTGATTGTAGGGTATGTCGATATCCTCGGAGACGATACAAGGTTGATGATTGATCCGAGCTCGGACAATGTACTAAAAAATGTTCTGTTGTTAAAAGTATGTGGTAGGCGCGACATCTTGGTGGCGAATCCCCATCAAGGAGAGGTGAAGGAGGCGTATATTTAAAATTTAAATATATATTTTTATAATATATCGACAGTTATATTGCAAATGCTTGTAACTATTATAAAATTGTGTTAAAATGAGCGGTTTTGAGTTTTTATGGTTAATATTTGTCTCCAATATATTAAGAAATACAAACCAAAAACATAATTTGAAATATTACTGTCTAAACTATGAAGTGAACATTCTAATCTGTAAAATAAGAAGCACGTGGTTTATATCTTGTTTGAATAATTTTAGGATTTGTACTTATAGGATTTTATGTGGCGGTCGTTGTAATACAATATAGTAAATTTTATTGTAAAAGAATGCAAGAAATGCTTGAAGAATATTAAAAACCATAAGTATCAGTTTAATTGTGTGTAAACGACTTCTCAAAAGCGGGAGATAAGGAAAGAAAGGAATAAAGAAAACTGACAATCAACGAAGTGTAAGAAGGATTCCATTGAAAGGAAGTTGACAGAGCGATCGGAATGTATAGATGGCGGCTGTTGTTGCAGGAGGCGAAGGGGGATGAGGATCGTATCCAGTCCGGTCACGTCCTCTCGAGTCCTCTGTCCAGTGGCTACGGGTCATCTGCGCTCTGCACCGCTTTCTTCATCTGTAAACAAGATTACATGCTCAATAGCAGATCTTTGGTGGGCCTAAATACTTGAATGGATTCATTCATATTTAACAAAGTTACATATTAGCAAGAAAAATCGCATAATGTATGTTTCATTAATTGGCTATCCTTTAATTAAAAATAATTGCAATATGATTCTATAAAGCATAAAGTGTAATAGAAATATTATATATCGATACTATAAAGATAAAGAAAATAAAATGAATTTTTCTTCATTCTTTTTTCAACTTCAATTCTTTTTCTACCAATGAAGTTGCAAGCATCAGATTATGACTAAACAATGAGCAAAATGGATAAAAAAATAAGGTACTTTTTGTCTATCGGGCCGGCACTGACTGCTATCTGCCAATGTTTATAACCTGAACACTGATAATTCCCATAACGCATTGATAAGCCTACTCCTACTTCATATCTTCGTATTATTGTATAAAATTCGTATTATTGAAAGTGTAAACAGATACAAAAACAAATGTAATTACAAAAAAAAATAGTTTTATGTTACAACACATATATTAAGGAAATAATAAAAAAAACACTTTAAGAAGATATGTACATATAAAACATCAAAATGAAATATTAAAAAAACAATTGAAGAACATATATAGATATAAAAGATGAAAATGAAATAATAATAAAAAAATTAAAGAACATATTTACATAGAAAAGAAAAAAATGTTAACACTATAAACAACATATGTACAATTTATTTTCATTTTGTCTTATTTATTTTGGAAGGAAAACAGGAAAAAATAAAAAATAAACACAAAGATGCCACAAATTAAAAATAATGAAAAATAAACACAAACGGGCCAAAAGTAAAGAATTTAATAAGTGAACGTAATAAGAGAATAACTGAAAACTAAACAATGCAATAACTCAAAGGTTTAGCGGGATAAGAAGCGGGAGCTTATGTGACGTGACGTTAGATAAGATAGATAAGAAGTGAGGTTTCGTGCCGGTCCGCTAGACAAAAAGTACCAAAAATAAAAAGTTACAAACGCTGAAGCGATTGAAAGAATCTTGAAATATTGACATAAATGTATTTAAACTCACGTAGCAAATGGTCCAAATTTTCATGCAAATGCAAATGGTAAAAAAGTATTTATAATATTATATTTCGATGCCCTCTACTTTTCTCACGCCTCGGAGGGTTATCAGGAATCGAAGAGGAAGCAAGGTTTGAGTCGAGAGGATTCGGATGGTTCTGAAGTTTATTATGGAACGATAGGTATCTGGATTGGGCCAAATCGGAAACATAAAGAACATTAAGGTCGTTATGAATTACTTTATTGTGATAAAGTAAGGAGCATTCAGGATTTTACGATGGATTTTGCATTGTAAAGATTGGATACGAGAGGAATTGGATGGCTTAGTATAGCCCCAAAGCTCAACTCCGTAAATCCAAATAGGTCTTATTATAGTCATGTATATGAGTCTTTTATGATTAACTTGATGCTTAGAGCGTTTGTCTAGTAAGTGCTGGAAGTAGTCGGAAACGTCGATTGGTTTCTTGTCGTTTCAGTCTGGTATGAGGATTCCAAGTTAGAAGTTTGTCCAATTTGTGTCCAAGGTATCGGATTTGTTCAACAGGGATAAGTGGAGTACTATTAAAGGATACTGTAGGACAAGAGGTTATAGGTTTACGACGAAGGATAAACATGATTTAATGGGATTTATCAGAATTTATTTTAATCCTCCAGTTTAGAAACCATTCTTCAAGGTTTGTGATGTGTGATTGAAGAGTTTGGGATGCAATGGTTGGGTCATTATTAACGGATAGGACACGTGTATCATCGGTTTACGTGTATATCGAGGTGATGAGTGTTAGCGAAATCGCTGCTCCATAAGAAGTACGATAAATAAGGCAAATAGACTTCATCTTTCTGCAAAGTAAAGCCTGATAGAAATTCCGCTTAGGTGTGTTGACGAATTACGAGGTGGTTTTTTGTAAGAAGGAATCTCACAGGTTTGTGGACTTTTACTTCCACTTGGTCTTATGAAATATGCCTTCTAAATAAAGAAGTTTGATGAAGTGTAAATAAATTAAAATAATCTACCACCGCCAACTATCTATATGAGGTTTCTATTTTGAGATTCTTGTTTCTTTCAGTCAGGGATAAAATTCATTTCTACTTAGCAGTTCATATCCCAGTTCAGATTTTGTGATAGCCTAACAGCACAATGTACTCTATTAGTTCATAGTAGTAGCTTAATAACTAGAGAGGACAAACATAAATTTGAATATAATTAGCGACTCCTAGAAGTGGCCATGATCGTGGCGGTGACAGTCTATTACACGGTAGACCAGGCAGGCAGGTGCCGTACTCGATCCCTCGCTGTCAAAACAGAACTCTCTTGTGTTCGCCGGCCCGTGAAGGCCTTTCATATGGCGGTCCATTTACATAGTGGTTGAGGTTGGGGATGTTCGAAGCGAGGGGGAATTATTTTCGATAAACATGTCGTCTAGGATGACGGCGCATTGTAGTCAAAGCTGGGGAGTCATGCGTGTTATTACGTTTTCATGAAACCATTAAGTTTCATTAAATATATCTTTAAAACAAATTTTTAATGTATTTTTAACACAGTTTGAAAAAAGAAAACCGATTGGAATAATTGATTACGATTATAGTAGAAATAATAAATTTTTATAATTTATTTCTCAGTAAAATATATGTAAAAGTGATAC
Organism: Nezara viridula; assembly: GCA_928085145.1. NCBI lineage: Eukaryota > Metazoa > Arthropoda > Insecta > Hemiptera > Pentatomidae > Nezara > Nezara viridula. Next base: position 48,326,620 of record OV725077.1, on the reverse strand, counting down.
TCTTGGTAGTTCCTGGTGGTACTAAATCCAGAGAAAGATAGAAAACATTCTGGAAGGATCGTAGAACGTCAAAGAAAAGTGTATCTCTGCACATGTGTGGAAACTATGTGTATATTTGAAAGGCTTCTAGGCGCGTTGCCAACGAATTAAGTATGAGTAACAAAAGAAAAAATAATTTTAATAGTTTTATTGTAAAAAAACTAAGAATTGATTTAACAACCACAAAGCAAGTCAGTTCATCTTCCTCGCCCCTTATCATTAGAGCTCTTTAAATTGAATTCACATTGGCGTCATCAAGAGGAAACACTAAACACACTCTTTCTTAATAATAATTTAAAATACATGAATTGATTTATGAAAGAATTTGGCGATTAACTAAAGGAAAAAATAAAAATATTTTCATGAAATATTATATATATATATATATATATATATATATATATATATATATAAAATATAGCGGAAATAACCGTAATATATACGATTGGAAAGCTTAGGATTTTAAAAATAATATCTAACGTGCAAAATTATTTGCGGTGAGAGAGATTCGTCTATATTTTGTTTTTCGGAATAACCTGAGATATTCGGAAGTATCAATAATCATTATTTTATCTTTTTCTCATGATAGTTGTCTTTCATTGATCCAGAAAAATATAGTACAATGATAAAAAATTTAATCAATAAAATAATATTAGGACAAAATAAATTAATGGTAGTATATTCATTATTGATATTTTAAGAGGAAAAGCTATCAAGTTCCAACATTAAGTTTAAGGCTCTTTCCGAAAAAGCAAAACTTATGGTTTATGAAACCATATGGAGACTCATAGTTATGTATGGCAGCGAATCCTGGGTATTGATCAGTGAAACTAAAAGGAAACTCAATGTCTAGGAAAGAAAAATACTCCGGAGGATATATGGGTCAATATGAGAAAATGGCACGTGGCGGTTAAGAAATAATTACAAGCTTCGTGCAAAGTATGGCAAACCAGACCTGGTATCATTTGTGAAAAAAATCGGCCTTAGATGGCTCGGAGAGGCCGAATTCTAAGACGCCTGCTATCTGGAAAAATTGGAGGGAAGCGATACAGAGGAAAGCCATTGTTGGAATGCGATGGTTGGATGACGTTGAAGAGGACCTCAAGTATCTTGGAGTAAGAAGATGGAGGACACGAGCGAGAGGCAGGTCACTCCTGCTTGACCGACTTGGAATCCTTGAGGAGGCCCAGGTCCTTGAGGACCGTAGCACCCAGGAGCAAGTAAGCTCAGAATTACCTGCTTACCAGAACTAAGGACAAAAACTCGTTCAGCTCATTTTCATTTACTTTGGGATGTTGTTATTTAATGCTCAGGGACTTATCACCGTTGTCCAAAAAATCGTCCTCCCTCAGGATTTCAATACTTTTCATTTAAAATTATCCAGGAGCTGATTAGAGTAGAGTAACAGAACCCAGAACTGGAACCATTGGGGCATTTATTAAAGACCAGATCTTAAAACATTACATCAACTTGGTGGTTTTGAAAATAAAAACTTTAGGTCTATTTTCATATACTATCATTTACTTATATGGGGTAGGATCCATGATAAAACTATTCTTAATTTGTAAATTCTTTGTTTTTTCTCTTTTTTTTCCTTGCAATACCTATGCATATTACGCATATTTTAAAGTCCTTTTGGTTACACTATATCAACCACAACTTGCGTAATGCTATCCACCTATTGCGCAATCGCATCCCCGATCTTCCCACACCCTCTTCTCGTAAACACATCCTATAAAGGATATGAAAATATCATGACAGGCGACTAGGTACGAAATGAGGACCTTCCTGGGGCCCTTACATAAAGTCGGAGCCTGTTGAGGCAGTTATGGAAATGGGCCACAGCCCCCGGCCCTCACAAACAGGGGGTCTTCCCTCAAAGGACTGCCCCTTATCCTTCGCCGAAGCATAAACACGTGGGTCCAGCTCTTATAGCTTCGGTTCGTCCTCCAGGGGTGGCCATCCATGCCTTATCTTTTGACTCTCCTTGGAAAACACATACACATACACAATAATAACAGTATGCTTTACGTATTGCTTTTCATGTAGAATAAAATATAGTGACACAATAATGGCCTACAATCATTATTTTATTTGATGAAGACCTGGAAATTGGGTCGAAACGTCGGCCAATTTAATTTAGTATTTATTTGACCGCCACCCCCCGACCAACTCATTCTCACATTATTTTATATGTGGAATATAAGCCTCAGAGCTAAGTAAAACAAAAATAATAAGAAAATAGAATAATTAATACATTATAAGTTAACTTGTAACATTGATAAATTACCACTACTATGCAGCTCTACAGCCGGGGTGGGCCTTGGCTTCCTTGATTATAGCATGCCAATCATCTCTATTGCTCGCCCATTCCTTCCAGTTTCTAACATCCAGTGTTTTAAGGCCACTCTCAACATAATGCAGCCATCTTTTCCTTGTTCTTTATTTTCTTCTTGTGCCATACATTGTTGATAACAATGCCCTATAAGGCATCCTGCAGTTGTCCATTCTACTCACGTGGCTTAACCATTCCAAGCGCTTAGTTTTAACAAAATGAACTATGTTGCCGTTTTTATATAGTGCATACAGCTCCAAAATTTGTCAATACCTCTACAAATCCTCTTCACAAACACCTCCATAAATTCTTCTCTATATTTTTCTTTTGAAAATATTCAGCATACTAATTGTGCTTGTACAAAGGGTACATGTCTCCGCTGCATAAGGCACAATAGGTCTTACTAAAGTCTTATATAATCTTATCTTTGTTGCTCGTGACAGAAGCTATGATCGGAAAAATTAGTACGCCCGGTTTCCAGCCATGATCCTCTTGTACACCTCAGCAGCAATTTTATTTTCAGAATTCACTTCCACCCCTGGGTATGTCAATTTTTTGACACACTCGAAGGTGAAACCATATATTTCAATGCTCTTGGGCCCAGCCTCATTGTCGGCCCTGACATACATATAATTTGTCTTATCTTGATTGATTTCCAGCCCAACATTTTTACCTACGGCTTTCAATATTACAAGTATTTCTTTTATTAATCTCAAATTCCTGGTAATTAGGCATATATCGTCTGCGTAAGCACATATTTGCACCATTGCGTTGAATATGCAACCGGGTGAATCTAGTTTTTTCAACACATTATTAAATGCAATATTAAATAATGTAGCAGATCCTCTTGCCTAACTCCATCCGCCATTAGAAAACTATTGCTTGCATTGCCTTTAATAACCACTTTTGCATTGCTATTATTAATAGTCATTTGCAATAACCTTATTAATTGTTTTGGAATTTGGGACTCATGTAAGGCATTTATTTATTTGATTCTTATCCCTCTATCGAAAGCTTGCCGATGATCTATGAACAACATATGCAGGTCAATCTTATTGAACATTGATAAATTAAAAAATATTATTAAAAACAAACCAATCATTTTTTTTTTTACCCGTATCGGGAAAATACTAATAGTGGCTTAATTGGCGTGAGGGAATTAACGGAACTAACTAACGGAAAGGAGTGCCCAACGGTATCCCATTCTTGACTTTACTTAGGTGAGGAAATCCCTCCAGGAGGAAATCCAGGTTCTTTCGAGCCTACGAAGCGTGTTTTCGGGAATGTTAATCGAGGCCATGTCTTATAGCAGTGTGTTAGTATGTCCATTTATTACGTTTTTACAAAAATACCTATTTTCAATTTTTTCGGGGAATTGAATAGGAGGGTTTTAAAGGTGGAGAGGATACTTGAACCACGGATATAGGAAGAAATGAAGTTCCATAAGGATAAGAATCAAATAACCAATGATCTTTCGAAAGCAGCGTTTTATGTATATTTTTTTTCATAGCTCCTTTTTATATATCTTCGTCTTTAATTTTATTGTCCTGTTAATTATCCTTTTATTTTACTTATTTATTTTGCTTCTTTTTTTTTCTAAATCTGAAACATAATCACTGATAGAGCTCACCTCAGACTTGAGTTGACCTTATTCTCCAGAGCTTACAACTAAATTTAAAAAGTTATCTTATGTATGTTGTTGCCATCGTTTTGGAATGTTGGCTGCTAATAAGCTGTTGAAAAGAGGGTTTGCCAATTGTTGAGACGTTTTGAAAAATACGAAAAAAAAAAAAGTGGTTCGCTGTGTACATAATTTGAAAATCAGGAACGGTTATTGCGGGAGTAAACAGATAATTTGAATTGAAGAAGCTCGGAGATGTTTGAAGGGCGGCGGGATTGCATGATTTGGAAGAGAAAGGATGCCAGGAAAGACGCACACTGACGCTCTAACTTACTCGAAAATCGCAGTATATTGCTCAAATTTCGTTTGTTGAGGTTTTTTTTTTAGGATATTGAATTTGAACTCAAGCTATTTAGTCAACTAGGTGCATCCATTAACAGCAAAATAATAAAGTATTAATTTTGATTTTAGCTTGGTAATATTTTTTGTTTTTAAAAGTTATGTAAGTAAGTATGAAATGGTTGTACCACTATAATCTTCTAGTATAAAATAGTTATAGATCAAATAAAATAATATTTGTATATATATTACAAAATGTCTTCAACAGACCTTTGAGTATTATATTTAGCACAATTATTTAAATTGGAAATTAGGTCACTTAGTTATTATCCAATGAACTACAAAATGTTCATTGATTCGAATGTTGTTTATTCGACATTTCGTTCCCGTTTTTTTTTTTTTTAAAGCTAATAACGAGATCCTCTTCAATCTTTTAAAATAGAGCCTCGATACCTCAGGCCAGGCACACAGGTTCAGGAACGTCCACTAGCACAGATATTAAGCTACAGTATCTTAACCTCCATACTGAAAACACAAACACATGAAAGAAAAGATATTATTCTTGAAATCGTGCGACATTATCTTTCAATCAAATAGTATGAAAAAGATTATATATTTTCAATTTCATTACTTTTTAGTTGTTTGAAAAAGTTTTCATTGTTCATTGTGCTATTAATATTATATAATTTAAAGATAGAAACGTGCTACCTACCTAGGTAAAATATCTATTAGCTTATTGTTTAAAACAAACATTATTTACCTATAAATACATTATGTTGGTGGTTATGATGTGTATTAATAGATTTTATAATGTCTTTAAACACTTTTCTGTTTTTTCGGTCAGTAGTAAAAGATCGAATGTCTACTAAAATATATATTTTTTATAATTATTTCATGAGTTATATTCAAGGAATATAAAACTTTTTGTCCTCTTCTGAACTAATTCATAAATAATTCATATATTACACATATTGCCTCTGAGGCTTGTATTATTTTCATTATTAGAACCTTTCCTTGAATTCAGTTTGTTTTTTTGGAATAAGAATTTTTAAAAAAATCTGAGCCGATTAATAATTTTCCTATAATTCTGTAATATTTAAAAATTTTCAATAGTGAAAATGGTTCTCTATATCTCACATTGATTTAAAAGTATTTTTTTCTGATTGCTCCAAATAATAATTTCTTATCAAATATTTTTATTATATTATATTTTTCTACCTGAAATGGGAAAAATTACCCGAAACGTCGCCAAAAAGATGAAATGAATTAAAACATTAAGTAAATTTATTAGAGTTAAAATAAGTTGTTTTCCTCGACATTATCAATTTTATTTATTATATGTTTATTGTTTGAGCTCTAAGGTCATGCAAAATGTGTGAAAAAATATCACTGTATACAGATCCTGATGTCTTAGTGCATAGCATTCTCTTTAAATTCTAGTATGGCTAAAAACATTTTGTGTCTTTCATATTTTTTTTTGAAAACTCTTTTTATTATTTAGAACTGAAGATGTATTCATTAAGTGTTATTTAAAAAATATTTTTTGTAGCCCACAAGAAAAGTTGACCGCAGATATATAGGAAGTTATACATATTTATTTTTATTATTTATTGTTTTCTAGATTTGATTGATTCAAAAACAAACAAATATATACACACTCTAGCGCATCCAGGATTTAATTTTTTTGGAGGGAGGCTTCAGCCCAACAACTTTGTTTTTTCATGTGTATGACGATAATTATTTTGGAAAAAAAAACAAAGATAATAACTACATAATTAAATGGTGCTTAAGTGATCCTTGAAGTCCTATTAAATGTAATTATACGTCCTATTAATTGATTATTAATTGTTTTCTTGATGTCCTATTAATTGTAATTATACGTACAATAATACTTTAATAGATAATTTTTTAATATATTTTCCATAAAACATAGTCACATTTTACCATTTTGGAGAGGACTTTAGCTCGAAAGCCACCCTCCCCCCCTGTGTATACACCTATATACATACACATACACATGTACATATATATATATATATATACATGGATATATATATATATATACACATACAGGTTCTATTCATACTTCATGTTTTTTTCAACGATATATGGTTGAAACCAAAATATGCATAAAAATTAAAAAAATGTCACAAAATTTAATGATAGAGTTCATAAACAATTCGTAAAAAGGTGCCTAGATTCTGCGAATAAATTTAAAGGAGAATATAAGCAAACGATTAGCTTGTATGTGTTAGATTGCAAATTATAATTTCAATTTTGAAGAAGTGTCTTTTTAATAAGACAGCGTATAAATATAAAATTATATTCTTGTAAGACTGCACACTAGGAATACTAAGAAATATATACCGTAAATAAAAAAAAAATGTATCTTTGTTTTTTTAATCATTCATTTAAACTGAAAATATTTTAATTAAATCAAATCTGGAAAATAATTTTTCCATATAATTTTATATATATATATATAAAGCTGTTTAAAAATTTCTTCAAGAAATTGAACACAAGAGGGCGCTAGAGGATACCTATCCCGCAGCACAAGCTCAATACTTCCTCACCCAGTATCTCTTTTGTGTTTAAATTTCTCTTTACCATCAAAGAATGAACATCAATTTACACATAGAATACATTTTAAATATTCTTCATTTATAACTTCAAAGATATAACATATGCCTATTATATCTATACAATTAATATAGTTAATTTATATTAACTATATATGTGTATATATATATTTGTAATTTTTATATTTATCACAACAAAAAGAGAATATTAACATATTCTTAGAGAATTTATAGAACGATTGAAGCATAACATAATCCACATAAACAAAATAAGTGATACAATTTTTAAATATTACTACTACAATGGAACTGACTGCTTTTAAATATGTATAACATGCAATAGGAATATTATGAGTAGATCTCAATGAAAATATCAATAAAAGTTGGTAAAATTGTTAACTAAGTATACGCTAATACGTGGTAATTCTTTTTTCATTATTGATATTTTTAAAAAGAAAAATTAATTAAAGGTATGAATAACTTAAACCGACAAAGTTGTAAAAATTTAAATTGAAACATTTTATTATATAAAAACGAAAACGGCAAAAGAATATTTATTTTATAAATGTATATTTTATTGTATGATGTATATTTATGGTTTGTACGTAAGACCAATAAGTTGAATTTTTTTTTTATATTATCCTATTAAACTGAATAAAAACCATTTAAATTTTTGATATTAATGCTAAAAAATTGTGCAACGCAGCAGTCGCGTTTTATCAACATTTATCCTTTCTTATTTATCCTAAAGATAGGAACCACACTAAAAATTATTTTCCAGATTTGATTTAATTAAAATATTTTCAGTTTAAATGAATGATTAAAAAAACAAAGATACATTTTTTTTTTTTTTACGGTATATATTTCTTAGTATTCCTAGTGTGCAGTCTTACAAGAATATAATTTTATATTTATACGCTGTCTTATTAAAAAGACACTTCTTCAAAATTGAAATTATAATTTGCAATCTAACACATACAAGCTAATTGTTTGCTTATATTCTCCTTTAAATTTATTCGCAGAATCTAGGCACCTTTTTACGAATTGTTTATGAACTCTATCATTAAATTTTGTGACATTTTTTTAAATTTTATGCATATTTTGGTTTCAACCATATATCGTTGAAAAAAACATGAAGTATGAAAAGAACCTGTATGTGTATATATATATATATATATATATATATATATATATATATATATATATATATATATATATATATGTACATGTGTATGTGTATGTATGTAGGTGTATACACAGGGGGGGAGGGTGGCTTTCGAGCTAAAGTCCTCTCCAAAATGGTAAAATGTTTATTCGCAGAATCTAGGCACCTTTTTACGAATTGTTTATGAACTCTATCATTAAATTTTGTGACATTTGTAAGTTGCAATATTCCGCAAAGCGAATGGAATGTATTAATGATTTATAATACTTAATATAAATCTGCGGGCAACGTTTCTTGTGAACTATAAAACAATTTTTTTTATCATTTGATGGACATATACTCAGTTCCAAATAAAAGAGTTTTGCAAAAAAAATTATGAAAAGCCCAAGATGTTCTTAATCATATTTGGTTTTAAAGAGAATTCTATACACTTTGAGACATCGGAATCTGTATACATTGACATTGACATTTTGTCACTCACGTTTCATGACCTCACAGCTCAAACAATAAGAAAACATATAGTAAAAGTATCTGATTAGAAATTATTACATGATCCAATAAGAAAAAAATCTTATAAATCAATCTTTTTTTTTTTTCCCTACCTCCTTCTATACTTTTTTGACTATTTTTAGGGTTTCAAAAGTTCTTCCTTTTCTGCATGTTTGCATTTAAAGGAGGTTTGTGTCTTTACAATAGTTTCTGATATTTCATTGGCTTTTTCTTCTAATTAGGCGATGGGGCTTGCCTTTTTTTTTCTTCTTTTTTTTTTTGTAATGGATTTAAACTACAATTAAAATTACATATATCTCTACATCTTTTGCCATCTTTGCCATTGTTGAGGTGGTATAGAAGGCGGAATATGTCTAAATAAGGAATCTGATAGATTTCTTTGTTGGTATAATTAGCCATTCCGCTTAGTCATAAAATATTTTATTTTTAGTATTTTTAACTCATCTTGAAGTCTGTAGTAAATAGAAACAATGTGCTGCGATATAACAAAGTTGGTCAAATTGTTTTACATATCAACATTTTTAGGTGTATCGAAAGGTGTATGGAACATAGTAGATGAGTTAGTCGATAAATTTGTTGTCGGACGTTTTTAATTTTTTTACAAAAGTGTACCGAAAAACTCAAGTGTCTGATCTAGAGACCCATTTGCAGTATTAATAATACTTATTGATCGGCAGGAACCTCATCAGATTTTTTTATAAATTCTTATTCATAAAAAACAAACTGAATTTAATGAAATATTCTAATAATTAAACCAATTCAAGCTTCAGAGGCAAAATGTGTAATATATGAATCATCTATGGATTTGTTAAGAAAGGGATAAAAAGTTTTATGTTCCTAGAATATTACTCATAAAGTAATCTTAAAAGATATATATTTTAGACTTTTGATCTTTTACCACTGACCGAAAAGCTAATAGATATTTGACCTAGATAGGTTACACGTTTTAATTTTTAAATTATAAAACTTTAATGGCGCAATGAAGAATGAAAACGTATTCAAACAACAAAAAAAGTAATGAAATTGAAAAGATTTAATCTTCTTCATACTATTTAATTGAAAAAAAAAAGTTGTCACACAATTTCAGAAATAACATATTTTTGTGTGTGTGTGTGTGTGTGTTCAGTATGGATAATTTTATTACTAAAGGTAGTGGTAATACTGTTTCAAATTATTTATAATTAATCGTATTTTAATGAAAAATACTTTCCATACATGGTTTTATAACAAGATATTATTCAATGCTGATTTGATTCTCGGTCTCCACATGTAAAGGTAAAATGATCGAAATTAGAGTTTTCTCGTCTGTGCATGATATACCATATTTTTGCACAATGTTAAAACCATCTTCCATAGTGCATATCGTATGAGTAGCAGCGGTAAATTAATTTAATCAACACCCGATCTTTTACGGATATCTGAACTTTTACCATTAATTATCAAGAGAACTATGCATATTATAATATGCGTTGAAAAAAACATGAAGTATGAATAGAACCTGTATGTGTATATATATATATGTTCATGTGTATGTGTATGTATATAGGTGTATACACAGGGGGGAGGGTGGCTTTCGAGCTAAAGTCCTCTCCAAAATGGTAAAATGTGACTATGTTTTATGGAAAATATATTAAAAAATTATCTATTAAAGTATTATTGTACGTATAATTACAATTAATAGGACATCAAGAAAACAATTAATAAACAATTAATAGGACGTATAATTACATTTAATAGGACTTCAAGTATCACTTAAGCACCATTTAATTATGTATTTATTATCTTTATTTTTTTTTCCAAAATAATTATCGTCATACACATGAAAAAACAAAGTTGTTGGGCTGAAGCCTCCCTCCAAAAAAATTAAATCCTGGATGCGCTAGTGTGTGTATATATTTGTTTGTTTTTTACTCTCAATCTATGTCTTCATATTTATAGTACAGTAGTTTTCTATATTTTTACAATACCATTATGAATCTTCATTTAACATTTTAAGGTACAGATGTAAATCATTTTTATTTTATTTTATTTATTTTTTATCACAATGCCTATAAATTGATTTAACGTTCCTGTCTAATATCATTTAATTATCATTATTTTATTATTTTTAACAGCTACATAGTAATCCTAATGCTCATATGTTTTCGTTAACAGATCTGCAGAATTATTGATAAATTTGTCTTATTATTAATGCTTTAGTTACTCTTTATTGTAATAGATCTCTTGGCCAGATTTCTTGATTATTCCTCTGAAAATTATTGTTATTATTAAGGGACTTCGTCCCAGAATAAAGACGATTTTTCTATTTCTGTATTATAAAGTTAAAAAAATTATTTTCTTGAAAAAGTTGACAAATTTTTATGGCACGTACGGTAACGGATACTCAAAAAAAGTTAAACAAAGAAAAGAAAGTAGGAAATACTAATCATAGTTTTTTTTTTTAAATTCATCATTTTAATTCGTCATAACTTTAATACGTAACAATGTTTTACAATATTTGTTGGCTCTTACTATTGTTCAAGATAGGTTAACGTCCAATTCTACTCGTTCAGTATTGTATTCAGGAGTTTTAAGGTGTACTTTAAGAGCACTGTATTTTAAAATAATAATTTCTGCTTTGAGTATCGTTATGTTTTATGCTTAGGTAAGAAGACTGCAACCCGACACTTGAGTCTATGCTTTCCTACGGTCGTTCCCCAGCGGCCATGGCAATGCTGCCCTCTATTAGGGCGAGGACAGGTAGCCTCGGAGGGAATACATTATATACTCTGTCCTCGTGGCCTTAGATATAATTGATAAGGAGGAGGGGGTGGGTACATTGCCATAAGTGGGACGGTCCCGGAGGGCGTGGTCGGGTCCCGGTCCCGCGCTCCCATTGGCTCACTCCGGTACCGCCCCTTCTCTCGTCGTCTTTTCTTATTTTCTCTCTTTCCCTTCCCTCTTTCCACCCCCTGACCTCCTGGAATAATATTACCGTTATAGATTGGTTCTCCGGGGCTCCGGGGGTGGGAGTGGGGCGAATGTTATCTTCTCCAGCGCTCAGAGGAAAAGGGCAATATTAAGAAAAAGTGGACCCTTCCATTTTCATTATACTCTTTTGATCAGTGTCTTTGGCCGGGATTTTCATTCCCTGAAAAACGGGGGAGGCTATTAAGATTCCTTTGAAAATTGTAGAAAATATCTCTTTCTTTATATCTTGAGGAAATTGAAGAGCGATCCGCTCGTTTTCCTTATTGCTATATCTAAAAGGATTAAAATATAAAACACTAAATATTTTTAAATCATTGTTAAATAGCACTTCGTGTATGTATTTCATTTTCCAAAAAAAAAAAAAAAGAAACCTAGCAGGTTTCTAAAATCAACTTATATGTAAATAAAATATTCTTTTAAATTAAGATCTACGTTGAGGAAATTACGTATAGATCAATATAAATATAAAATTATTATATTAAACTATTCGAATGCTACTCCTCATTGTTTTAACTTTTATTATTTTGTCGATTATGAAAAATAATTGAACTAGCCAAGAGATTCCAATGGTAAATGCTAAGACAATAGACAATGTTAAATAGGATATTGACCACGTATTTACGAACCGAAAAATGCTTATATATACAGCCAATTAGTGAATATGGCATTATAAATCTGACCACAATAGCCATATATGCCGTGATTTAATCTCATTTATTTTATGTTATTTATTTATATATTTATGTTATATTATAAATAAATTATTTTATATTTTATAAAATCACGACATGTATCGCTCGCAATTCGAAGTATATCGCGACATATATCTCTCACACATTTTATTTCAGTGACAACCTAATTTCTCAGACGGGCGTAGTGTAAATATAATATTACAATTATATAAAAAAGTAAACAGTCTATTCAGATTCATTATTAAGTCTTGATAAACATTATATTGAGTTTTGAAATATTTCAAAATATCACATTCGGATATTAATATGATAAATTTTCTGGAGGATGGTTGTCAACTCTTTTTTTTTAGAAATCCCTAATCTGTTTTTTTTTTTTTTTTGTTATGGGATAGGATTGATAGACCAACGCCCAAACCCTAAACTGGAGAACTAGGAGGTTTGATGTAAGACACAGAGGTCGCTCACCTCCCTATGAATCTGAGGGTAGGGACGTTTTCGTTTCCATGCGGAAATCGTATTGGCCTAAGCAATTGAGTAGCGCTTGCATTTGTTTATTTTAATTTAATTTCATCTTTTTGTTATTATATCCCACGAATGAGTTTTGAATTGATGACATAAAATTTTTACAGGAGGCTTAATCCACCGTATATTCAACGAAGCACTTTACTTTCAAATCCCCTTCCAAACCTTTACTTGCAGAAGGAGGACTTTACTTGCTCTTGGACTTGAGTTGTATTCCAACATTCTGAACCGTACCTACTGCCCGAATGAGTGTTTTATATAATCCTTCCTTCGACCACTCGGTCAAAGAACTAGTTCTAGTAGAATGTAGAATGTTTTGAATGATAAAATAGATTCCATTTGCTGAGAGGGTTCGTCTTGAAATTTCTGATCTTTGAATATTTTATTCATCGAAATGCAAAAAGATAAATAATTGTTTCCTTTCATCCAACTACTTTTGTTTACATTAAATTCCAATCAGAATATCTCCAAATACTTCAATTTCATAATTCAATCTTCAGAATGTGACTAAATGAACTAATGAAACCTAGATTATTATTTGTCTAATAAAAAAAAATTATAAGACATAGGAATATATTATTATCAAAATTGTTCTAATGTTGAGAGTTATGATCTGAAACGTAAACGTTTTATGAATTATTTAGTGAGTAAAATGTACTTATTATATCCCGTTCACAAAAACGTTAAATTACATTGTTTGAAAAAAGGGCCGCGATGGTCGAGCAAGTTAAGGCGCCTGTGACTTAAAAATTTTATGACATGAGTTCAAACCTCGTTAGCGGGATTTAATATCAAAAATAATAATAATTAACAATAATTTAAAATAAATAAATTCAGGGGCTATGGCTTCGACCATCTAATCTTCTCATGAAAACGATAACGTCTCCAACCAGAGATTCATAGGCATGTAAGAGACCCCTGGGTCTGTTACCATTGCTGCTGGTTCTCCAGTTTTGGGGTTGGACATACGGCTAATAATCCTATCCCATAAAAAAACAGGGTGGATTTTTCTAAAAAAAGAGTGTCTGACGAAGAGAGAGTGATTGTGATGGCGTTCTGTTATTGTAAACCACGTGCTAATTGGATATCATCAAGATAACTAAAAGAATGAAGAGGACCGAACGATCACCCAAAGCTGCTAGCAGACTCGTGGTGGAAGCCGGAAAACTCAAGAGGCGTAATAAAACATAAATTATAAAAACAATTGTTTCAAAATCCTTTTCCGTAAAATTTTACAAACATTAATTTTGTCGAAAATCTGTTGTAATTTACGAATTCTGTAAATAAAATATTAAACATGAATGACGACCAAACTTTAGTCATTTAAAGTTGAAAAAAAGTTATTATGTAGAGTATAATATTTTAGTCAATAGTATCGAAGATCGCAAGCCTCACTATATCAACCCTATAACAGAAATTAAAAAGAAAATTGTTACGTATACCTATTATTAGGAATATTTTTATTATTACTGACAATTTTTTTAATATGAATATTTTGATTAGTTCTTATTATTGACCTTTCTTTATTATTTTTATATTTCGTGCAAACCTTGCAAATTTAACAAAACCAATACTTGTAATTTATAGTATTTTTATTTCTATTTATATACTTGAGGGGGATTTTTCTCTCTCCATAGTCTAGTATGACCTTTGGCTTAATATAATCATTGACCAAACTAATTCTGAGACCTACCCAATACTAGGGCAAATAAGAATCCCCGAAACACCCAAGTAGAAATAAAAACACTCGAAATTACAATAATTTGTTTTCTTAAATTTTCAAGCTTGTGAGAAAGGTATACAAAATGTATATTTCTGTTCGACAGGACTGAAATATTTCTTCATTTTAAACTTTCTGGGTCTGGGAAATGCGGGAATCGATCTCCATACTTTACGAACCGCCGCTTGCCAGCATTATGCAATGAATGCAATATTATTTAAGGTTCACTGACACTTCAAAACTAGATACTATTAGCAATCAGGACAGGATCATCTACATGTTTATAGGAGCATTAAATATATTTACCTCACTGTTCTTATTTAATTAACATGTATACCATAATAAATTATTAAATTTACAAAAATAGCACTTATATCATGATTCAAAAAGATCTCTCAAATTTCTGAAGCGATCCTAATATTTGGAAAGAAAATAAATTCGGACGTTTTTAATTTGATTTTCAAACCCTCATTGTTATGTTTCTATAAATGCTAGAATACAAGAATAGTTATAGTTTCATTGAGAAAATGTGACATTAGAGGCTGCATATAAAAATTTTTTATTTGAAATTAAGTTGCTAGTAAATTTGACCAAATTTCATCGATAGTCGATCACGCCATCGTTCATAGAGGACCAAGTGATAAAACAAATAATCGGATGGTCGTCGTGTATTGGTTACGTGTAAATAGGTTGTAAGGAGTAAATATCTGTGACAAAAACCAGGATTCAAAAAAAAAAAACCAAATTGTTTTAAATAAATAAATTTAGCTTTATAATTAATATATTTTCTAGCACTTATATAATGGATATGTGGGAAGAAGAGCTTCCGGATCAACGATGACGAGTCTACCGGTTCAAGAAAGCCGAAAAAAAATATAATTTTCAATTTAATGTTTTATAGGTTCTTATAAACTAAAATATAAAATATCATTACGTATATCATGTAATAAAATATTTACCATCACAGTCTAGGTATGTGGGGACATTCCATACCTGCACTACTATCATAAGCACAAAAAATAATTCTACGCAATGAAAAGCCTGCCGATGAAGTTTGAAACGAGGATCTTATTTTATTATTTTTTTTTTTATCATGGCAAAGAGTTAATTGAAAACTATTGACATCACACCATTCGCTTATTTACGATTCGAAACAAAAAAAAACTGTTAAAAAAAAATCATCTTCAAACAATATGTATTGTATTGTATATGAGCAGCCTCAAATCAAAGTCACTTTTAAAAAGTTGAGAAAAATCCAATTTTAGTCACAAAGATCCACTCAAAACCAATTCTAATGGTCTTTCTTTATGATTCAACATGAACATTCTTAACAAAATCATCAGTAACAGCTTGAGTTGAACATATAAAAAATAAAGTTTACTTTTTCTATGTTTTTGTAAATAGTACATGGCCGTCTCAAACCAATCACATACCTAATTATATTGAAATTTAAAAATAGAGAAAATAAAATTAGGTTTATATGTATATATATGTGTGTGTGTGTGTGTGTGTGTGTGTGTGTGTGTGTGTGTGTGTGTGTGTGTGTGTGTGCGTATACACACACTAATATAAAGTTTTATTATTTCAAATTTATATATTGCTATAGTTTGTTAAATATTTATTTGTAAATATGTTTTTTTGAATGTTTTAATTTATCTATTTTTCAGAATTATTTACCAGTATTTTATTTATATTTATTCACAATGTTATTAATTCAGTTTTATTTCATGTTAAATATTTCTGTACCTATATCTGGTTCATTTGCATTTCTTTAACTATTTTTATCTTTATTATTGTGTTTGCTTACGTATTTTATTCTTCAACGGTTATTTTATACATAATCTCTTTCAAATTGTAAGTTAACTTCATTTAATTTAGGCGATTTTATTTTCTTTTTCTTTAGGAGCTAAACACCATTAAGATCGTTTGACCTCGAGATGTGGTCTCCTAGACAACATCCCGATTTAAGTACACGGGGGTAGGGTCATCAGTCCTACGGCCGGTCGGTGTGAGTTGCCTCCAGTAGCCTGACATACCAGGGGGGAGGGGATCTCGGGCAGCCTGGTTTTCACCTTGGATGTGTCACCCATCCAAGTGCTAACCAAGCTCGGCGTTGATTATATATATGTATATATATATATATATATATATATATATATATATATATATATATATATATATATATATGAAAAAAAACTTATTTTCATGTAAACAAGTATTGTAGATTTAATTCTAGATTTTTTTTTCTAACACTTCCTCAAAAAGTAGTTTTATAAATACCTGTGTTAAACAAATTCATTTTAAATGAGTTTATCGTTGAAATATTTAACGGTGGTAACTTAGTAGTTTTTTATTTTATTTATTTTTCATGTAAACACTGCAAGGAAGATAATGAGTGAATAATAATAATTTTTAAAAATAAATAGTTTGATAAGGGTCATGATTTAATAACCACTTGACTTTCTGGGCTATAATTTAGGGTATGAGTGCAAGCATTCGATTTAAATATTTATTGAAATTGGTATCATGAATTTTATTTTAATCATTGATAACTAAGAAAATAACAATAATGAATGGCTTGCCTAATAAATTTTGATTTGCACCCATATAAACATGACATCAGTAGGTAATTATCTGTAATGTAGTTGCCAATTAGTATATAATCAAAGTTAATAAATAACATTGAATGATGCCTAACTATATGAATAAGTCATCGAGAAAATATATCGATGCACCATTAGACACATATCATTAATATCAACGCACATACTTTCCTAATAGGTAGTGTATAATTTTATATAATTAAATTCCGAAGGAGTATAAGATATTATTAATAATATCGGGTATAGCCTCGGGCAGGCAGCGATACCCCAATTAACATCTGTCACGAGGGAAATTAATTTTGCTAATTAAATTTTGATGATGAGAAAGTTAATTTACAATTTGCTAAAACACGATAAGATAAGGATCGAAACAGTATCCTGTTCCAATTATTTGTTATTAAACTGTCATTTTCGCTAAAATAATGTTTTTTAATTCAAGTCCATTTCTGTAGATGTGCTAAGAATTCCAGCTGCAGTATGAAATATCAGTAAAAGTCTTGGCCCAATAAAAAATATTTATATATAAAAAAATTCCAGCTGAAGGTAATTCCATACCATATGAAATATATTATGTTATTGATATTTATAATAATAAAATAGAAAATACAATTTTAAACAAATAATTATTTTTCAGAAAATACCTAATTTTATTAATATTTTACGTTAACAACTCCGTCTTAAAAAGAAGATTACATTCACATTGATACAAAATTAAAATTTAAAATATTATAATCAATTTACTTGCTTGTAAAAATGGCGAATGAAAACATTTTTGAAGTTTTGGAAATCTAATACAGGAAAAATATAATATAACTATTATTAAAACTACACCATTAAGAAATACTAATTTGCAAATAATTCGAAATAAATGAAATCAAATTTAAATTTAACCCAGGATTGATCACATTTTAGTCAACTTCTTATTTAATCATTCGTGGTTTAATCCAATCGTTACTTAAAAATTTGTTAAACGTTATCACCCAACCTATCAAGATTTTCGAATTGACAATAATTCGTTACATTCGATTCATATTTCCCAGCCGTATGATTTTCTTTTTTATTGAATTTTATCTTCTACGAAAAATATCACGAACTATTCAAAAGAATTTTAACTGAAAATAAAGATATACTTAAATCATTTATACAAATAAGTTCATTTGTAGTGTTATTTCTTATATAAAAAAAATCTAACTGAAACGAGTTGACGAAACATGTATATCTATCTATATTCAAGATTTATGTAAAAAATAACTTGACTAGTAAGGCTTTAGTAATTTTCCAAAATTTAAAAGTATTTAGTAATTTCCAAAACACAACTGTAGTTTTCAGTTTTCTATCTTCCGGTCCATAAAACCTAATGAATATATATATACTTTTTTTTTTTTAAATAATTTGGCAATCGTGAATGTTGTATATTTTTCTCGTTGCATATATAATTTCTGAGAGAAAAAAAAATACAAAAATTAAGTTTGTTGCTGAATATGTTAAATAACAGAAGAGTATTAGACATTTTTTATAAGATAATAAAGGGATCGCAACAAAAAAGAGAAGTACTTAACAATAGTGAATATGTTACTGATTATGAGCAACGTTTCCCGAACTGTTAAACAAAGTAAAGGGAGGAGATAAATAAAAATATACAAACGCAAGGAAGCTACACATGCCCATTTCACCTATTATTATTTACATACTTTTGTTATTAGCAGTGTTTTTTTGTTTTGTTTTTTCCGACAAGTTACGTAGTTTAGTGTACTCATAATGGCTGGGTTGCACCACTGGGGGGTCGATACTGGAGTATAAAAACCTCTGGATTTTCCCATAAAATTCGCTTAGTCTCTACAAAGTGGATACCATATCCTTTATTGGGTTGGAGAAAAAAACCTGATGTTTGAGACTGATCCTGTTTCCATTTTATCGTAAAATCGATAGTTTATTACCAGTACTTCTTTATCAAATATTGAATCCTAGAAGGATCGTAGGTTGCAGCAGTATTTTCAGTTTTTTTATTTTCAATTTTTTCCAAGTGTCTTACTTTCATGGTCTAGTGGTATACCGTCTGGTTTAACTGTTTATTATTCTAGATTTTGTATTTTGACCTAAAACTGAAGTCATGAACATGCAAGAAGTCGTGAGTGGGTGATGATATTGAAACCCAGTTCTATTATACTACTTATTATTTTTCGTTTTTTTTTTCAATTTTTCCATACCGTTTGAAGTTTTCTGAAGTTATTACTATTATTTTACTTAGTTATGACATTATATCATACTATTGCTATAATTATCATATATTATTATTATTATTAAACTAATAGCAATACATTTGATGATTAATTAATAATCAAACAGAAAAATGTGAGGGATTGAGAATTTTAGAATATATTATATATTTTGAAAAATCGAATAAATGCAACATAATATAAATGCTGAAAGACACTTAGTTGAAAAAAAATTACAAGAAGATATTTCAATCAAATGGTAAATATGATTGAATAAAATGCTTGCACTCAACAGCTAATCTCCATATTAAAAACCAAAACCGCGACGCTAAGTGATCCAGACCAGGCTGAGATTAGAGAGGATGGGATAATGGAAGAGCTGGTGTTATGAATAAGGGATATGTGAAGGGTCGTGTTGGGAATATCTTTGGCTTCATCAAAGGTTCTAGGTCCAGGTCGGCCAGGAATTGTCTTCTAAGGGTATATTAAAGCTCATTATAAATTAAAAATTAATCTTAAAAGTAGAACAGAGTTTTGTGTTAGTGTTATTGTGGTTGAGTTATGACATCAATGTTTGTCTTGATAGTTTTCTCCCTTCAGGAAAAGAAATTAGTATTGATGAAAATCTAATTGCGTGATCAAGATTTATAATAAACATTGAACGGTAATGATTAGATGCGATATTGTACATGAGGTCGTCGGGACTTCATTCTGTTTGGAGATGAGTAAAAGATATTACCCTGAAAGATCCCTAATCTATAAATATTGTTACTAATTTTTCTGTCCATGTCTTTACTGTAAACGAGTTGTGTAAGACAAGGTGATTGTTTAATCATGAGTTACCCCAAAGTTCGGAATACAGGCACCATACGGAATATGCTGACAGAATTTTCAATAGAACGGTCCAATTGCTTTCACTTTCTGGCGACATTGACTATGTCGCTTAAGATCAGCTGTGTCGGAGGCATTCATGACTCTTGAGTCTACTGATAAGCGGATGAGGTTTACTATACATTGTAACACTGGTGCTCACCATTTCACCACAAATGAAAATAAGACCAATTATGTGGTATTAGAAGTAGAATCCAGAAATGGTGGTGAATTTTGAAAATTATCTATTTGAACAAGTTTATGAGTCCACAACCGTTCAATGATTAAAAATCACAAATGACAATTAGGTATATCATGTACATAAGCCAATGTTACTTCGGACTGAAAAAACACCCAACTTAAAATACCAAGTTCTTTTTATAGAGCTCAACAATGCTTGAAAATATTCAGTGCTTTATTAAACTTCACAGTTGACAAACTAATACAATATTACTTTATATAAATTATATTTTTCTCATTTCAAATATATCTCAACAGTCACTAAAGAGATATAACAATATTATCACCCTCAAACAGTTCCTAAAATTCCGTGATTTCCCTTATAAACCGTCAGCTCCAAGCTACTTCTCTCATTTTCCCTCACTTCGATTATGGCTGCCTGGTGGACTGTCTGGTTAGTTTGAGATCAGATAAAAAAGACTAATGAATTGTTTTAATAGATTTATCTTTGCCCCAGGCGCTCCCACGTCTATGTCGAGTTAAAGAGCCTCACTCCATTTTTCCAACGGCAATGTTTCCTAGGGGTATTTCTTTTTCGAACCTTTGCAACCAAAAAACTTTCTTACTTTCTCGATTTTTTTACTCATTGTTCCTCTTTCCGTTCGTTCTACACGAGATCTCAACCCTCAAACCTGTATTTTCCATCATTTAGAATTGTTTCCTTTAAAAAATCCTTTGTTATATCTGTTACCTTGTTTTAGAATTGCTTACTAGCCTCCATATGCAAATCTTCATCTTCGACCTCATTTAAAAACCATTTACTTTTCCATCTCCTCAGCATTCAGTCTTACGAATATAACGAATGCAAAAATAATGTTTTCATTTTTTAGAGCTGTAAGCCGCATTTTACTGCTATCTTACAGATAATCATCCATATTGTTTATCTGTAAAAATATGTGAATTCACTAATCGGTATTTATCTATAATTTCAATGTCTACTAGTGCCTTTTTTAAAATTTACTTTTAGTGTTAGATAACTTTGTAAATTAATTAATTTTTAATTAATTTCTAGTTCTATAAAATTATCGTTTCATTGATCATTGTAGTCCTTGTTAGGAATCTTAAAGTCCCACAATCAAATTCTTATCAATGTAGCGAAAATTTTAGGAACAATTAAAACAGGGTGATTTAACCAATTTAAGTCCCGAGTCACCAATTCAAATATATTTGTCTCAAAGATGACCTTACCACTTGATATCTCTGCGAAGTATCGGCATTTTCTTATTCTCGATAGTCTATAAATCGATCATGGAAAAAGAAGTTTGACTTGTTTCGCCTAACTCTAGAGAATGAAGCTTCCCGACCCACTATACGCCCATGGTAGTGGTTTTTACTTCAAGAAACTTGGAAACTTACAAGACCAACATATTCAACCGATAAAATCCCTTCCAAGTCAGACGATATCGCCCCGTGGGAAGACAGATACCCACAACAGTAGATATGTACACCTACAACTAATGAACAAGAGAGAGAGGACAACACTAACTCAGGAAGATCTAATCTGTGTTATGACGTGACCAGCCGATGTACAAATCTGCGGGGACACGAAGCGGCTGATAATGTGGCGCGACAATGGGCAGCTGTTCACGCTTGCCTTGTAGCATTAATGCAACTCCTGGCCGCATTAGCTCTTCCATTGTCTGGGCGGCTCCCCGAAGATAGTATATCTTTCGCAGATATTATAGATTGTGCTCTTACGCCTTATATATACACTCTCCCGAGGAGGCGAGTGTACGCGGATACTTCTGCTGAATAGCCGGCCCTGAATTGAACACTTGTGTTGTAATTTATTTAAAATGGCACAGTTCGGAATGTAGCTCGCGAAAGTAGTATATTCAGAGGGACTAGAAGAAATGCCTTTTATGAATGCTGGAAAAAGTTGAGTATCCACCATTAAACAATCGTTTAGGATAAAAGAAAGGAAAGAGAAATGGAGAATTATCCAATTACTATGTATACACTATTTAATCAATCAGCTAAAGATGCATTTAACAAACACCAAAAAAGTCAGTTAAATCTCACTGAATAATCGATACCTCAAAGAACTAGAAATTCCTCAGTAATTAATCATTAAAAAAAAAAACGCGAAAATTCAAATTTTGAGAAGAGGTTATGTTTTTGAATTTTTCGGTCGATCGCAATGGTTCATTATTGAAAATAATAAACCAAAATTATCATTAATAAAATGAAAGATACATACAAATTTTGAAAAATATTGAACAAATTATTTAATATTGGCCAGTTATATAATATTGGCCAGGTATAAGTTTTTCTTATATTAATATAGTATTTTATTTATGAGAGTGGGGTAGCTCAGTGGGTAAGGCACTGACTTTCTAAGCTCAAGGTTGGGTTGGAAACCGGCTGATAACAGGTAATACATTAATAATTAATTAAGGAAGAAAACCTGGCGGCTGAGCTTGATCTTGGCCTGATCATCACCCTGCACAACCGTTGGCTTTGAAACAGTACTTCCTTACAAAAAAAAAATCCAATAACGTTGATAATTTTTTTATTTGTATGTATCCTTATTTATTTTGTCACCTGAATTCTAAATCAATCATTAACACACAACAATATAATTTCGCAATTAGTATACACTCTTACAAAATATAGTAGTAAAAATATAGTATTACTCATAGTAATATTAACATTTGATTAACCTCAGTTCCATGATATATCATTTATATAAACCATTTTTGTACAGGAGCTTTACGATTTATTGTTCTAATATAATGTCAATTTTTGCGCTTACTAATATGAAATATTACATATGCTTCAACGTCTAAATCATTGTCAGAATCAGTTGGTATAATATTATCGAAAATTGTTTCATACTTACAAAAGGTCAGTCTAAGCAACTTACTTTCTTTGTGGGATCGTCGATGTAATATCAATTTTTCGATAAGATTTAGAAGTAATCAGTGTATTATTGGAATTATTTAAACAAGTATACCTATTCAGCTTTGACTTCCCATGACGATAACCTCGACTCAAGAGTTTATCTTCATCTGCTCTGTGCCACGTTTCTGGTTCCCATTTCCATATGAAAACGATAAATGGACAGCTCTCCAACGCCCGTACAATAAAAGAGATCTATTTAGAGCGAGTGTTAATTGGGTGGAGAGGAAGTCAGTGGGCTATCGGTTCTGCAGCTTCCGTCCATATTATACTTGCATATTGACGGTGTAGCTCCCTGGTGACAATGGAAAGATAAAAAAAACTTAAGTTAGCGCTTACTGGAATTTACATGATGGTGTGGTCCGATGGCACTGAGCTATGTGAGGATTACCTCTGTGTGTGGTGACTCCAAGGAAGTTAATTCTTCTATTTTATTTTAGTTCTCATTACGAGATAGAAGTACCGACAAGGTTTAATATTGAAAATATATAGTACTCGGAAATCCTAAAAACAGTTAACTGACAAAAAAATTCTGTAACGATGCAGATGCAGAAAGAATTATACCCCGATTTTTCTAATGAGGAAGTGAATTTCAAGATATTTCCAATTTGAATGGAACTAACTGAATGTAGTTTTACAAACATCAGCATTAGTTAAGCTCATATATGTCAAGTGTAAAATAAAATAAATTAAAATATATATAAAGTTAATTTTGAATAAAAACGATTTATTAACACATAAGTATTTAGTTACAAACAACATTAGTAGATTTAAAGGAGAAAAGTGCAATAACTATAAAAAATCAATTATATGATTCAATCTTTTATTTTCTCCTGCATGCCTAAAATATATTTAGCATACTAATTTGGTTACATGGTCTTCTGTAAGTAGAGGGTAATGTATATATAACGATAATTACTTTGGAAAAAAGAAAGATACTACCTAGCTTTATGAAATGGTGTTAAAATGATTCTTGAAGTTCTATTAAATGTAATTACACGAACGGTAATAGTTTAGGAGATAATATATTAATATTTTTTTGCCGTAAAACATGGTTACATTTTACCATTTTTGAAGGGATCCTCCCCCCTCCCCGTATATCCGCCTGTGGTAAGTAAGACACTGTGTTATATGTGCCGGTCCGGTTTCGAATACGACTGTATATGGAAATAATTTATTCCGCTACATTAGCCGTTGACCAAATCTGTGATTGGAAGATCCATCTAGAGCACATCCAGCCTCTATGAAGTCGTTACTGTTAATTAAATAATCAATTAAGGGAAAAAACCCTCGTAGTTGAGTGCGATCTCAATCACAACTTTACTAAACCTCTGATCAAGAAAAGGTACTTCCTTACAAAGTACAGAGCCCTTCATGGGTGGTAATGGTAGAGTTTTTTTGAAGTGAAAACTTCTTTAGGCACACTTTGCACTTTTCTGTGAATAGTGAATGAGACAGAGCCGTCACGGTCCGGTATGTAACGCTCATCCGGGTGAAGTCGGCTCGAAACGAATAATTAAAGTGTTTTTGCATTTGGATTAAAATATTTCAAAAAACTACAATCCAGACTTGCATGATGTAAGCGATGAAAATTTTCAGCATTTCAACCTCTATATAATTAGCTATAAATCAAAATTTTATTTTATCGCGATGCTTGGTTAGAGAGTCAGAAAGAGAAAATAGTCTCGAAAAGAAAATGATGATATTTGAATTTTGAACATTTCATATTATTAATCCGGCCTTGATATTTTCACTTCTATCGTATGGTCTTAAGCACACACCCTAGCTTTTTTTTTTTTAATTCGTTTCCTGCATTTTCTATGATGTTTAAGGGGATTAGAGATTTGTTCCTAATATTCAGTGTCATTATAAACGGTTTTGGCAACATAACATGTATTATATGTATAATTATATTAAAAAGAGATTACTTTTTGGCTGTTTTCTTTTTTTTTTTAACTGAATACAATACTTTATTTTCATCAATTCTTTATTGAGAAATATTACATTCAAGGACAAATTTAAATTTATTATAATATATTAAACAATTTAATATTATTATTAATTATATAAACAATATAGTTTATTGGATATCAAAATCGAAGAGAAGCAGGCACATGTGGCCACCGACAGATATTGATGACCAAGGGGAAACGGAATTAAATATACCGCACGGCTCCAGAATGAGGTTACAGTTCCAGCTGACTCCAGCAACTCCTGGATATCTCCGGGCCACTCTCAGATTATTGACATATATATTGATATAGATATAATAATATCAATAAGCCCCGGTAGTCATATCTTGGCTAGTTAGAGCGGGAGATTATATGATTACTGGTCCCCATGTGAGGAAATAGGGAGAGAGAAAATGAACGCTGACATATAACGGGATCGATTCTATAAGTAGAGTATATGAACAAGTAGCTGGTTTAATTTAATTTAAGTTACGGTTTTATTTTTGTTTTTAATAATAGATAGATAGATAGAAAGTAAACTTTATTCTGGGACAAGGTCCCTTATGAATAACAGATATGAACAAAAAAATTAAAACTACATCTGGCCAAAAATTACATTAATCAATATTAAAGAATATATACAGTATCTTCAGTGAAATTAAATTAAAACAAGTAAAAATAAAATAAAATTTTGAGAAAAAACGAAATAAAAAAAAACAACATTATTTAAATGAAGATAAAAATAAAATAAAATAAGCATGGGTTGATTTTTAAAATTAAGACAATAAATTTTATCAATCATTCACCTCAGTCAAAATCTGTTTCACAATATTTATTTTATTGTATAACGTCATTTTGGGATGTGAGAAGGAATTGGTAAAGATGATATTTAATTGAGGACAAGGAAGAGGCATGACGGATTTCAGATGGCAAGGAATTCCAGAAGGCTGTGGATCGGGAAATAAAGGAATATTCAAACGTCTTAGTTCTATGGGAAGGGATATAAAGGTCGGAAAAACGGGATCTTGTTTTCTGGGAGTGGACCACGGGTTTAAACTGTAGGAGACTGTAGATGTAAGAAGGGTGTCTAGTGTTGATTGTTTGGAATAGGAAAGATCCGAGGAAATATTGTCTGCGGAAAGAAGGGAAGAGCCACTTTAACTCGTCGTAAAGGTGGGACACATGATATCGCTTTGATGTACCGAAGACAAATCTTAAGCACGTATTCATGAGTCGCTTCAATCTATCCTCGAGTACCATCGGGATGCCTCCGTACACCACACAGCCGTAGTCAAAGTGGGGGAAAATGAGAGAGGATACAAGGAGCTTGCGGATGGGTTGTGGGAGTAGGTGGCGGGAGCGATGAAATAGCTTAAGGGTACCTATTGACTTACGGGAGATGAGGGCAATATGGGGTTTCCAGGAGAGGTTTTCGTCTATGGTGATTCCTATTTTTTTAACGGATGAACTGAATGTGACAGGATGATCGTTGATGACTAATGGAGGAAGGAAGGAGATGGATTTAAGAATAGGACTGGAACCTATAATAATGGCCTGAGTTTTCATCGCATTTAGATTTAAATTATTCAGACTTGCCCAGGCACTGATCCTATCTAGGTCAGCCTGAATATTGGCGAACGCGACTAGTAGCTCAGAAGGATGAAAGGAAAAATATATTTGGGTGTCATCAGCGTATAAATGATGTGAACAGTGGTAGATGGATTTGGAAAGATCATTTATGTAGGAGTTGAAAAGGAGAGGGGAAATGCTCGAACCCTGGGCCACTCCAGAGGACAGTGTAAGAAAGGAAGATAGGGGTTGGTTTGGAATGCTGACTGCTTGAGTTCTGTCGGATAGGAAAGACTGTAACCAGAGGATAGAGCTGTTGGAGAAGGATAGGGATTTTAATTTAGTATAGAGTATAGAGTGGTCTAAGGAGTCAAAAGCTTTGGAAAAGTCGAGAAGTATTAATACAGTTAACATTTTTTCGTCCATTGCGGTATGTAAGTCATTGGTAATTTTTAGTAGGGCGGATTGTGTGGAGAAGCCAGGTCGGAAACCAGATTGGAGAGGATCGAGTAGTTTTGAGTTTTCAAGGAATTTAGAGATTTGGGATTGAGCTATTCTTTCCAGAGGTTTAGAAAGGTTAGAAAGAATGGAGATTGGGCGGTAGTCTTTAGGAGAGGTAGGATTGGGAATTTTGTTGATAGGTCTGACTAATGCTTTTTTCCAAGCAGTTGGAAAAACTGAGTTCTGGAGGGAAAAATTATAGATGAAAAGGAGAACTGGAACGACTTCGGGAAGGCATAATTTTAATAGTTTGACTGGTATCCCATCAAGTCCGATGGAGTTTGTGTGTGATTTCATTATAGAGGAAATAAGGTCGGTCGGTGAGATGTTGGAGAAATAGAAATTATCACTGTTAAATGAGGGTGATAAGGAAAACTGGTGAGAGGTGGGTGAACTGTTGCTGGTGGTGGAAGATATAAAGTAGGAATTTAGTTCATCGGGTGATACCGGGTAGAACGGTGAGGAAGAGGATTTACAAAGAGAGAGTTTACGAAGGGTTAGCCATATTGATTTAGAATCAGGAGCAGAAGCGAGAGTTTCGTGAAAGAAGTTTGATTTCGCTTTCCTGATCGTTGTTTGTGTCAAGTTACGAAGTACCCTATAGACTTGATAGTCATCTGCTAGTCGAGTTCGTCTGAAGCGTCTACGGGCTGCCTCACGTCTCTTTTGCATGTCGCGGATTTCTTGACACATCCAAGGAGCAGGTTGGCGACGGAAGGTTGAGGTTTTGATAGGAGCATGTATGTCAAGAATATGGATAAGATTAGAAGTGAGGATGTCTACCATATGATCAATAGAGGTACAGGAATAAATATCGTTCCAGTTTAGAGTTTCAAGGTCCGGTAGGATTTTATCACGGGTGAGGTTGTCAAGATTGCGGAAAGTTATGGTTTTAGGAAGAAACGTGGGAGTTTGGATATCGTACGATAATTTGATGAGATCATGAGAAGAAAGGAAAGGAACGGGTAATTGAGAACAGGACAAGAGTTTCTGCTCTGAATCGATGATATGCAAGTCCAGCCAGGTGTCAGACCAACAAGTATGGTGTGTAGGAGCGAAAGGAACAATAAAAAGGTTGAGAGAGAAGAAGAGATTTGCCAAATAGCGTTTGTTGTTGGATTCTGTGAGAAGGTTGGTATTAAGATCACCGGAAATTATGATGTTATTATAGAAAGGGACATAATTGTACAAGGTTGATTCGAAGGATGAGTCAAAAGGAGTCAAAGGAGGGCGATATACGACCACATAAAGGAGAGGATGTGCTTTACAAGAAATTTCAGCGAAGAGGAATTCAATGTGAGGATGATTGGAAGGGGATGAAATATCTAGAATACGGGGTTTCAGGCTATTATGAACATAGAGACCAACACCTCCGCCAGTCCGGGAAACCCGGTCATGACGGATGAAGGTATAATCAGGTAAGGAAACGGAAGAGGAAGGGATATAGGGCTTAAGCCATGTTTCAGAGACTGCAATAATGTGGTAGAAGTTACAGGTGAAATATTGGAGAAATTCGTCATAGTGAGCAGGAAGGGATTGAGAATTAACATGACAAGTAGTTAAGACGCTAGACATAACGGAAAGGAGAAAAGTATACATATGATGGATGACGCTGTAGGTAAGAAAAAACTGTGAAAATCAATTTGGAAAGAAGTAAATAATGGCTGTAAGAGAAGAAAAAAAATATAAACAAAATAGAGTTAGGTTCAAAAATATGAAAGAGGAAAAAACAAAAAATTACATTGGTTAAAATAGAGAAACAATAATAACAATAGTAGTAGATGGGCAACCCAGCACGATGCTGTATTATACAATAGAAGATTGGAAGTTTACGGATGCATTCTGTAGGTTGACGTAAATCAGAAGGTCAGCAGAAAACATCTAGATCATCTGGTTGGTCGATGTATATCACGGGATGGCCATCTCCTTTTCTGCAGCGCAATCTACCCGCCGAAAACCACACGTATTTTAGTTTACCAGCCGCTCTTTTCTGACGTGCGAGCCAATACAATCTTCTATTAGCAGGGGTCATTTCTTCACCAAGGTATATCCGGTGGGAGTCGTTTTCCTGCCAGCCGATGTCTCGAGTTGAGAAGTCCCTTTTGACCTTTCTTCTTTGGACCAGCTCGTCTCGTACTGCCTGCCTCACAAAGCGAGCTATAACTGGTGGTGGTCTAGGGTCGTCTTTTTTAGGTCTACGGCGCTCCACAAAATCGATGTCCTCGATGTTAATCTTAACACCGAGACCAGCTCCCACACTGGCAACTAGAGCCGAAGGAGTCTCTCCTGCACGTACCGGAATGCCTCGGATCTCAACCGATCTACAGAGTAGGCCCTGCTCGGCTCTGTTTAATCGTACCTCGAGTTCCCCCACTCTGGATTTCAGCGTTTTATTTTCCGTAGTCAATTCCTCCAGATGTTTAGCTTGGCTCTCTAGATGATTTTCTATTTTTGAAAACCTTTCATTTAACTCGAAGCTGAGTTCCCCGTATTTTTCTAATGCCGACTTAATATTTTTAATGTCTTCATTGACTTGGGCGCTAAGTCGATTAACCGCTCCGAGAATATCAGCTGCGGACGGCTCCTTGATTTCACTTCTTGGTGGACTGGCTGATTTTTCTCTAATTTGGTATGTCTTTTTGCCTTGGTCACATTTTTTACAAAGCCATACTTTTTAATACTGGTACTGTTTAGTGTTATTAATAATTAGTATCCTAATATTGAAGTTTCTGTATATATTAATAAAAACCAGCACCAGCTTACCGTTTAGCTTACCTTGAGAGAGCTCCATATTTACTGGAGAAGCTACTGCGATCATGAAGGCCCTCCATTGGATATAAATTTCCAATGACAATCAACGGATGATAGCATCACACTCCAATAGCGTCATGCCAGAGCAATAGGTAACTCATGGCTAATCAATTCAATAATAAGGTATATATTGAATCTTTGGTTGGAATTAAAAAAAAGAAAGGTCAGCGTAATATTTGTCTGGGTTCCATCTCATAGTATTATCTCAGGCAACGAAAGAGCAGACAAAGCAGCTAACTTAGCGAGGAAGGGAGAGGCACCAACCATAATCTCAATAAATTGTACTACAGTTGGGAATCCGAAACAGAAAAAGAAGTTGTTGAAAAATTGGGTAAATAGATGGAAAACTAAACATTCAAAACTATTAGAAATAAAATAAAAACAGAGTGCAACAAATGGGCTACTATCACAAGAATATTCAGAAGAGAAGAAACCATATTGTGTAGAATAAGAATTGGTCACTGCCTGTTTACTCACGTGTACCTTCTCAGAGGACTAGAAGCACCCACGTGCCATAAGTGTGACAATAAACCGAAATCAGTAAAACATTAGTAGTAGAGTTCAACAACATTTGGCAAAAATTGAAACTACCAATAGCAATAAAAGAGATATTAAGAGACGACGAAGACGGAGTCACCACCCTATTCAGATACTAAGTAGAAACCAAATATTACAATAGAGTATAGAAAACTAGGCGCCAATGGCCCTCTAGGGTAGAGGCGATTACAATGAAAAAAAAATAACAATAAAAATAAATAGTAAATTTAAAGTTATAATTTACAAATCACTGCATTACATCAAAACAGGCGCTCTATAAGTGGTCATGACGTTTTTTTTTTCTGTCTGAATGATTCCTGAATGACCTTGAAGGTTTTGTAAAAAAATAAAGAATAATCCGAAAAACAATTATGTTAGCAGTAAGTGTTTACCAACAGGTATTGTCCTAGAATATATTCGGTAGTTTCTAGTCTTTCTCGGTTCGCGTGGTTATTCTGCCTGTTTCAAGCTTTGATTGTCCTTTCTCCGGGTGTGTATATGATAACCAGCTCAATGTCTTGCATGTGAAGAACCCCTAGTAAATTTTTCATGTGGAGACCTTAAGCTCATAAGCCATTTTAGGGGATGGTGTTTCTATCCAATTGATACTTTTAATACTTCAATGTAACCTCTGAATTTTCGGGTAGCCCAGAGGACTGACAGAGCTTTGTGCTCAGTAAAGCTAAGATTCTTTTCAGCAGCAATGAGCAAGGGACTACCATATTCGATCGGGTGTTCTTCACTATCAAGGTTTTGGAGAACTACGGTACCGACTACGTAATCGCTGGTGTCCGTCCTTAAGGTAAATAGTTTATCTTCATCTATTTGTTCAAGGATGGTAATAGATTTTTCAGTTGGTTTAATCAATTTTTCTGTTCAATTTTCCATTGGAAAATTACTGTCCTTGATAAATCATGTGAGTTATTCGACTATTACTACGAAGTTTATTATAAATTTCCTAATCTGTGAGCAAGTGTGGAGGAAGGATAGAATCTGTTCCATGCGTGTAGGTGAAGGAAGTTCGGAAATTGCAATTATTTTAACCGGATTGGCTGTAATACCTGTTGGAGTAATTAATTGATGAATATATTTAACGGACTCTCTGCAGTTCACGCTATATTCACGTTTTACTTTGAGTTTATAGTTTTCTTTTAAATGACTCGTCTTGCAATGAGGTACTGCGGCAGGTGTGTGATCTTCCTCGAATGCTTGATAAAAGGT
Organism: Nezara viridula; assembly: GCA_928085145.1. Lineage (NCBI taxonomy): Eukaryota > Metazoa > Arthropoda > Insecta > Hemiptera > Pentatomidae > Nezara > Nezara viridula. The sequence continues at coordinate 48,294,707 of OV725077.1, read as the reverse complement.
TTTGGGTCTACTTCTTCTCCGAAAATGTTCGCATAATCCTTCAGTGTATTGGAAAAAATCGTTTCTTTCTATGTGAAGAGTATCCATTCATCGGAAAGGAGTTAGGAATCTCCGATTGGCATATTGTCTGACAAAAGACTATTATTACAAAGATATGTCTTGAGTAGCTGATAACAGAGGTGCCAAGAATTTTTGACTGTACTAATAACCATTTTAGGAGAACAACTAAAAGCAACTCAAATAATAGATATGAACCAATTAGTGTTGCCCAAATGCTAGACCGAGACGAGTCTTGGCCCTGCAAACTCAGTCTTGGTCTTTTTTTTTGGTCCTTCCCTTCCTCGCCGTTAAGGCTATACGGGATTTTCCCGGTCCAGGGAGTGTGGGCGGGGATTTAAAAGACTCCCCCGGCACCGGGACGCGAACTCGTGACTATTTTTATATCTTTGATTCATATATCTGGTTGCCGGGCAACGGCGGTGGAGTGCACACGCTTTAGCCCATTCGGTAACCCCGCCCACTCAGTCTTGGTCTTACGTAAGAGTCCTGCATTTACTAATTAGATAATTTCTATAGAGATAATACTGTATTTTTTCAGATAGGAGAAACCTAACTAAGCCCGAATGAAAAATTAGAGGAGTTAAATGCAAAAGTATATTGGTTATAAGAATTATTAACATATAGTAACTAAGATTGGCAAGTATTAGTAACTATTTAGCTTTAATTTTTATTCAAAAAATTGATTATTTTACCAATTCTGGTCTAGGTCTTGTAACAGTTAGGCGGCCTTGGTTGTGGTCTTGTAGAGTGCAAGACCAAGACCGATTTTGGGCAACGCTAGAACCAACCCACTATCTTCAGGGTAATTAGATTCATTGATGCTTTTAATAGCTTGAAAAGTGGCCGCCACTGTGGATGAAAGTATATTTTTGAGACCGTTTTCACTTACGTTAGACAGTATGATTTCTGATTTGGAAATCGTACTTCTCTCCTTAGTTGGTCACGATGTAATAGCTAAAGTTCTAAGATAAGTAATGATTATTGCAATATTATCGCAGAAACAAATAACAATGTTATTAAAAATGGTTACCATTAACCTATTTCAATTTGTAATGAATATAACAAATGCTCCATTTTTAATTTTTTTTTTCTATAATACTATATGATTCTGTGTGACGTACAAGGAGATAGTGTAGATACACATTCCGTTCATTTTATTTTTCATTTTTCTGTTGATTGTGAAGAGGTGGTCCAGAGAGCGTCCCACACTGGTTGTCGCCCACAACTTCTACCGTTATCATAACTGTTTTCAATGATGCAAAGGAAAATATTATGTATAGTAATGCATTAATTTCCGATTATGAATCCAGAATTAATGTGTATTTTTAAATATTATTTTGTCGATTTAAAAAATTATTTTACTATATATTTCTAAGATTAAGAAGTCGTAGCTTAAGTTCTCTTGGCTTACGATAACAACCAAATCGTTTGAATCAGTTTATAATTATAAATTAATCGTGAAAAAGAGTGAATGTGACATTTTTGCAAGGAACGGTTATGTTTATCTAAAACGGTACCGGCATTCTTTATGGTGATTCATTCGATTGGCCCTGAATAAAGAATAGGTATTTACATATTTATTATAATTATGTCACATCTAATAATATTTTTGTTCACAAAAAATTTAAATTAACCAAATCATGCAATGGAAAATATTAAATAGTTCATGCTTAATAGTCATAGATAATTGATTGAAGAAACAAGGGTGTGAGAACTGGAGTAGACATAAATTTTATCATCATGTTCATTGTAATCTGCAGGATTTCCTGAAAATTTCCTTCCTTAAGGGACAAGGCTAGTGGACACAATTATTGGACTCGGAAGACCGGACAAACCAAGACATCCTTCCAGACTGTCCCAGCGAATTATTGGAAGGTCCTTGCGGAGGAAGTAAGGGTCTCCAGGTCTTATTGTTAGTCTTGGATTTACGGCTTAAGCTTGGCTTAGCTTCTATTGTACTGACTGTTTATTTAAATTAAATGATAGAAAATGTTATTATTTTATTTATTTATTAATAATTTTAATTAAGTGAAAACGCGAAATAAAAATAACTTGAGTAAATTTTAAGAATTTGGTGATAGAAATAATTAAAGAAAACCTCGCATAATTGTCTCTGAAACGAATAATTATTTAAATGCTTAATAACTTTTCAATTTATTTAAATAATAATTTATTTTATTTCTGAATAAAAATTAACGTCGATTTCATTATAATAGTTCCAGGACAGGCGCGATGGTTTACCACATTAGGGTGGATGAGGGTCTCATAGCGCCGTGTTCAAAAAGTAGTGGGTAGTAAACATTTATTTTTCTGCCGAAAAATGAACCTCGACAATTTCATTCTGGTTGGCACGGATTGGCAACCTCTAGACCTCCTTAGGAGGTTGACAAAAGGGACCCTAAGGTGTAGCCGCCAGTCTAATTCCGTCTAACCAGTTTCAGATACATAATTTGTTTTTGAAAAAAAAAAAAACAAATTTGTAGTTGAGAAAACTATTATAAAGAAATTAATCGTGTTTTCATTCTTTTTTTTTTTTAGTATTTATTACTCATTCCCTGGAGAACATGTAGATGGGCTTCAGCAAAAAAAATTTTTTTTCATATATATAACGATAATTAATTTTTAAAAAAAGATACTAACTACCTATATAAAATGGTGTTTAAGTGATTCTTGAAGTTCCATTAAATGTAATTACACGAACAATAATACTTTTTTTTCCATAAAATATAGTTACATTTTACCATTTTGGGGAGATCTAAAGCCCCCCATAGATCCGCCTGTGCTCTAGGTACCAGCCGGTCCATAGGTGGTGGATAGTGGGACGGTCTAGTTAGTAAGGTTAGGTGTGAATATGGTGAATAAGCAGCCCCGAATTATGAGTGGCATTCAATAGCAAAACCGGAGAGAGTGGAGTTGTCTTTTAACACCCACACGCACAACAACTCATCCTCGAGGGCACGACGATGGTGTACTGTGACGAGATGAGAAATTGCCACCTCTAAATAAGCGCAGCCACTCCACAATCTGCGGGATCAGTCTAGAACAAGGAAAACTAAATTCACCGGCACAGGTGATAATATCCGGGTGGACTTGAATCGTTAGCTTTGGTCGGCAACAAGTCTAGATGAATAGACTCTGATCAAAGACGTATTTCGGACGAAACTTCTGACAGAAGACTTAGGAAACTATTCATTATGGAAGATGGAATGGTAGGGTGGATGAACAATAAACGAATTGAACTCCAGAGAGAAGTTGAACTGTCAACTCTAGGTCTGGTTGTCTTGATCGAAACGAAGTTCAAAGGAAATGGATAGGAACTCCGCGGCATGCCAGAAATATCTTTCTACTAGAACTAAAAAGAATCGGGTTGCATAGGATACTAAATAAGGGAGTATAAAACCGTATGTGAGAGGCGATTGTCTCGTAGAATAGATGCTGCCAGCGCATTGATAGTACGCTAGGAAGCCACCGGGTCCTGGGGTATTCTAGTAAATCTTTGAATACCCAGAATGGTAAGTGTTATCTCACCGCTCATATTCATGGCGACTGGATGGTGTGCCGAAGAAATCGTAGAGTTATTATTGTACAATATTCAGTGAGCAGAGTTATAGAAAGGCTGCTCCGGAACAAATTAGAAGTCCCTTTCAATTCCTGTGAAGCAACAAGATTCACAGAGAGGCGTCCTTGTAATGATAACATCATGGTTCTCCGGTAGCTCATCAAAAAATCTCGGAAAATGAACCAGCAGCTCCATTTATCTTTTTTGGACCTTGAACAGACATATAACAGTGTCCCAAGAACTAGAATTTGGTCAGTACTGAGTCTGGCATCGAAGATCTCCTATTAGAAACAGTGAAACACTTTAATGGAGACGACATTTGATGGGAAAACCCGGGTTAAACAGGGCTATAGTATGGTGCCAACCGTGTTCAAGGTCTAACTCCACATGTCTGTCAAGAAATGGTATCGTCGGTTGAGATATGTGGTGATTTTTATAAAAGGTGCATACGTGTGACATGGACCGAATTAGTAACGTGGACGTCAGGGACAGAATGGAGCCACCTGTGTCCGTTAACTATAGAATATGACGGCGAAGGCTAATGTTGTATGGCGATCTAAGGCGAATGACTGCTGGGCGATAGCTATAACGAGTAGTTTATTGACAGCTGCATAGAAAAAGGCGAAGACAATACAGAAAAATGTGGATAAGAAGAGGGGATGCCTGATGAAGGTTTACATGAGTGTTCGATTCCAACTGTGGGGCTTAATTATTAATTCTGTTATATCAGCCGTGAATCGATCCGATGATTAAGAGGCCTTTCTGCAGCACACTCAGCCTGTATAAAGTTATTATTATTAAAAAATAATTAAGGAGAGAAACCTGGTGGTTGAGCGTAATCTCGATCCAATCACCTCTCTGCTCAGCCCTTGGTCTCGAAACAGTACTTTCTTTTTCTCTCCTACCCTAGGGATTGGAGTGGTACCGGTCAAAGAATGCACCAATGTGATCTCTACCCATTTATCCTTTTAAAACAATTATTCAATAGAATATTTTTTAACTGAATGCTACGAGTCCTATTCATATTTTGCAACTACTACTATAAGCATTTCTCCATTCTTGAGCAGATGGAGCGTGCTTTATCCTTTCCGGACCGACACGCATACGGACAGGGAGAGATTAGCCTTCCACTGTGACTTTATCGATTTGAATGTCGACGGGGGGATGGACCCATAAGTGAATTAGCGACTGAGGCCCGCGGTGACTACAATAGGGGGTGAGGGGTAATTGAGCGCGTCCTTGCCTAACTAGCCGTGACTGTCAAGGGTTATCTCTCCGTCTCCTATTCTAGCCTTCTCATTGGCTAATATTTCTATATTATACCGGACAGAAGGCATTTGTAAATCAGCAGTTTGATTTAAAAAAATATATGTACTTCTAACTATTGGAGTATTTTATAGCAGCATTCTAGACGTCGATTCTAAAGAATACGTCATCATGAATCAATCAGTCAATCATGAATGTTTGCAATTTCCAATTCTTATCATATAAATATACGGTTGATTTTACTGACTGTATGACGTTCATGCGTTATAGAGATTATGAAATTTTTCAATTAATACTACATAGTTCTCTCATAGATCCATCTTTAGGCAAAAAAAAAAAAGAGGAAATTAGAGTAAATAACCCCTTAATTTGATATCAAGAATGACTAAGTATAATATGTTATTTAAAAAAATACTATGGTACTCATGCAAAATAAATTAAATACTTACTGTTTGATGTTTTAAAATTGCGTCGTTTAACCATTCAATTTGAATATGACGATTGAGGTTAAAATAAAAATTCTTTCCGCCTTTTCAGATTTAAGAAATATTGTGATAACAATGAAGAGAAGGATGGTTGGGGGGATCAGTCAGAAATAAGAAGGCAAAATAAATAATAATATTTATTTCATCATTTGGCGACGTTTCAACCTGAAGTTCAGGCCTTCATCAGGGCTCCTCCAAAAGCTGAAGGCAATAGAGTGTGGTAACAGTTGTGAAGTTCATTAGTTTATAAATACTCATTTATTGGTGGGCATATCTTGTATTATTTATCATATCTTGAAAGACTAGAAACCTAATAAGCAATATCTCTTCATATATTGTAAACTATGAGTACAACAGAATACATGACGTTTTTCTAAATGCCAAACATCCTTTTTACGCAAATATTATTTTTAAAAAATCTTTAGTCAATAAATGGGGAGCAAAAGTTCAGGATATTTACTTATATATACGTGAATAAAACATTATTTTGCATATTGTTTATAATCCTTTTGGAATGACAACGAAGATTAACCAGAAAAATATATCTGATTTTTAATATTTTCGTCCTCTAGTATTCGTATGAATATTTGAAACATTAACACATTGAATAATTTTTTAAAAATAATTATTATTTATTATTATTTATTAACCAAACAAAAATGTGGAACATTAGATTAAATTTGCAAATTTCTTTGCAATAAGCAAATTTTTTAGCAGCTTCACAGCTTCCCATCACGTCCGGGATATAAATTAAATCAGCAGGTCTCTTGGCCAACGCCTACATAATCGTCGTGGTGGGCTATACGGGTGTCTTGTACGATGAAGGATTTCTGTCAGAGGATTCATGTTGTACGTCAGTCTTTGGTGAAAGTTATTGTAGTTCTCTTTTGCAGTATCTAAAATTGTAGGTACGTTTAAGTCTTAATGTAGTGTGTCATTTGCGACATAAAAAGGTGCGTCAACTATCCTTCGCAACACTTTTGACTGAAAGGACTGAACTTTTTTAATGTTGGAAGTTTTAGCAGAGCCCCACAGTTCTATGCCGTAAGTCCAAATAGGTTTAAGTAAAAATTTATAAAGGGTTATTTTGTTAGTTAAAGATAATTTTGAACGTCTGTCAAGTAATCTGGATAAGAGACCGTATCGTCTGTTTAATTCTATTCATTTTTGTCTGATGTGAGTCTTCCAAGTAAGCCTTTTGTCCAGATAAAAACCTATTTATTTATTTATTTATTAATGATATTTACAACTGTATTACAAGTAAAAATACATTCAGTAAATGTGTACAATAGAATATAATAACATGAAATCATTTGGTGAGAAACTACCCACTGGTAGCACTCTAAAAATGTATTTACAAAAGGAGATCTCGAGGCCATCTTCTTTTCAGACGCCTCGGAGGGTTGTCAGGTATCGAAAAGGAAGCAAGGTTAGAAACGAGAGGGTTAGGATGGTTCTGAAGTTTATTATGGAAGGAAAGGTATCTGGATTGGGCCAGGTCAGAAACATAAGGAACATTAAGGTCGTTATGGATAATTTTGTTTGTGACAAAGTAAGGAGCTGTGAGGATTTTACGAAGGATTTTGGATTGTAAGGATTGGATGCGAGAGGAATTCGATGGCTTAGTGGAGCCCCAGAGCTCAATTCCGTAAGTCCAAATAGGTCTTATTGTAGTCATGTATATGAGTCTTTTGTAATTGACTGGGAGCTTAGAGCGTTTGTCTAGTAAGTGCTGGAGTAGTCGGAAACGTCGAGCTGTTTCTTGTCGTTTCAGTCTGGTATGAGGATTCCAAGTTAGACGTCTGTCTAAGTGGAGTCCAAGGTATCGAATTTGTTCAACAGGGATAAGTGGGGTATTATTAAAGGATACTGTAGGACATGAGGACATAGGTTTACGACGAAGGTTAAACGTGATTTGATGGGATTTATTTGGAATTTATTTTGATCCTCCAGATTTGAAACCACCAGATAAAAACCTAAATACCTAATTACATCTGATGTTGGGATTTGAATGTTATTAAAATATATTTCAGGGGAAGGTTTATGGTTAAGAGTGAATACCACATGCACACTTTTTTTTCATTCATCTTAATTTTCCATCTTGTTGCCCAGTCTGCAATATCGTTCAGATGATTTTGAAGGATGATAGATGCTCGAACAGGGTTTTTATCTGAAAAAGGGTTTTTAAATAATAAAAACTAATTTTATTCTTATTTCTATTTTATTTTTCTTTCTTCACACTCAACGTTTCACCGCTTTAGACCATTTTTAAGGCAAGAGATGTGATGTTTGTTTTGTTTTTAAAAAGTCTCTTCCTGCCTTTAAGGCTCTGCTAATAAACAAACGAACAGATAATCTGTCCCTATATTCTAATTTTTATATTAAGGAGTGAATCCAGCGACTTACTCACTAGAGCTCTCTCTTAAAATGTTCTGGCATATTGATTTATTGCAGGAGCACAAAATGAATCCTAATGCTATTGTCAGTTCTAGATTAAGGAATCTTTATGTTTTTCAGAGTGACTATGTGTTTTAAGTTGTTTTCAGTTTAATCATGGAAAAAAAAAAAAATCATCATTTCGTTTCTGCTGTTCTTACCCAGAATAATATTTACAAATCGGGGAATTTATTTCCTCTTGATGCATTCAGCCAATCGTATACTGATCTTCGGTGGAATACATAATCGAGTAAATATTAGTTGGTATACCAGCTGAATTAATAAGCACATTAGGGTGAAATTTTCGGATTTGTTCGGTCTTCTCAAAACAGCGGTTTTGTTTACTAATTGATCTGTTAATAAACACTTTTAGGTGGCATAGATTAGCATTGTTCTCGACATGTTTAGCTATGTGCATTTTAGGTAGCTATAGACTGTTGAATTAATAGTGTTGATTTATGCAAGATTAACTCAAAAATCAAAAAGTACAAACACAATGGTACATTTAATAAAATAATATATGAGCAGACAAGAAATCATGGGGTTCAATATAAATATTAAATGATTTTCATTTGATTATTTTTTCCCGAAAAATTCATTATCCTAAAATTAGTATACCACCATAATTTTGATATTAAATGTAGAACTTAATTGTAAGTATTATATTAACACACATGGCAGTACTTTGGCATCATGATTATTTTACATTTTTATAAAGCTTAATGTACACTAAAATCTTGCTGGATTTTCATCTGTTTTTTTTTTTAACGTAATGCCTTACAGATCCTTTCTTCCACGACCCAGCGCTATATCTTACCTACACCTCCACTTACAGGTTTATATCAGCGATGTGGCTAAAAATGAACACTGAAATCTTTTACTCCTCAAAGAGATTTGTTTCAATGGTTCTCAAACCAAATGTGAATATGAATAAAGTGTAGTATACTTCACCATATTATGGTTGAGTTTGTATATTTATTTTGTTCTTATGTTTTATGTTTTAATAATACTTTTTTCAGCTTTACTTATTTTTCATTCGTGAAATTATACTAATATCTCGTTAGTAGTTTTATTTCTATTAAATTGAACTTTTTATTTTGTTTTATTATTGAATTTTCTTACTAACAAACTTAAGAGCTGAATATTTTAGTTTAACTTATTAATAGTTTACTTTTATTTATTTGCTTAGCCTACTCAGATTTGTGGAATAGCATCCACATACCGGAAAAGACACTCAAGGGAATATAGACGAACATAAAAAAAAAAAAACACTTAGACATTTTTGAACAATCCTACAGGAATCCCACAGGTCTGCTTTTAAATATGACAAATCAAGTCGAAGTCCTTGTGTACCCTCTACTCTGCTTTTCTATATTAAACCATCAGAAGATATGATTAATGGAGTTATCTTCATTGTTTCTAAGTGATATAGCGTTATTAACTCCAAGGCAATTTCTGAATATTTTCTATATTTTTCGGCTCTGGTGGTTACCATGTTGGTATCACAGAGTACTGACAGCTATGCCAATGATTTTTCCAGTTTTATTTATTTATTTATTTTATAACAAAGATATCTGGACGGATATGCAATACTCTATGGTCTGTGATTATATTTTGACCACCAGCAAATTTTTTCATTTCTATTTCATATAAATTTTTCTGGAGCATTTATTTTATTATTATTATTTATAAACATCTGCTTTTGTTTATGAAAGTGCACAATCATCAAAATAACGTTTTGGTCACGACTGCATAATTTGTTAATACTTAAGGTTTAAACGAACAAATAACTATTAGATAGTAAGAACTAAGAAATGGATCTTAATTCGTCGTTTAATGATATCATAAATAATAATCTGAGTGGAAATGACCTAAAATATATAATTTAATTTGTTGAAAACTTGATTTTTCTAGTTTGATTAAAGTTTCAACATTTAACTATTGTTAACCTAAACTTTTCTAAGCTTAGGTTTATATATTGGAAATTTTTTTTTTCTCTCTGCCTGGCTATTGATGACATATAGGATAATATTCCGAAAAAATGGCACTTACTGCCTGAACTTTACTTAAATTATGCTTACGACTTGCTCTCAGGAAGACAAAATGCTGAAAGTTGCATACTTTTTAGTACACCTTAAATATGTAACTGCTTCTGGAATCATCCCAGGTGTAATAAATATCAAATGATACCAGAACTGGAGACTGATGGCCGTTTTTGGCTTTTAATATCAAGCCTTTATGAGCCCTCGTGAGACAACATGGGGGAGGAATGGATCATGGTTACGAGCAAGTTTTTCAGTCTCAAGTTAGCGTACCTTCTTAGCAAGGTATATAAACCTGAAAAATTTATTCCAGGTATCATTGTATTGTCTTTCAGAATTTAATTTAATGCTCAAAAACTATGAAATGGGATTCTTTTTTAAATATAATTTTCTAGAAGCCTCAACTACCTCAAACTAAAGCATCGCTCTCAATAGATCGGTTAAATAAACTAGTAGATTTAGAATCCATTATCTTTGTTAAACATTTTTGTCCGCAGTACAAAAGAACTCGCTCGAGCGAGAATTTTTTCAGTTTTTTTTCAGAACTAACTCATGTATAATTCATTATTTCTATTACTTTGGTAGCAGTCTTTTTGGTTTGCGGTTCTGATCAAGCCTGAAGGCCTTGTAATTTTAGTTGGGAATTTAAACATTTCACACAGGTTTGTTCACAAGAGAGAGTCATGAGAGGGTACATTATTAGTTTTTTAAAGGGACACAGTGTGATTAATTGGAAGGAATAATATTGTAGGGTTTCGAATCGGAGAAACTTTGAAGTCAGATAGTAAAGAACAAACATGAAACAAATTCATTTCGTGGATCAGCCGCTGAATAAATTTTAATCAGCCCAGACTGGATCCGAACTTGACTCAAAATTTCTATAGTTATGACATCTGAACCTCTAGCCATCACGATCTATTCTAATTTTAATTTCGCTTGTACTGTTATTAGGAAGCGGAGAGTAATAAAATGTCTTGGGGCATGCGACAAAGACTATGGGAGAGGGTTGGATAGAAGTGTTTAAGTATGTCCTTGAAAATGTGCCAGTTTGATTTTAATATTCCGCAATCGAATACTGGTCTTACATATATTAATACTGAATTTACTGTATATATTAAGATTCTTGTACTGGGTGCCCAGAAGGTGGTTTCATGTCGCAAGTAGTGGCATAAAAAATTTTAAGGGGAGCACATTTTGAAGGGGTATTAAATTTTTGAGATGGAACATTTTGACAGGGTTGTGAATTTTCGAAATTAAATGTTTCAAGCTGGATAGCAAGAGGAAACCAAACTTATTTTTTAAATTGAACTTTAGCTTGCACTATTTTTAAGATAAGAGGAATGAAATATCTTGGGAGAAGGGGGGAATTCATGTGCCATCGATCTTGAGGAGGACGGGCACTCCTGCCTGTACTCTCTCCTTATTATAATCTTTGTGTCAATGACTTTATATTCAATACCAGAGCCGATCTAGAGGGGAAGCATACTGAATGAAATAACACCAATAAGAAGTTACACTACCCATAGATATTATCAATATATATTTTTTTAAGAGGTCATGAAATTGCCATTATTTTCAACTATCATATTGATTTACTGAAAACGTTCAAGCCTCTTTTATTCATCAAAACAAATAAATGGCGGAGAATCAAATACCTAGATATTTGCCTTCTTTCATAAAAAAATAAATAACACAAATTAGACCAAGCTTCTTATTTTGTTTTTAGGAAAAGTTAAAACGTTTTTAGCTACAACTAAACCTTTATCAACAACCTTGAGAAAAAAAATGACGGGCATAATAAATATAATTTTATTAATACAAATAAAAATGGCGTTTTGTTCTTAAATATTTATAATCTTCCTTTACCTGTCTCAGCTGGTTTTTCTGGATGAGATGAACGTTGAGTTAATGAATGAGAATAGTACCAATGAACAGGGATTTCTATATAAAATCGCTTTAACTAATTATATACATTATCTATAGTTCTGAATTTGCCTTTGATTGTGAAAATAAAGTTACAATGTGTATTCATTTTAGGTCCTATATACATACTCCAGACATTCACTGTCTCACTAGAAACAGATTTAGAGATAAGCTCAGTTAAGAAGGGACATAGTCCTGCAGAAGAAGACAATTAAATCGGAGGCAGGTAGGAAGGGAACCAGCGTGGACCCCATTAGGAGAACACAGGGGGGATTTGAGGGGACTGGACTCCCTCCGATGGCTCTGGTTCTTCTTAATAGGGTCGCTACTGTCTGTGGGGGATTACCACAGGATTCCTTCTTTTATACGGAATAGTAGATGCCTCTTTTTCTTAGCCGCTAAAAAAAAAAATAAAAAAAATGGAGTTGTCTTCTTCACGATCGTTAACTGGTAGTAATTCTCCAGCAGGATCAAGTCTTCTTTGCATTAAAGCTGCTCGCCTTAGTTGGTTGATTATGAGTCATCTGCATGGAATGCTCTGAAATATTTATTAATATGTACAAGTAATCCGTACAAGATTCGCCAAGGAGTTCATTGTTGGATATTTTCATTTACTTACCTTCACTATCCAAATTATTATTTTTTTTTAAGTTTGCATGGTAGGTATTTAAAAATCTAAAAAACTTGGACGTCAGTTTAGATTGATTATTGCTAATGAAAAAGATTGTTTAAGAAAAAAATTTATTATTTTTCACTCATATGTTTATTTCAATTTTATAATACTAGATTAATAGTTGACTCGTGAAAATAATGGATAGGAGTAGGTTGGAATGAGCAGTAAAAAGTAGAAATAAATAAATAAACAGCAAATAATTAGTAAAAATAAATAAATTATATTTATTTTTTTCCGACTTTTTGGCCCAAGGTTCAGCCCTTCATCAGGAGGCTCCATTCTCACGAAGGGATATAACAAAAAAATATCGGAAGATGTTCAGTAAGCATATAGCAGTGAAATATTTACTTCTTCGCAGAAACTAAACTTCAGAAAATCCACCTTTGTATGAGTGATCGTGTTACATGAGCATTTTCTTCTCAAGTTACCTATTTAGATACACTATTGTGACTTTCGGCACATATGACAGATCAACAGGACTAAAAATTGATGGAAGATTCCATTGAGTACCTTGAAAATTATTCGTTAGAAATATTAAAAATCTCATGATAAGGGGAAAATTGTTCATTTCAGAGCAAAATGAGAGAGGAAATAATAAAACAATACCTCGATGGTATCCGCTTTAAAAAAATGAAACAATAGATGGGCATGTCAGTGACCAAAATTGGGGAGGAATCTACCAACAGGGTAGTTCAATTCCTAATGTTCTGTATACTTTCAAACGATACTATTCTAGAGTGATCATTAAAATGAATAGTTAACAATATCTCTAGTTAAACAAAAACTCAGGTGCAGGATGGGCGATCAGGCTAATGCATGTGCACAGCACCGCGTTGCGAGGCAACTTAATGTAAGCTAATTCGCATAAAAATAATTACGAGTTAATAATCCCGGTAGGGGAAGGTCTTTTAAATCAGGCATCAATCCTCCGCTCTTGCCCCTAGTCCGGGAAAACCCCGTACAACCTAAAATGCAAGGACGTGGAGGACAAAAAAAAAACTCAAGATTTTACTTTTTATGTTTTTTTTCAAAGTTTTACCTGATTGTCCCACTTTTGCTTCACTAATATTTCATCACAAGTGTTACCATTTTTTTTTATAGTTTTGATCTTGAGGATTCTCATGATGAATTGGGTACATTGTTTAACTCTTACGGAAATTATCTCAATTACGTTCAAAGGACATGTTTCCCTAATTCATTGTCCCAATTGTTTCCATGCAATTATTTCGAAATAACTACAATTAACGCTACCCTATATGGTAAGGTTAAAGCAGCATTGATACAATTTGTTTTGTTTTACGCCTTGTTGAATTCAAAATGTCATCAGTTCACCATGCCACTAGTGTTACTTAGTAATAAAATATATCATTAGATTTTAGTTATTTATTGAGCTCATTGACTGATATGAAGATAACTTTAGATGATGTAAAATTGGTTGTTCCAGATGTTCCAAAAATTCCAGGCGCTAAAAAATAAAAATAAAATTCTTTTCTGATTCTATATTTATACTTTTATTTTGACTAGTTAGTTGTTATAATCAGCAAACGTGTTGTACCCCCAAGTAATCAGTCATAGTCAACCCAAATAAATTCAGAATAAAACAAAATTAGGGAAGATACAGGGAAAAATCCACATGCTTTAAAAAAAAAATAAGACGTTAAAACAAACTTTTATATTTTTATTTAAATAATTTGCACAGGTTTTTATAATAATATTTAATTTTTTTCATAACTATTAAATACACTGCACTTCAATAGTTAAATTCCAAGACAGCCAACACTGCAACTACCTGTAAATAATAGACAGTTTCAATTTATGTGCGGAATATTATGAAATATTTTATGTAAATTTCAAATAATATAAACTATGAAATACATATAAAAATAAATAAATAATAATAAGATCGCCTACATTCAATAAAAAATAAAATAAAAAAGGTAGCAGGCAGTGGAAGAGTATAATAAAATTTTATTATTGATTAGAAGCACAGTCCAGGGTACATAGTTACGATTGTAATTGTAAATACTATGGTGACTATCACTCATAATTCAGAGGAAGGTGGGGAGAGGGGAGAATAACTAGTAGATTTGTAAGTACGTTACATGGTACATAAACGCAATTTTAATTCAATTTCATGTACCAAAAAAAAAATAATCGGTGATAGGTTTTGGCAACCAACATGAGTTTTTACAAGAATCCAAGGTTACTGATCAACCTAGAGACTATTAATAGAAAAAAAAGGTTTTCAATTAACAAAACAATCAAGTATTACGATAATGAAATTCAATAATTAGTTTTAATACTGATTTAAAATGTAAGCCTAAACTGATTAATACGCAGTATATAAACAATAATTTATAATAAATTCAATTAGTAAGAATCAAATTACAAAAATAAGGAATGAAGAAACAAATTGAATGGATTTTCTAAAATCTATGGTATGATAAATTGTATGAGCCAATTGTTTACAAATGATAATTTTAATAAATAATGAGAATAATTACTTGTAAAACGTTCTATCATAATATGGAGAGAAAATAATTAAATATCAAGTTTTAAAAATGGGTACGTTAAATTAATAAAAATAATATGAATACATGAATAGATAATTCTTCCTAATATAATTTATAATAAATGACTAGTAGACCTTATAATAAGAAAAACTTAGAAACGATAATTTTTTTTGGCCGGACTAATGTTTGCTAAAATATATATATTTGGAAAACATATTTTCCAATAAACAATCGACACCGTTTTACGAATCTGAAATCTGTTCTTTTTATAAATTTAATTATTTATTTTGAATCTAGATTTCCATTGTATATAATTTCAGTAACTTGAATTTTAAAATTGATTTAATAAACAAAATATCATACCTCTGATATTACATAAACTATTTCAAAATGAAATCAGAACCTTTTCAATGAGAAAATGAGTAAAATTTAAGTGATAAGGTTGATATTTGACGATACAATACTTAATCCTTATTCTTACCAATATCATGGTCCTACAATTTCTTTGATTTCATTGCTAATTCATTTCAATGCATTTTATTGTTCGGGAGATTTTTTTGAACTTATGAAAATGACCAGTAAATTTTATTCCGAGAAACACAGTGGCTTTAGAATAAGAAAAATATACAATTATAGTTACAATATCACAATATTGTTATATTGTATTATATAGGAAACTTTGAATGAGTAGCATATGAAGTTGCATCGATAATTTATATTAAAGTTACTTAATATACATAAACTTAACACTAATTTATCTAGTACTTAACATATTTGTAATTTATATAATAGTAAAACAAATAAAAAATAATGAGCATTAAACCTTATCCATGTACGTCGGCAACACCTGCAGAATCGTAGGTGTACGGCAGATGCTGAGCAGGTGCCCATTGGAGTACTCTGATGTAATTACAGCTGTGTATAAAAATGGAAAAAGGATACCAAATGTACAAATGTTTCCTATTGGTTGTTATTACTGTTATTGACACAGATCTAATCTAAGAAGCGGATATACCAGGCTGGCTACCTATTCTCTTACCCAAGATAGCAGTCTGCAATAGCTAACTACAAGCAGCATTTAATAACATTCGGTGTAGGTAGATATATTTATGTTATTTTACATTACTTATCTTTAAATTTATATTACTTGTATTTATTGTATATACTTTTTGATTATTATTTAGCTGTTATTTTGTTATTTATATTTTCTGTAAATATAGCGTGAAAATACTAACCATAACCATTGTCTATATTGTGACAGAATGTTATACTGCACAATGAAATATGAAAAAATAAATAATAAGAAGAAGAAAAATGAAAAGTGAATGGGTGTGTTATATAGATAGAAAAAAAATTAAAATTTATTCTGGGACAGAAGAATAATAGATATCTGGCCAAACACCACATCAATAAATAATATATACAATATCTTTAGAGAAAATATATAAACAATAGAAAATAAAAATATTTTGAATGAAAAACATAGTTTTTTTTTTTTTTTTTTTATTATTTCAATGGAATTTACAACTGTATTACATAGAGAATACAATAAGTAAATGAGAAATTTGTAACATGGCATGTACAAGATGAAGAGAAACTACCCATTGGTAGAACTCAAATTAATGTTCTATATTAGAAGATCCCGAGGCCATCTTCTTTTCAGACGCCTCGGAGGGTTATCAGGGATCGAGGAGGAAGCAAGGTTTGAAACGAGAGGATTCGGATGATTCTGCAGTTTGTTATGGAAGGAAAGGTATCTGGATTGGGCCAGATCGGAAACATATGGAACATTAAGGTCTTTATGGATGATTTCATTTGTGACAAAGTAAGGAGCGTTGAGGATTTTACGAAGGATTTTGGATTGTAAGGATTGGATACGAGAGGAATTCGATGGTTTAGTGGAGCCCCAAAGCTCAATTCCGTAAGTCCAAATAGGTCTTATTATTGTCATATATACGAGTCGTTTATAATTGATTGAAAGCTTAGATCGTTTGTCTAGTAAGTGATGCAGTAGTCGAAAACGTCGGGCGGTTTCTAGTCGTTTCAGTCTGGTATGGGGGTTCCAAGTGAGTCGTTTGTCAAGGTGGAGTCCTAAGTAGCGGATTTGCTCAACAGGAATAAGTGGAGTGTTATTGAAGGATACTGTAGGACAAGAGGTAATAGGTTTACGACGGAGGGTAAAAGTGATTTGATGGGATTTGTTGGAATTTATTTTTATTCTCCAATTTTTACACCATTCTTCAAGGCTTGTGATATGTGATTGAAGAGTTTGGGATGCAATTAAAGGATCGTTATTAACTGATAGGATACACGTGTCATCGGCATAGGTGGTGATGACAGTGTTGGATTGAAAAACATAGTTAAAATGAAAAAGAAAAACAGAGGTAAGGAAAAATAAAAAAAATTATAAACAAAATGAGTTGACTCTTAAAATCAAAGCTTAAACAATGATTCATTTCAAACAAAATTTGATTCATAAAATTTATTTCATGATCGCAGAGTGTCCGTTTGGGATGTGAGAAGGGCAAGGAAGAGGCATGGCGAATATTACATGGCAGAGAATTCCATAGAGCAATGGAACGGCAAGAAAGGAATTTTCAAATGTTTTAGTTCTATGAAGAGAGGTATAAAAGTCAGAAATACGGGATCATGTTTTCTGGAATTGGACTACTGGTTTGTAGGAGACTGTAGATGTCGGGAGTTGATCGTTTGGAATAGGTAAGCTCCAAGGAAATATTTTTGGCGAAAAGAAGAGAAGAGCTACATTATTTGTTTAAATAAATCCATTTATTTCTACTAAGTTAAATTGTGGAGCTGTGTACTAAGTTAAATCGTGTTTCATAATTATGAGTAAAAAAGCAAAAATAGGTTTTGGAGGAAAAGAGAACTACAAGTATATATAGTTGCAATAATGCTAATGGTGTCCATACGCTTCAAATACGCCCTATAAATACAGTCTATACTGTGACAGAACGTCTTATTACTAAAAAAGATATGTAAAACAAGAAAACAAAAAATAAAGTTCTAAGTCTTCTGTCAATGGTATTACAGCATTGACATAACAGGTGCTGTTAGAAGATTCGTGTTAATTAAACTGTAAAAATATCACATGCCAAAATTTTAACAAATCTATGAACTTTATTTCTAAAACTTATCTTTGTGTCATAATTTAAATGATGTAATTTTTATGGTTCAATTAGCATCGAGTAGGGCAATGTTTAAAATAAGTTACACGAAATCGCAGCATACGACAACTAAAATACTTACAGGATCCGTTCAAGAAATTATGAATGAACCAACCGTCTTTGTTAAATCATGAATACGGTAGTCGTTTATCGATAAGTTGACTAATTACCTCGCGACATCGGCTAAATCTCTTGTTTTTTATTAGAATTCCAAAAACTAGATAAACTATTTTATTGATAACTAGTAGAGTTCCTGAGAATATTTTCAATTGGAATAATGTACATTTTCACTGTTTTTATTGAATAGTTTAAATGAAAAAAATAAAATAAAAATAGATTTCGCCGATGTCGCGAGTTTTCCATACTTGTCCCACTGTGCGCCTGAAGCCTTTGAACAATACAAATGCTCATCGAAAACATAATTAAATTTTCCACAAAATAAAATAGGACCTATATTAACCAAGATGTTGCAAATAATGTTTGCCTTTTGCCCAAAGAAGTAAGAAAAGTCGTAAAAGGGGATAAATCAGAAATTAAAAAAAAAAAAAACAAGTTGTAACTAAAGAATTGAAAATTGACATATTTTATATTTTCATACTTTGTTCCTAAATCTTCACTCTATTAACACCCCAGCCTTCATCCTATATTTTTAACTGAGTATTTATCAAATCAGGCAGAAAATAAATAATTACAGTTTAGTTGATCAGGATATCAAAGCCACAATACAAAAGCCTGCAAAAAATATTTTATTCTTTTAAGGTTTTATAGTCAATCATAGTGCTGCGCATATTCAGGAATACAAATATTGAAAGGAGCATCTATTTCATAAAACAAATGTATGCGGTTTATTTCGTTTTATGTATGAGTAATTATAGTTGTGCACTTACAGGATTTCACAACGTAGATGTCGATATTGTTATCTTTTTGGTTGGTAGGTTGGTAATAATAATCCCTCTTAACTCTCCCCTTTTATTTTATTTTTTTAGAATGGTTATCCTTACAAGGAGACAGGTAATATGACCACAAACAACAAGTAAGTTAGAAATTATACTAATGGATTTTCTAAAACACAGTCTTTAAACTGCTTATTATTACATTTATTTATAATAATATTAGTTGTAAAATTTACTTTTGATATTTCGACATCATGAAATTTTATAACGGTTATGAATCATATATTTCATCGATTTTAAATATTTCCTTTTTTTTTCTTGATGGACAGAAAATTAGTCCACTAAGAATAACAAATATGTATATGTCATAATTACATTAAATATAGATTATAGATTTCTGTACTATAAGGAATGATCCATCCAGAGTTCAATTTTTAATTCATGTAATAAAAATGTAAAACCTAAATTGGAGAAATTGAATCCACCAATAAGTCAATTTCAGCCAAGATTTGGGTCGGCTAAATGATGCTCCAGAGTACAAATGGAAATTAATTCGTTGATAAAGAAATAATTACAAATAAAAATAAATAAATTTGCATATTATCACAGCAGCGTTGTGTTCACAGCGTTCTCTGTCGGTTCTTGCGTCCCAAACAGGAAAAACTAAAAAGAGATTTTCCAGAATTGCGTGGACGGGATCTAGCGTGCCGAAGAGAAATTAAAACGGAGAAGGGAGATGTTAATATCGGAGATTGTAATTTATGTCGTGTGTCCTTCTCGACGGATCCTTGTTTGAATAATTTATTCAATGACAGAAATATTAAAATTAAATTATTACTTAGATGTCCTGCTCAGGAACCGCCTCACGAAGGTGTCCGATTCGGTCCTAGAAGGACGTGGAGGAAGTAATCAATTGTGGGGAGAACTATTAGAAGAATGGTCACCTGCTGCCACTTTGTTAAAACAAATATTCGAAGCGGTCATTTGTCTATGACATCAAACGTTTGTAAAGTTTTCAAAGATGTATTTATTCAGGCTTCATTAGGCCAGGAAAAAAAAGGTAAATGTAGAAAGAGAGAAAATGAAAAAAATATAGCTATTCACATCTCACTGAGCCATCCATACATACTGAAGAAAACAAGAAAGAAAGGTTATATGATTATATGATACAGATAATTAGCAGGGATGAAAGAAAAAATAAAATAAAATTCAAAATATAATAATACAAAAATGTGATAATAAAAATAAATACGAAAAAAAAGAATACAAAAAAGTAAGAAAAAAAACTTGAAGGTGTATATCAATGCCAGAAAAAATTTAGTGGATACACGGCTACTCCACAAATAATATTAATAAACTAAGTATAGAAATAGAAATAGAAAATAACTTTATTCTGGGACAAAGTTCTTTTAGAATAGCAAAATATTACAAAATTAAAAGATTACATCTGGCCACAATAAAACAATAACAAAAAAAAAAAAAAAAAGAAAGGAAACATTAGTTAAACGAGCTATATACAAAAAAAATAAACCTATACACAAAACACTTGAAACTATGACAAAACAACTTAAACTATGAATAGTGATAAAACATTATAAATACACACTTTTAAGAAAAAAAATACATTCAGTTCTTTAAAATAATTTTTCTGTTTCTGCTAACAAAAGAAAAGTCGAATCTGACAATATAAAATGTCAGAGTATTTAATCGTAATAATAACAAATATTGAAAAAACATCCTTAATAGAAATTTTTATAATGTCTCTTTTCGAGCTGCATGCCTATTTAAAAAATATTAAAATTTGACCATTTTATTAATTTTCTATCAAAGAATGTAAATATGTACTCTGAACATATGCAGTGTTTTCCAATAACAAATAATCACGGGAGAAGGACCATTCAAGCATTTTTTCAAACATTTGAACAGGTTAAATAAAATTTTAGGTGATCCGTTTCAATCGAATTTTACAATGCATTAGTTTCCTCAATGGAACTTAATAATTTCCACATATACAACTTAATAATTTCTTCCCACAACCTTTTTTTTCCTAGCTGATATATGCTTTATTATTTCTTAAAGACACTTTTTTTTTGTACATTTTATATTTTTTAATAATTTAGAAAACCATGATTGAGGCTTTATTTTGAATGTTATCTTTTCAGCCAGCGTTTAGAAAAAGACTCTAGTAATGCAATTTATACAAATATTTTGGTGTATTATGTTAAATGATACATTGTAATCGACCCAGGAAAAATAATTAATTCCTCCCTTACATAATACATAGGATCAACTTATTTCCATATTCCTTCACTAAAGAAAATTGTCTGCGAATTATTCGCACGGAACAACTAGTATAAACTTATTGTAGAAAAGAAGTATTTATTTTTTTATTTATAATTTCTTTTATATAGGAGAGTATGAACTTTGTTCTGAACAGCACTAACAATACTGCTATTTTAATAGTCAATTTCTCTTTTTCCTTCTGTTTTACTCAAAATTTAAGTTAGGAATAATAGACCAAGTACGTACAGCTAATTTTTTTTTTTTTTTTTTTGAGTTTCAGCATTTAACTGGACAGACATCAATTTAAATTTAATTCTAGTTACTCCTGTAACCTAAATGGAACTAAGGATTTAACTCATAACATCTCTTAATTTAAATGACAAAAACATAAATAACCACAATAAATGATTAGTATGATTATATTTATACATTTTTTTAAAGGTATATTTTTTTGTAGGTACGCCAAAAGAATTAATTCTTCGTCAAATTGAATGATTGAGCCATCATTTTGAAGCTTTTCTTTTAGCTTATAGTAGGAAAAATAGTCACTTACTCCCGAAATTTCGGGAAAAAAATTATGATAAAAAAGAAAACTTAATTTGCGAATAACTAAAAAAACTATACGTTATTTTATATATAATCATTTTATTGTTGATTACACCCATGATTATTTGAATAAATACTATATTCCCTACAAAACCGAAAAAATAATCCTGAAATCCATTAGAATTTTGTCCGATTAGATTTGTTTATTATTATTTCGGTTCATATTCCTTAAGAGAGCTATACCCATTTATTGAGCAATAACTATACATTTGGCATACAGCTATAGTGTAAGTACAATTTTAAACAATTTGTACTGGCTAAAGGAGCAAGGTGGCTTCAATTATTTTTTTAAGGAGGAACAAGTTGAGATTTATATTTCGCGCCTCCAAAAATCCATATTTTTCATCAAACGTTATTTGTTACTAACCTAGTTTTTATAAACAATACATTTTATTTATTGGTGCAAACCTATGATTATTTAGAAGATTACTAAAGCCTCTAAGAATCTCCACAAATAATAATTATTACTGACACCATTTTTGGAACTGTTGCATGAATCTGTGTTAATCATGAACAAAAAAAAAATGTATGGTACTAAAGGCGGTTACGGTTGGCATACAATTATTGAACCCGTTTCTAACCATTTAGTAATATTTAACAAAAATAGTAAATTAAATCATTTCTTGAATTAATTTACTTTATATACAGTAAAAAACATTATGTTTCCGGGAAAAAGGTTTTATTACACTATAAAACGACTAGCTATAAGATGGGCTAGCCTAGATAAACGTGCATTTCTGCCCTAATTGCCAATAAAAACGAGATAAACTAACCGATAATCCTTAAAAGACTTCAGCTGATATCTCGATGAAGTTTCGAGACCTTAAGAACTAAACTCCTCCAGCTGCCCGGCAAAGATTAGCTGGTGCCCCAACATCAGCGATCCCCCAAGACGGAACACAATGGAAAAAAAAAACAGTTTAGGACTGGAAGCTCCAGCAGCACCATTACCAACAGATTAGTGATAATTAAAGAACCAATTTGTTATTGGCTATTAGGATTAACTGTTAATTTATTGGCTGCGGTAATTTCCTGTGTAGATAGTCCTATCTGGAGGAATTAATCAGCACTATCTGCCTCACGTTTTACTGCCGGGTCAAGGAAATAAGAAGCCCCTAAAAGTGGAGAAAGATAAGAGAGTAGCGGTAAAGGAGGTGCTAATGAAGGACGTGTCATGTGTTTTAATAATATATATATATATATATATATATAGCAATTTGAAACAAAATATTTTTGCTTTATCTGAAAGATAACTAATATAGTCGGTTTATTGCAAAATTTTAAGTGTTAATTTATCACTGATTGATTAAATTTACAAGGATTTTGAATAATAAAAAAATTCAAAAAGCAAATTCAAAAAGTGTAAATTGAAGAAATATTAGATTACAAGAAAACAATCCGCATACAATCATCATCTATTTAATATAATAAAAAAAAAAATTAAAAAGTTAAATATTTATAAACGAGTGGTATAATTATTATGCTAGTGTATATTGTACGATTTATTATATTTATAAAAGATAACGATATAATCATTTAAAAAAAAATAATATACATGTTATGAACTTTATAATGACATTAATTTGCCTGATGATAAATGAGAGAGCTAAACCATATACAAAGAGCTGCTGACAAAAAAAAAAATATTAACTCACTAACATGATCCAAACATGATTTATTAAGACTTACTAAAGTAATAAAATCATGTTATAAAGTCCTTTCTACTGCTACATTATACCGGCGGGTGTTAACTGCCCTCAAAGGCTATTCGTAACTGCCGTAGGTTATATAAAACTAGCTTATGTTAATAGATCACTTTATATGGCGCTAGGGAACTGTGGCCATTGTATGTAACCTGGGATAAGGAAAATGTATTTGTTGTAGAAAGAAACATAATTTATCCCTCGCTTGTACGATTATGTTAATTCACAGCTAAATATTGCAAGCTAGTGACCCTAAATCAAGAAAAATAAACTCCCCTCATAACATACAACAATTGACATCTAAATTAGAAACCTGAATTGATGATCTCAACGAAATAAGAAATATGAAACCTCATCAAAATAATATCGATCCAAACTAAAGAAGGAAGCTATAAGTTATTTAAAGTTTATTTGCTTCTAAAAAGGTGTCTTCTATATAGATATAGAAGTATTTTCCATTTTTATAAATTAATCTATTAAAATTTTTTCTTCATAACACTACAAATATATATGTTCCAATTTGTAATAATATGAAATAATTCTACTGGTAAAACATATATAATTTTTTTTTTTTTTAATTCCTCATATTTTCTCAAAATGATATCATAATTACATCCTCTAAAACGACTGTTTATTTATAGAACACGGATTCCTAAGAACTTCCACAATACTAGTCCCTTTGTAGTTATTTAAAAAATCAACATTTTAAACATTACATTCAAAAATAAAACACTGAACATAATAACACACGATGAACTCGCTGAAATATTGAATGATTTATGTTCCCAGCGTGAACAGACCATGAAATAAATATAGACATAGTTTGTAATATTATAAATGATATATTTCAGATATATACACTAATTGGACATGAAAAGATACAAACTTCAAGAAAATTTATCCAGTTCAGGAGAAATAGAAGATTATCATAAGACACTAGAAGTAGATTTTTAAGAATTTCGGGGATCAGGAAAAAAATTTGTCCTAAACTCAAATTCTATACACAAATGAAACACCAGAAATTTTCATAAATACAACATTTAGTACTGTGTATAAATGTTGTTATTACTAAATTTATCACCATAAAATGTTTAAATAGAAGGTACTCCATATTAGTGTGATAGATACAGATAAAAAAATATTGTAGAAGTTTTGAGATGAATTACCATACAAATAAGAAACCTTATTTTATTGAGGACCGACGTTTCGGCCTGTTTTTGAGGACTTCATCAGGGCCAAGAAAAAAACAAGACTACAACTACTGAGAAAACAATAAAAGAAGATTTAAAAAACAGAATATAAATGTTAATAGTAAACTAAATATGAATGAATTAACAATGACTAATCTTAATTATCCGACCACGGCCATTAGGAGGAATATGTGTTCGGGTTTTCCGGTAAAAGTTTATTTACGAGTTTTCGAGCGAACGGTTGGACCGATTTTTAAGTTCAATGTTTCATGTAAGATTCCGTGGGTGTTATGAAACAAAGTCGGTTTAAAACACTATAAGAGCACTCAATAAAATCTATTTAACCTACAAAAGGGAAAGTAACGCTTTTTTTAAGAGAACGGCTGTCCGGTGAGTGTTTTGAAGTCATATGAGCACCCAAAAACATTGACACATTATAGGAAAAAATGTTTTTAATCCGTCCGTTAAAAGT
The DNA here is from genome assembly GCA_928085145.1 of Nezara viridula. NCBI lineage: Eukaryota > Metazoa > Arthropoda > Insecta > Hemiptera > Pentatomidae > Nezara > Nezara viridula. Next base: position 48,269,418 of record OV725077.1, on the reverse strand, counting down.
TATAATAAAAGTTAGATGGTTCAAAATAATCAGTGAAATATTTTTCTTGTTTAAATAGATATAATACCTGGTTCCATTTTTTCAGGCATTTCAAACATCACATATACCAACGATTTTTTTTTTATATTCAATTTCGTTTCTTTATTATAACGCAATTGCTACATTTTAGTGAAATATACCTGCGATTTCTTTTAGTGATCAACAGATACACCTTAAAGATGCCATCACTCACTCTTGCACCGACCGTTTTCTTTTCGTATCCTCGTGTTTCTGACAACGGACAACACAGAAGCAGAGGTCACTGACTTCCGTGGGCGAATGTGTGGGTCGCAGGAGATAGGATCAGACGGATTAATTCCTGCTCTTCTAGTTTTATTTCAGTACGACCGGTCTAGCAGAAATAGAGGAGTTGTTCAGTAGCAGATGTCTGAGGGTAAGGTTGGTTCTGGAGGGACTAAAAAAGCCCATGACAAGGTGTAGGAAGGGCTCCAAGATACATATCGCAGGAAACGAGGGAATACTTGGAGGAAGCAAGAACAAATCATGGAAAGAAATCGTGGTTATTAGAAATGAATGATGTCGACTTGACAAGGCTTTATATAGTAAAATAGTAAAAATAAATCTTCTTATAATATTTATAATTTTCTATTAGATGAAGTAAATTAATAATAATAAAAAAAAAAGGTTGCAAAAGTGGGTTCGGATCATCCCTAACAATGGGAGCAGTTACCTACTAATAATAATACTAAATAAGTAATTTAATGATCCAATTATTAAAGTAAATTTTGTAGGGTATAAGGAAAAATCTACTTCCAATCTAAATACTATAAAAACATTGGTAAATTATGATTAAGGGCGGATATAATTTAATTAAGTAGATATTTTTAATTCCTGTTCTTAAGTTATAAACATTTAACATGTTGTCTGGTGCATATTTGAGTTTAAATGATTTACTTCTTTTAAATAAAATTTGTTTTAGCCATAAAAAAATATATATAAAAACATATATATGTATGTGTGAGTAGACGGGTGCGTGGGTCTGTGTATATTATACAAAATATCAATTTATTTATTCACTGAGAAACATTTAAATTAAATCATTTTAATTAATTTCTTTCCGTGAAATTTTCACAATCACCTGAGTGGGTCACCGATTACAATAAATTTTTTTTATTACTCCAAATTGAAAAATATTAGACCCGTGTCCCGGGATGGGTTCCAATGGGCCTTAGAACTCGAGATTAAAACTATTATATTCGTATAATTTAAAATATATTTATAAATATAACAATTTTTTTTTTTTTTTATAGAAATAGATAGAAAAATAACTTTATTCTGGGAAACAGTCCCTTGAGAATAACAGAATAGAGCAAAAGTAATATATTACATCTGGCCAAAATAAAATCAATCGAAAAAAAAAGAAATAATGTAAAAAAAAAATATAAGGTAAAAATTCTATATACAAAACAAACTAAACTATATACAAAACCATAATACTATGAGAAGACACTTAAAGCTGTTTGCTCTTATAGACCAGTATACACTTTTACGAAAAAAATAAAGTTTTTGTCTTTTCTCTGCACAATATACCAATTAATTTCTTTTTTTGTGGAAATGCATGTGTTAGTTCAAAAAAAAAAATAAAAATAAAAACTTATTGCTGATAATATTAAACTAGTTCAAATGTATTAGGAATGACAAAAAAACAAAAGACACATCAAGTAAAGTACGGTATATTTTTTTTTTAATGAAAAATGAAGATTCGTTTTTATTATATTTTAGAAAGCTTAAATGCAACTTCTGATAGAAACAACAGATTTTAAGACTTGTTTTTCTTACAGGATATTTTTTTTTCCTACCGTTAACTAAATCTTTCATAACTTCTCAGTATTTTCTCTAAATTCAAAATTACTACAACCATTGAAATATTATACCTCTCATTTAATCCATTTCAAAATCTTTTAAATTTAATGTTTTTATAAGACAAAAATTTTTAAAATAAATTTATAAAAAGTAATTTATAAAATAGTATTTTTGATGACGAAAATAGAATGATTTCGGAAGTCAAGAGTCAAGAGGCGTTAACAAAAAAAAAAAAAAAAGACGAAAATCAATTCTATTACAGAACAATTACCCTTAATTATTCAGAGAAAAATTATGACTCAATAATAACTTTAAATTTCTCTTATAAATAATAATAATAAATAAATAAATAACTTATTTTTAAATTCCCAGATTGAAAATATACCTTCAAATATTTACCCTTTTAACTCTTGTTTTTTTTATTATTTTACAACAGTCCATGACAGTAATAACATCAAATCTATCAGGGAAAATAACAATCAACCAAATGAAATCTGAAAAATGCTATCAAACCATTATAGAAACTCTTATATATAACATATTTTTATATATAATATAAAAATCAATTTTCAAAAATATAAGTTAAAACATATCCTAATATTGTTGTAACGTAACATAATATTTAAACCTGAGAAATAGGACAACTTCCTCTAGTTAATCCTAAAACTAATGATCGGTTTACCGGTCATACATAATTTATCGTAAAGATCGGGAATACATAATTTATTACTCCCTGATTTCCTCATCTTGGAAATATATCTAATACAGGAGTCTCCAAATATTTTTTCTTGCGGATCACATTGTATTCTCCGTCCAGTACCACGGGCAATATTTAGTGATTATAAATAGTAATAGTAATATAAGAAGTTTTGATATTGATTGGCTAATCCAGCAATCTTAATATCACTTTTTTCTTTTAAATCAAACCATAAGCTTTATTTAAATTTCTCTAGAAATGCATTAAAACTTATTGACAGGGCCTAAAAAGGATACTCTTATCATGGAAAAGTTTAATTATTAATTAAGAAAATGTACGTTATCTTAAATAAAATGAACCCTGTCTACCATTCCAAAGTCATTGGTTTAAAAACTACTAGGCTAGACAACTAAAGATCAAAAAGGGCGTATTGTTGCAAAAGCTTTGGTTGAAGTTTGGTAGAATAAAAACGAATCTTCATTTTTCATTTAAAAAAAAAAACCGTACTTTACTTGATGTGTCTTTAGTTTTTTTGTCATTGCTAATACATTTGAACTAGTTTAATATTATCAGCAATAAGTTTTTTTCTATTTTTTTTTTTTAAACAAACACATGCATTCCCACAAAAAAAGAAATCAATTGGTATATTGTGCAAAGAAAAGACGAAAACAAAAATTGTTATATTTATGAATATATTTTAAATTATATGAATATAATAGTTTTAATCTCGAGTTCTAAGGCCCGTTGGAATCCATCCAGGGACACGGGTCTAATATTTTTCAATTTGGAATAATAAAAAAAATTTATTGTAATCGGTGACCCACTCAGGTTATCGTGAAAATTTCACGGAAAGTAATTAATTAAAATGATTTAATTTAAATTTTTCTCAGTGAATAAATAAATTGATATTTTGTATAATATACACAGACCCACTCACTCGTCTACTCACATATACATATATATATATATGTATATATGTATTAAAAATATACATCATCAGGGCAGAAAAATAAGATCATGTATGTGCAGAAATAAATGAAAGAAAAAAAAAATACTATAAACATCTCGCGCCATCCAAAAACATACTAAAGGAAACAAGATAGGAAGGTTATATACAACAGCTGATTAGTATGAATACAGGAAAAATGATACTCATATTTGAAATATAATATTACAAAAATGTGTAAATAAATAAAGCCATACGTCAATAGTTAACTTGCCAAAATTTCACCCATTCAGACATCATCAGGGCTGAGAAAAAGATAACATATGTGCACAAAGAAAAGAAAGCGGAAAAAGAAATTTGCTATTGATAGCTCACGCCATCCAAAAACATACTGAAGAAACAGAAGAGGAAGGTTTTTTTTTTTTGTATTATTATATCTCAAGAAAGAGTAAGCAAGCATGTAAAAAAAATATGTTAATACGGATTACCTTGGGCAAACATTTTTTTTTTTGTTCCATCGGAGATATTTTTTTTTCACTTATAACTTCTGAACAGTGCATTAAAGCGAAAAAATAATGTTAAATTTTTAACAATCCAAGCTATCAAGCCATGAGTCTCTAACATGCAAGTAAAGACTTAACTTAACAACGTTTCGCCAATTCATGCATCATCAGGGCTGAAAAACAAGATTACATATGTGCACATATGACTTCTCACGCTATCCAAAAACCTACTGGAGAGGAAGGTTATATAAAACAGCTGATTAGCATGATATACAGAAAAATAAAAAAAATATTACTCAAACTTGAAATATACAATAATACAAAAAAAAACTTCCTCTTCTGTTTCTTTCAGTATGTTTTGTGTGGCTAAGCTGTCAATAACAATTTTTTTTCTCTCTTTATTTTTTTCTGCATATATGTGATATTTTTTTCTGTCCTGCTTTTTTTTTAATTTACACATGTTTATGTTATTATATTTCAAGTATGAGTATTATTCTTTTATCATTCCTCTATTTATGCTAATCAGCTGTTTTGTATAATCTTCCTCTCCTGTTTCCCTCAGTATGTTTTTGATGGCTTTGTCCTGATCGTGCCTGAATTACAAGCATGTCTCTTCTTAAGCCTTTTTCTTATTTTATTAGTAAAATTTTAAGTCAAATTAGTGCCGCATCTTAATAATTTGGTTAGGTGATTGGGCCAAAAAAGTCTTGTTAATAAAAACGATGTTTTATATCAACATTGATATACCTGAGATATATTTTATAAATGCCATTTTAGTTGTGAAATAAGCTTTCTAAGAAAAAAAAAAAACTCATGTAATAAAATTTTCAGTAAAATACTATTTGAGAGATTTACTTAATTTTATATTGCGTGAGGAATTTTAGAAAAATTATGAAATAACCAACGAAACTTCGGCGGGCCGAAGTTAGGAGACCTCTGGTATAATATAACGGAACTATTAAAGTTATCATTCCATTTTAAATTCATAGTTTTGTTTTTTTAATAACTAACTTACTTTTTTACAATATATAACATAGCCATAATTGAATTTTTAATCAACATTTTTTAAAAAAAATCTGAATAAGAAGGATATTACTTACAAAAAAATACAGAAAAAAAATTAGAAAAAATAGATGTTGCGAGTGTTATCTTACTCGTTCCACTGTGCAATTGATTTTTGCAATAATCGCACCTAAATATAAAAATATATTTTAATTTTAAAAATATATTTAGTTGTCAAAATAGATTCATTTTCATTAACAACACACGGAGACTGGCTACGACCATATTTGGTTTCATAGAGCAGATACTTCATGAGGCCGTGGTATGGCTCGGAAGCGATCCAGGCATGTATGTCCCAACATTTATTCAAATGAAAATAAAAAATAAAATAATTTTATCCTAACATTATTGTAAACAAATATTTAATTCTATATTGTATAATTTTTATTAATTCTTTCTCACCGAATAATAATTCTTAATTTATTCTCTTCAACCCGAGTACTGATCAACTCCTTTTGTTCGAAAACAGGCTTTGAAGTTTAATCATTCCAAACGCTCCCCCTTAATGTTTTTTAATTACTATTGAACTAATCAGGGATTTTCGAAAATAAATAAGGAATAACTCAATTTATCCTTTAAAAAATACTTGGAATATAAGAACATCCTATTTCCTGAAAAATTGTGACCGATGAGTAGTGTTGATTTTAGAAATAAACGATTCTTATGCCTAAAAATAGTGATCTGTATGTGAGGAAGATACTTTATAGAGATATTTTAATTCAAATCGCTGAATAAGAAAAAAAAATATGATAAAACCTCAAAAATATAATAGGGTAAGTTATATGTTGAAGAAGGGGATAAAGCATCTCTGAACATTCAAAGAGTAATAAAAAAATATAAACAGTTTTTTTATTATTTTATTTTTCGCTATGGACTGTAAAAGTAGAGAAGAAGAAATAAATGTATATTAAGAAATATTATGAGGTAGCAGTATTATGGAACTGGATAATAACAAAATGAACCTCAGTACTTCGGAACATAGTTCAGTCTTTGAACACACCTAAACACTCAAGTCAATTTCGAATCGAGGGAATTCGCTACAACCCAATAAAGTCCGATCCTGGAAAATCCCCAGAGACTTCCTCCTTCTCATTGGTTGATGCCGAAAGTAATTAACCGCCAATGAGTGCACCCCCAACCGAGGACAAGACGGAAGATATCAATCGCGTCAAAGCGGTTGAACCCTTGTTGAATATGGAACAGTCCTATCACCGCAGCTTTTATTAACTTCAGCCGGTTGGGGGAGGTTTTTGTGTTGTAAGGAGCCCTGTCATTGGCTGAGGTATCCGACATTGGCCTGAAGTGAAAGGGATTTTAGGGGCTTATTGGACTACAAGGGTTCCGAAGAAGATAACAACATTATAAGTAATAATATACATTACCCCGTCAGAATTGTCAAGAACATTTAAATTTTTAAAAAATACTGTTTTATTGTATTCCAATATAATTATTAGTTTTTATGTTTAAGTTTGGAGGTGCTAAATGGCCATAAAAACAAGATAGGACTATAACATGATTTAAAATAAGAGTAGTATCATTTATTGAAGGATATCAATCCCAAATTTATCACTTCGATTAAATTGGTAACCCGTTCATTTGAGTAATTACTATCATTCCAAACAATGTAATGCATCCTTGGAGGTTGTCGCATCCGCTTAACATAAAAGAAGCTAAATTTGGACTGAATGAGTGTTGGTACCTGTGTGTCATGGGAACAATTGCAAGTGTCACTAAAAGACCAAAACCACAACCACTGCTGGAGTTGAAGTAGTTTAACCCTGAAGTTTAACTAAAATGGAAATTTAGATACTTGCAATGCTGGTACTAAAGCTCCAAGATTTTATCATTAGGAATACTTAAGGTTCCTAAAACTCATTCAGATTAATAACTAATCTTATTAAAATTTTACAGTACGACACATGTTAAAAATAAAATAAAAATAACGTTTTTACTATTCTGGTTATTATTTAGCAATTGTTTATGTATTTTTTACAATCAATATTAATCGATTACAAAACATAATTAAATTTATTTTTAAATTAGATCAAAATATTTTTTATCCGCATACAACACAAAATTAGTATTTCGTACCAATACTATAAATCGTATTGATTAATGTCTAACAAAAATACCATTTGCTTTTCGTTATAATTTGTTAATATGAGCCTTGTTGCTATTCTATTTACAGTTTAGCAACAATTTATTTATTTTATTTTAAAGATCTAATTGAATTTGTTATAAATTAGGGAAAGATTTTAAAGTATCAATTTCATGAAATTCTTTTACAATCAATTCCCCTACATAAAACACAAAATTGATATTTCAAGATATTTTAATAACAACACTTCAAGTCATATTGATTAATATGCCTTGCAAAACCACTATTCGTTTTATGTTATAAGTTTCCTTGTTTTATAGTAAATACTACAGGCGGGAAATCTTTTAGGTAGCGGTAATGGAGAATGCAATAATTATTAATATTTTACTGTTAATATTTTTTTATTTATCACTAAATACACACACTCAACTTCATTCTATTAATTTTCAAATTTTCATAAATTAAATATAATTAAGTCTAGGGCTAGATTAATAAATATAAGGCAAAACGTTTGGAGGATGCTCGGGGAGGCATAGAGGCCGTATGTTCCTCACCTATGGTATATACTATTGTATAGGGTGTCCCGAAATTAACGCAAGATTTAAATTAAATATAAAACATAGTTTTTCTACTTTTGTTTTCTTTTTCTTTGTCAATTTAACAGCTGGTAGTTTAAGGTTAGTAAAAATTGAGCGTTATACAAGTGAGCGAACAACGTGTTTTCATGTTGATGATTCTTGCGTTCGAAAATTTCGTACAAAATATGGTCGGAATAGTGATTTAACTTCATCAACCGTAAAGAAAGTGATTGAGGAATTCAAGCAGACTGAATCAATTGATGATGCTAAACACTCAGTGATGTTGACCAATATTTTAAAAATAATGCAAGTCTTGCGGCCACTTGTTTTGCTTCTATATTGATATTTGAACGGCTTGTTTTTGGATGACCAGTGTGTTTAACATCACCAATTGATCCAGTCTGCTTGAATTCCTCAATCACTCTCTTTACGGTTGACGAAGTCAATCACTTAAATCACTATTCCGACCATATTCTGTACGAAATTTTCGAACTGTGGTCGCAAGAATCATTTTTTGTAAAAACATTGTCAAAAAATGAAAACAGATTGTTCACTCGTATAACGCTTAAAAAAGAAAAAGAAAACAAAAGAAGAAAGAACTGTGTTCTATACTTAATTTAAATCTTGCATTAATTTTAGGACACCATATATACATCGATGTGGCTTAGTACCAATATGTTATACGATATTTTCAACTTCTTGTTTTTAAGGGAACGTTTTGAATTATTGTGAATTTGCAACTATAAACTCTAAGGAGTTTTCTCTTTCTTGCTTTATGACGTCCGTTTAATTAAAATATTCTTGAATAAACGGATCCGTACACCTAGTTACCAAGATATTTAATTTCGATGATACAGAAGCTCATGCAAGGAAAGACCGAAAATGTAGTGTCAAACCAGAGCTATAGTGCAATTTAAGCTCGTTTCTTGTCGAATGTTTTTCTATCCTTGACAATAAAAAAAAAAAAAGATCAGCTCAATCAAAAGTTTTTTTTTTTTTTTAATTCCCATGTTCTCAGTCTACTAATCAGGACAGGGAACATGGGAACTGAAAAAAATGGCTCCTGATTGAGCAAATCTATTATTTTTTTTTTTTATGTCAAGTGTAGAAAAACATTCGACAAGAAACGAGATGATAATAACAATTATAATTTATATCAAAAGAAGAAACCTCAAGAAGGTCAAACTTGTTGAGACTTATACCAGAAAAAAAACAAAAAAACAGATTCTAGGTATTGGAAGTGAATACAATCTCTAACATAAAATGATGTTGATTCGTTTCATGCCAATGAGATTTTAATTCTTGTTTTTTACTCAATACCCGATTAAACAAGAATGAACCGGTAATATTAAGAATATTACTCCTATTTTCCAATAAAAGTGCGTGAAACCAATAAAATAAGTCCTGTAGATAAAACCAAAGCATACTTTGGTTTTTCCTAATTATAAAAACCAAGTCTTTAACAAAAATGTTTGTATATAAACTGATAAAGAATACTAACTTATATCAAATGGAAGAGTTCCTTAATGAATTAAAATGTTCCGATAAGTGCTGCCATCTACAGGCTTTCTTAAAAAATAATTTATAGTGGATTTAAAATTTCTTTTCATTCGCTGATTAACTAAAATCTGAAAAGATCATTTTATCATAAAAGATAAAACTTTCATTCTTATTGTAATATTAAGAAAAAAAACACATCAACTTTATCAGTAATTTCACTTATATGATATCAAAGATATTGTAACTATGTTTTATAAGATAAATAATGAAAAATATTCTGAAGCAATCACTGAGAAATGTACTTAATTTCTTAAAAATATCTTGATTACGAATCAATTTTTTTTTTTTTTTTCAAAAGTATATTGAAAACAAAAATAAAATCAATGGAACAATATAACTTAACAGATTATTCGATTCTATTAACAGCAAGGACAAGTATATTATTTTTATTTTACCCTTCTTCTATTATATCATAATAATAATATTGAATCGATTTATATAATATGATATTTTTAATATTTGGTAATGGAAATCGATATTTTATTGTTAAGAAATGAATCCAACATTATCGCGAAAACGAAAACAGATTGCTAATTCTAAAATAGATTGCTATAAACCTCTAAAACAAATTGTTAACCCTAATCTATACATCTAAATCCTCTCATAATCGCTGTGCTCAGTAGTTAAGAATACGAATAAATAAATAAATTACATATAATTAAGCGTTTAAATATGATGGTTATATACACACTTTGCTTACCAATCCGGTGTTATTTAACTAATTAAACGAAAGCAAAAATTACATCAGTTCAAACGATATTTGTTGTGGTATAAATACAATATGCTATCTGATAAGGTAAGATTTGGGGTTCGGTGTGAACAACTTTATCTCATGCCTTAAATCGACACCAATATAATTAAAGGATTTTTCTGATACTTTATTTATACTGATTGAAGGCAGTATATTTTTTCAGCGATATTTAATAATTGAGCACTAAAATTTATAAACATTTAATTGTTCAGTTTACAGACATTTGAAAATTAATAGCATTAAGTTGAATATATGTAAATGGGTGTGTGTTTGTGTTAATGCATTAACTTATAAATTCAAATAGAAACAGTAAAATATTTTAAAAAATTGCTACCTCTATTATTGCTGCCTAAACTTACTACAGTTTTTAATGATAAAAAAAGGTATTCTATGCTTTATACTAATAAATTTCTTTTGATATTAGAAACTAGATATAATCCATCTTCTCAGGAATCAATTTTCCAAATTAATATAATAATACTATTTTTGGGTTTTAGAAATGTCAGTCTTATTTTGCTGTTATCTTACAGATATCTACATGTTATCTATTTGTATATGTAAACAACCTCACTTACATCTATCTATAACTCAAACGTTAATTTGTGTCTTTATATCATTTTAATTTAAAGGTTCTATACCAATGTAATTTTATTAATTCTTGATCATCATATTATGCCAGACAAATGTCACCAAATTGTTCATTATAATTATTCTAAGAAGACTGAATGTCCAAGAATAAAATTTCATTTCTTTTCTTTCTTCTTTTCTATAACCAGCTATCTATTCCGACGGGCTATAAACAGAATCAAGAAAACGCCAGCTAAATTTAAACTATTAAAAAATAAATCAATATTTAACTAAACGTTTTTTCGTTATATTTTAATAATAATAAATAACTGAAACTATGGGTACTAGTACTGGTAATGGTGGAGGAAATTGTCCGATTTTATTTTAAAAACATCTACGGGCTCGTAGAGATTGCCGCCCGTAACCAAAGTAGTAGTAGTTTTAAGATATTCATCTATTAGGAATTGAGAAAATAAATATTAGCCGGCCGAAAATAGAACTGAATTGACACTGTTTGAAACCGCGTAGACCGTCGGTGATCTCGCCTCAAGGAGGTCGGCCATCACGGCCTCAAATTGGAGTAGTGGGAGCCAGAGAAGGGCAAATACTATTCTGAGTACCGAGTACAAAGTATTTTACTCAAATACTAAACTTTTTTGAGTACCAAAGAATTTAATTACCATTTCAGCTGATTTCAAAAGATTAATTGAAGCAGTGTTGCCCAATTGCGAGACCGAGGCGAGTCTCGGTCTTGTAAACTCATTCTTGGTCATGGTGTTAGTCTTGCTCAAGAGTCTCGAAACAGTCTTACAGTTACTTATTAGCTTATTGCTATAGAGATATTACTGTAGTTTTTTAGAAAAGAGAAACCTAACTAAGCCCGAATGAAAAATTAGAGGAGTTAAATACAAAAGTATATTGGTTATACCAATTATTAACAAAATAGTAACTAAGATTGTCAAGTATTAGGAACTATTTTGCCTTAATTTTTATTTAAAAAACCGATTTTTTTTTTTTTACCAGTCCAGGTCTTTGTCTTGCAAAGTGCAAGACCAAGACCGATTTTGGGCAACACTAAACTGAGTTAGTGATTGAATTCGCATTAGTGATTAAATTTGAGTAAAATACTTGGTACTCTGTAGTCAAAGTCGCATTTGTACATTTCTTCAGTGAGCTAAACACTTTACATACTTTTAAAATAATTACATAAATATAAGAATGGGCATTATATTCACTTGGATATAATTTAATAAGGTATAATATATAATAAGTTGAATTTAAATCATTAATATAACAGTTTCCTTAAGTTATTATATTATTGCAGTGTTTTGAAAAATATTTTTCTTGTTATATGGAATTAGTAATTGCGTAGCTCAATAAGATCATTTAATTACCAGCATTAAATACCGATTTATAATTACTAAAACTAAGTCATACACAGAAAAAAGGCTCAAGCGAATGCCGGTTTTAATCCGGCATTAGATGTTTCACTTTCTTCTTTTTAGACCACAGAACGAAGAGCTTCCCATTCTAGGATGTAGTGGTTGTTTGCAGAATAACCTGCTCATTCTTCCGTTGATGACGTAATAAAATACATTAAATAAAATGTAAACATTTATGTTTTAGAGAAATATACACTCCTTGTAATTTCTCAATATGGCGTCAGCTCAATCTAAGTTTTCTTAAGAACCATTAAGAACCACGGTGTCTTTTAATTAATTGATTTAATATTCGAATCATAAATAATTACAAAATTAACAAGACACCTGTCAAATATGAATGAATTACTTTAATCCTTGCACATCTGTATCCTTAGTTCTCATTTCATATTTACTGGCGGAATTTCCGCATCCTACGCCATATGTCTACCTCAAGGATAGTAACTTACCTTCTAGATTATCTCTTGGGGTCACGTGATACGCCTACGGTAACGCATCCTCCATATTGGAAATTCCAATTTTATACAAAAAAGTAAGGTAAGAGAAAAAAAATTGTCAAAAATATAAATCCACCAATGGAATTAACATGACAAATGGAAGAAGATTAAATCTTTCTAGCTCGCCGATTTAGAATATTGACAAGAGACTTCCTTAATTGTTATAACTTGTTTGCTATTGTATCAAATTAGTTTTGGTTTCAATCGTTTCTTTTTTAAAGTATTTAAATTTATTTTTGTTTCAATTTTTTTTTTTTTTTAATATTGTACTCATACTTTTCTTGTGATAACTCAAAGTTAGTAGCCTAATACATTTTATCAATTAAAAAAATGTGATGGAATGTCTACATTAAGACGAAGTATAGTGTCTCCAAAGGAAATAGATTGAATTATCGTCAGTGGAGATTTGCGGAAATGTTTATATCACTGTTATGTTATTTTATTATGGTACAATAAAAACAAAGAATTCAACTAAGAGAAAAAAAAGTAATACTCCCTTTCATACTGCAATAAAACTGGCGCATAAGGTTATATGCCTTTTTATATCTTTTTAGAGCATTGACACCAGTTGCATCCGACCACCTCCAAGTGCATACTATATTGATATACAGCTAAATCGAGGCAATAAAACATATCAACTTACTAAACGAATCTGGGAAAAATGACAAACATAAATAAAATAGTTAAACACGCCACACACGAAAAAAATATCCAAAGAGGTAGGAGTAATGGGAGAAAAAAAAGTAACAGTCAAAGTAACCTTCCCATATAGAAACCATACCTGTGATAATGTTATGAAAATCTGTGACTTATATAAAAAAAAAAAAAAACTTAACTACTATTAAGTATTACAAAAATATGATTGAATCAATTTTTTTAATTAAAAAATAATTTTGAAACAAATATGGTCCTTTTGAAAATTATTCTTTGTATTTTTAAAAATGGTAGAAAATAGCAATGATAGATAATCTAGAAAGGGTATAGGCGAAACACGAAATTAAAAAAGAAAACAAATAGTACCCGATCTGAAAATAATTTACTTAAGAATTTACTTACAGTTTATCGCTTTGTCATTTTTAACATTAGATTTAAAAAAAAAAAAAATATGATTCCCTATTCCCCAACACTGTCACTACACATCACTGCACTGAACACACAATCATAGAGAAGGTATACGGGGTGAGGCTTGTTTGGATTTAAATATGCGCGGGAAAAGATGGCGACGGTGACGTCACGGGGAGCCCTCGAGCCGAAGAGAGTGGTACGGAGGCCCGAACTGGAATGGCACAAGGCTCCCTCCGAAGCCCAATTTTATATGTAAGTCACAAGAGAGACTCGGCGGCGGAGGAAAGAGGAGAAGTGGTGGGAGAACCCTCTTTTTTTCTATATATATTCTGTATTATTATTCATCTCCCCGAGCCCCGGCTCATCTGCAAGTCGTATAACAGAGCTAATTATCAAGTTAATATGGCCATTCTATATGGGGGAGTGGCCTAGAGGGGGGTGGGGCTACATTGATATTATAAGTTGCTTCAATCGCTGTATTCATTTGTAAACTTAACCAGGGCAGGGTTCCTCTTTTCTCGTCCCTTGGCTTATGCCTCATGTAAGTTTCATACAATTTAAACTGCTCCTTCTCCTCCACCGTAGCGACTAACATTTGAAGGATTATGCCGCCGGCACACCTTGTGTATTAATTAGACGCTAAACTACGGCCCGTTCCGTATATATTTACATACTATCGAGCCAGAATTTCCGGATCTCAAAAAGGATTTTTTTTTCTGCCGATTGAGGATGCAGAGAATGCTACGGGATGTCCTCTACGAGTTTATTGTCACGGTGCCGGTAAAAGTGTCACAGGTTTTTATTATTAAAGGCCCGAAAAGACTTGCATCAATCATCGCTCTGATCCATCACTCCATTGTGAGCCCCTCGAAGGAAAACTACCATTACTTATGCATTCTACTTCTGAGAGGCACGGTCGGACCCACGGAATAATAATACACTCTACATTAATATATGGGCGGAGGAGAGGAGCTGAATCTGAATTTAAAATGTAACGATGATGCATAAATGTATGTGCCGAGACGCACTGGATATGGGTCACGGGCATGCGCGGAGGCCCTGATAGGCGGTACCCTGCGCCTGCGCATTCTATTCTATCCTATCCTCCTCTCTGTTTAATTGCTTTCTTCGCCCATCAATCCTCTCTTCTTCCTCGGAGGAGGATATCGTGGCCGGGCTAAAGGAGGAAATCGATAGACCAGTCCTCCGCCAGGCTGGTTGAGAGTGGCCTGTAAGCTAAGTAACCGAGATTCAACTACAAATCTTCTGATAACAATGATAATAATAAAAATCTTCAATGCTGACTAAAATTATTGAATAATGATTGAAATTAAAAAATATCAAGTTAACAACCCTTAATTAAAGTAAAAGAAACATCTTTAAGGTAAAATATTTGATCCGCTTACACCCTAAACTTTGAAGATTATTCACGAAACAAGATATGTTAAGTCAAAATCATAAAAATGTCAAATTCTTCTAATCTTGAGAAAGAAAAAAGTGATATTTTAAATAAGAAAAAAAAAAAGAATTATGTTTGTGAGATGTTTTTGTTGGTGCCATCTCTTCACGAGAAAATTGTTGATTTGATTACGAAATTTGTAGATTATTTCAATCTACCATAGGTCACCTAAAAAATAGAACGTAAAGCTGGAGTTATCAAACTATATTTGATTTTTATTTTATTTATCAAAGAATCAGATGAATAGACCTGATAGGTAATGGGGGTCTGTCATTAAATGGTTACTAACTTCTTAGCTGCAGCCGGTCATCGGATGGAAGTTGAGTACGTTAAGACAAAGATGTATGACACACACAGAACTCTAAAACCTCGGGTGTGTAGTTTTTAAAATGGTATAGGCTTAGAATTAAGTAATCCTATTTTATTTTATTTGACGTGTTCTAATCATTGTGTTAATGATGGATCCTTTGGTTTTGGGTACAATGGACTGCTCCAATCTGGTCAAGAGATTCACCACTATTACCTTAACTATCATGACTTAAAGAGAACAGACACACAATATAGCTTTTCAGAACTTACATCGGTAATTGAAAACCGTTTGTTCGAGCTTATAAGAAAATATAACATCCATTAATAATTAAGTATTAAAGAAAGAAACTAAGGTGTGTGATTTAGCCCACAAGATAGAAGTGAAAATATCAACAAGACGAGATTAATAATGTGTAATACAAATTATAAATAATAGCCCATTACAGAGAAGATAGAATGCTGAACAATCCCCTAACAATCTGAGATATTTTAATACATATCTTCAATAAAACTCGTTATCATTTGGTTTTCGACACTATTTTTTTCCTTTTCGCCTCCCTTACACGTGTCGCGTTAAGATACAATTTTGAATAATAGCCTATTAGAGAGAGAGGACGAATTTTGAACAATTCCCTCGCTTACAGTATGGAGGTCCGATTTTTAATTAATTTCTGAGATATTTTAATCCAAGCAAAAACATTTCAATTAGCCAACTCCAGCCGACTTTACCCGAGCGTTACGGATCGAAAATCTGACGGTTCAATCTAATTCACTCTCCACAAAAAAGTGCAAAACGTGCCTAAAGAAGTTTTCACTTCAAAAAGTCAATATCATATTAGATAAAAAATCAAAAAACGGTTACATAAATTATACAATCTCCCTTTATGTTTTTCGGATAACCGTGGTATGTATTGCCATTTCATACAGATAGAATTAACAAGGATTCTAAAGCAAAATTAAATTAAAGATATAAATAAATTAAATAGACCAGAGTAAACAACTTTTTTTCTACAATATATTCATACTCCTTAAAAACTCTTTAAGACTAAAATTTATCGATTTCATGAGAACATTTTATAAATTACTTCTAAATGTGACACAGAATCCGCTAAATAAGAGATCTAAAAACAAATATAAAAACTGAATAACAATTTTATAATAATTTTAATTAAGGATCGGCCTATAGTATATTTTAATTTTTTTTTTTTTATACATTTGTTTGCACCTCTCAATTTGATTTTTCGAATACCCCAACCTTTTTTTTTTTTATTATTATTATTATTATTATTATTATTATTTTTTTTTTGTCATTCCCTTCCTCGCCGTTAAGGTTATACGGGATTTTCCCGGGCCAGGGAGTGTGGGCGGGGATTTAAAAGACTCCCCAGGCACCGGGACGCGAACTCGTGACTATTTTTATATCTTTGATTCATATGTCAGGTTGCCGGGCAACGGCGGTGCAGTACACACGCTTTAGCCCATTCGGCCACCCCGCCCAAGAATACTCCAACCTGATTTACAATGTGCAATCAGCTCTCTCTGTAGGAAATGCTGACATATCAGGCATTGGGAAGGACCTACCCAGCAGCACTTCTTCCCTAGCTTGATTCCATTACTTCGGTTGTTTAAGGAAGATTATTTCCTTAATCCATTCCTTCATCCTTCATCCATCTCCGTTTTTGTTGAGGTTTGTAAGTTATAGCCATGCCCCATATCAAACTGTTGATATGTCCGTTTAAATTATAAAATCGTTGGGGAAAAGCCATTATATGTTGGTCAACTGTTGATAGATGGAGGTCAGTATGTAGTTTTGTTAGTCACGTACCACCAAGGTGATTTTGATATGAACCTTATTAATTTTGATTGGAGGGTTTGAAGTTTTGATAAGTGGGTCTACTTGGCGTAACCATATATCTGCGATGAGTATGGCCACACTGGTTTAAGTAAGTAAGTATATATATTCAGTACCTGGCCCAGTTTTAAGTTTGCATGACTAATGATACTCTCATAGTTTTAAGTTGGTGCTGCAACGGTACTATTATCTGCGTCACATAGACAGAAATACCGAGTTTAGATCGTGGTGTAAGATGAG
This sequence comes from Nezara viridula, assembly GCA_928085145.1. Taxonomy (NCBI): domain Eukaryota; kingdom Metazoa; phylum Arthropoda; class Insecta; order Hemiptera; family Pentatomidae; genus Nezara; species Nezara viridula. The sequence goes on along the minus strand of OV725077.1, from coordinate 48,251,932 downwards.
TTTCCGTTATCAGGGCTAGGTTTATGTGCTTTGCATGAAGATATACGACCAGTTCACCTCAGCGTTGTGTCAGTCTATTTTCATTAAACAGAAGTATGGACAAAGAACCCAAAATCATCTGATTAGTGACCATTCTGTGAATACACGGATTGGTTCACCTGTGCAAGCGGTTGGAGGAGACTAAAAATAGATTGGATGACTGAATCCAACTATTGAGTAATTGAAACAATAATGATTGGGCATCATTTTTAGCTTAAGATGGCTGATGAGTAGTTTTCCGTCACACATCTGCTATTTTGGTGGTTCCTATTGCTGAGCTAGTAAATGCTTCTGCAAAGCATTCTTTTGTATGGCTGCTGAAGAGTGGGTAATTATTCGAAACATATCGGATGTGGAGATCGAGATCAAGGAGGGGCATTGATTCTTAAAGTCCGTTGTGTCTCCAAATCTTCAAGGACTTGGCATTCTCCGTAGTTTATTGTGTGGTCACCATGATAGTTTGCGCACGTTCCTCGAGTGTCCTTGTCTTCAAAAAATAAACGGTTTAGTAGCTTAAGCCGCATTTAACATAGCGAGGGGGATGGTTACAATATGATTTTGTACAACCATATTGTTGGCATCCTATGAACTGTGGTGTTATCCATTTTTTCGGGGCTCTTTAACAACTATTTTCGTATGGAAAGTTATTACATTCCACAATTTTATCGAGCACTGGAAAAGTCAATAAAAAACATAGGTGGATGTATCTTAAAACAAGAAATGAGGTTTTTTATATTTATGTATCCTCTTCATCTTCATATCCGAGTTCTTTTCAATCTGTTCGCCTACTCGGTAATTGATACCTATAACCTTTAATAGTAGTTTTCAAAAAAATCAATTTTTAGTAGTATTTTGTTTCAGAAATGAAAATAATGCTTTGTTATTATATAGGTATAACTAATATATATAAAAAATAAATAAATATGTGTATATATATACATAAAAACAAAATACCGTTAAAAATTGATTTGAAATACACCTATTCTTCTCTTTTACCTTTCCCCAGACTTTTCCTATTTCTATCCTGTCATTAACTATTGCTTGTGTCAGTTGCTTATCGGGTACAGTCTCCCTCCAATCCCGTCTCCGTATGTTTACACCACATAACACCTCGACCGGTGAAAACCCCGTGATTGAATGAATGGAATGGCTGTATGCTGCTACTGCTTTTCTCATAGCTGTATCTATTTCTAGAACAAATTTTCTTGATATACTCGTAAATGATCACATAGGGTACTGTGTAGCCTCCCAATACCCCCTCTGCTCTTGGGGTGCCCAGGTGTGTTGAAATGTCACGCTATGTCAATCTGTTCGCCTACTCGGTAATTGATACCTATAACCTTTAATAGTAGTTTTCAGAAAAAAAATCAATTTTTAGTAGCATTTTGTTTCAGAAATGAAAATAATGCTTTGTTATTATATAGGTATAACTAATATATATAAAAAATAAATAAATATGTGTATATATATATACATAAAAACAAAATACCATTAAAAATTGATTTGAAATACATCTAATCTTCTCTTTTATCTTTCCCCAGACTTTTCCTATTTCTATCCTGTCATTAACTATTGCTCGTGTCAGTTGCTTATCGGGTACAGTCTCCCTCCAATCCCCTCTCCGTATGTTTACACCACATAACACCTCGACCGGTGAAAACCCCGTGATTGAATGAATGGAATGGCTGTATGCTGCTACTGCTTTTCTCATAGCTGTATCTATTTCTAGAACAAATTTTCTTGATATACTCGTAAATGATCACATAGGGTACTGTGTAGCCTCCCAATATCCCCTCTGCTCTTGGGGTGCCCAGGTGTGTTGAAATGTCAAGTTATGTCAAGTCTTTTCGATACCTCCCTTACTGTAGCACTGTCGAATTCTCTCTGTCTGTCCGATGTTATCATATTGGGCACTCCTTAAACTGGGCGTAATTTTGAAGAGCTCCCACAACAGCCTCTGAAGATCTCTCCTGTACCCGGTAAGCCATCGCAAGGTCTATCATAGTTACCCATTTAAATCATCTCCACGTAAAGGTATCAATTAGTAAATCCTTCAATGGCACGTCTGCGGTGGTTGTTTCTTCCTGTTGTCCTTGTGGAGGATGTCTATCATACTTTGTGCGTGCACACACCTCACATGATCCTGACTTCCCCTTTCACTCCTGCCCAGAAATATCTTCTGCATAGTGGTTACTTGTTACGTACACCCCACGATGATTGGTCTTGCCTTGTTGGTACGCCAGCGTTATTTCCTTTTGACGTTCCGCATCCATCACCGTTTCTACCGAATACTTGCAACAAATGAAAGTCTAGTCCTTTCCTTTTTTTACGGATTTCCCTATTCTTTTTATCTTCCCCCATATCGTGGCATTCCCCACACAGAGGTAATGCGTTTTCCCTTCCTCGGACGCATCCTTCAGAGCCTTGCAGATTTTCTCTTCGCGTGTAGTAATCTTATTCTTACCACATTGACTGTAATCTGTTTTCAATAAGCCCGGTGTTCTCGTTTTTCAGATAACCTGGCGTCGTTTATCGTTAACGTTCTCGTCCATATCATTCGGCCTCTTCGCTCGAGCTCTTCTGTGCCTAGGATTCTTTCCCTTCTTTTATTCCCCCTTTCTCTCGTTTTGCTTCTCCTTCTGGTGTCCATGCACTGAGGATTTGCCGCACATCCCGCGATGATTCCTCTTCTTCTTCACCGATGGCATTTATAGTGATTGCTCTGGACAACCAATCCGCTACAACATTCTTCTTGCCTGGATTAGAGAGAGAAATACTTTATTTAAAGTAGTGCTGCCCTACTACATAGGGTTGCTCGACACACAGCATACTCATCAATCCTTTTATTTGGACATACAAATTCCTTTTCATATACAAACAATATAAATATAATTTCCATATTATACTAGGTTAGGAATAGTTTCCACCAAATAATCCTGTCCAATGACTCTTAATGATTTTCTACCCACAGCAGAGGTCGGTGGTCCGTATGAGCCTTAAATTTTCGTCCGAAAATGTATTGCCTGAAATGTCCCACTGCCCATACTAACCTAGGAATTCCTTTTCCAAAGCGCTGTACATCGCCTCCGTTTCCGTGAGCCGCCTACTTGCAACACCACCGGTTGTTTGCCTTTGGTTCCTTCCTGAGCAAGTACCGTCCCTAATGCCTATTCACTTGTAGAGATGTTGAATGTCTTCTCGAAGTCGGGAAAAGGTAGTACTGGCTTGTCCTGTAACCGTGCCATTCATTTCCTCACGTTGTCTTCTATCACTGGTGTTATTACTATTTTTCTGACTTTCTTCAGCAGATTGTTGAGTGGTGCCAGATATTTTGCCATCTCTGGGACAAACCTCCGATGATAATTTAATGTTCCTAGTAGCCTACGAATTCTTTTGACATCTCATGGCATTGCCATATTTTGAATAGGCTCTACCTTTTGATTATCGGGCCTAATCCCTTCCCTCGATTTCGAATGTACTAAAAAGGATATTTGTTCCTATCCCAAATTTGGTTTCCGACCGATAGTTTTAACCCGAATTGGCTCAGACTGTCAAACACGCGGGGTAAGTGATCAATATGTTTCCTTTCGTTCCTACTGAAGACCAAGAGGTCATCCATGAATACTAGACAAAATCTTTAATCCTGCCCTCTCAGGAATCCATCCATAAACCTCTGGAATATTTTAGGCGCGTTCTTCAACCCAAATAGTATCCGCGTGAACTCGTAATACCCCCTTTCGAATGAAAACGCTGTCTTGTGTTGGTTCTTAGGATGCATCTTCATTTGATGCAGATATATTTCCACTCGTAAATTGGATGCAACAAAAAATCCATAGGAAAAATTCAGCTTTTTGTTTGTTTGGAGTTAACGAGAACAATACTTTTCTTCAGTAAGAACAAAACTAATTAAGCTGGAATATAAAAATATGAGTGAAGTTGGCACAATTTTGATATTTAAGGAGAAAATCGAGACCACGACGAGCTGGTTGAACTTCAATGGAAATAAACACAATCACAAATAAGACTTTTGTTTTTTACAAATTCATAATAAAAATTACTTTAAATTACACGAAATCTAAGTAACCGCAGTAAGTGCCATGCCAGTAACGTTTGGAATCGACCGAACAATGCACTATAATTTAATTTTTTTTTTTTTTTTACTTTTATTGGAAGGCAGTGGATCAGCTGATGCGAAGGTTGTCTCCTCAACTCCTCTCTCAGTTTTTGCCAATTTTATAGCGGAATCTCTCTGATTATTCACGTGATACAGTTAAAGTGTATATCAGAGCAGTTGATATTTACTGTTGACATCTTTTTTTTTTGTTATTTAAAGAAAAAAAGAAAGAAAAAAAATTTATTTTTTTTGTTTTTCTCATATGATATGCGGTATGATCAGCAAGTGATGGCCAGTAAGGTGCCCAAGAGGTCTCGGTCAGACGGAGTTAGCTCACCAGCCAAACAAAGGACTCGTCGCTGCCTACGAGAAATACCTCCAGTGACCAAAATGAACACTTCAGAACCAGAACTTCAGCCCCAACCAGGTACGTCTGCACAAGAAACGATAGAAGAATCGCCTTTCTTTACTCCAAACCCCTACCAAGTGCTTCAAAATGACCGAGAAGTAATGGAGTCTGCAGCAATACCCATAGAACCAAAGCCTCCTCCGATATTTGTGAAAAATATAAAAAATTTCCAGATGTTGTACACCCAACTAAATAAAATCTGCTCTGGCAGTTATTCATGCCTTAACAGGACCAATGACACCAAAATAACACCTGATTCTGCAGAAGCCTACCGAAAAATAGTGAAGTACTTATCAGAAACAAATGCGAATTTTCACACTTACCAGCTGAGGCAGGAAAGAGCTTTACGAGTAGTGATAAGAAATTTACACTCCTCAACCCCCACTGAAGTTATTAAAGAAGAACTAACGACGCTTGGTTTCAATGTACGCCAGGTAACAAACGTTTTGAAGGAGGACAGGGAGCAGCCAGGATTACGAAATAGGATCCCACTACCATTGTTTTTCGTGGACTTGGAGCCATCACCAGATATCGAAAAAATATATGATATCACAAGAATATACTACACAATGGTGAAAGTTGAGAAGCCATACCCAAGAGAGACATCGTGCAGTGCCATAATTGTCAGACCTATGGCCACACGAAGACATATTGCCACCATCTGCCGCGTTGCGTGAAGTGCGGTGAACAGCACAAATCTGTAGAGTGCACCAAACCTATACAAGATCCAGCAGTATGTGCCCTATGCTTGGAGGGACACCCGGCCAACTACAAAGGCTGTCAAATTTACAAGAATCTCAAAACCAGACACCAGAAAAACCGGATTCAAGATGAAGCACTAAGAACAAGAAGAGAGAGAGAGCCTTCCAGAATTGTAAACAATGATGTATCATTCTCCCAACTACTTAGAGGTAAGACTTTAACCGATAAATGTCAAGCCCTGCCACAACAACAACCTCAACCCCAACCACAAAATCCTCTTCATCCTAATATACCTAACCACCAACCACAAATTCCTCATATTCCTCCTCCTTCAAATGCAACAGATCTCACAAGTTTGTTAGCATCTTTCCTCACCGATTTCAAATCCCTTGTTACTCCACTCATATCACTCCTCACGAATCTCGTATCTCACCTCATCCCTCCTTTAAAAAATCCTTAAATGACTCACATCCCTAAACCCATATCCATTCTCGTTTGGAATGCGAATTGTGTTAGAAATCATACAGACGAACTATCTACTTAACTACTTGACAAGAACATTGATGTGGCACTAATTACTGAAACTCCACTAAACAGCACTTCAATATACCACAATACCTGACATATCGTACTGACCACCCTGACGGAAAAGCACATGCCGGTACTGCTGTAATTGTACACCAATCCCTCTCCCATCACGTACTCCCATTACCTATACATGATTTCCTACAGTCCACCGCTATCGTGATAAAAACCTTCTCCTTTCCGGTTACTCTTGCTTCAGCGTATTGCCCTCCTAACCGATTCATATCCAATGCCCAATTCAGTTCTCTCCTCGACTCGTTAGGACATCACTTCATCTTGGGTGCAAACCTAAATGCCAAGCACCAACAATGGGGTTCCAGAACCACGAATTCTCGTGGTCGAACCCTGCTGTATGCACTCAATTCCCAACGTCTTCACCTCCTTTCCCCCAACTCTCCTACCTACTGGCCCACAGATCCCAACCGTAATCCTGATCTTCTTGATTTCTTTATCCACAGCGGCTTAAATCCCCTCAATTGTTCCATTACACGTCTAAATGAACTTTCCTCTGACCATAGTCCTCTAATCCTTAATGTTTCACTTGAACCCGTTCCCAAACCTTCTCCACCGTCATTCATTAGGGTCCAATAAACTGGGACCTTTTCCGCCAAATAATCTCCGATAATATTGATCTCAACATATCCCTCAAAACTCCCGATGACCTTGATAGTGCCGTAAATTCCTTTACTACCACAATCTAACAATCCGCCTGGACTGCCTCCTTCCCAAAAGACTCCTCCAGAATTCCTATAAAGACCATTCTACCCCAACACCTCCTTAACCTAATCCACACCAAACGCCGTGCCAGATTATTATGGCAACGTACCCGACATCCTACCGACCGCTGCTCCTATAATTACTACTGCAAACAATTAAAACTGGAATTAGCCACCTTCAGATCACAATCCTTCAACTTCTACCTATCCTCTCTCTCTTCTCGCGACAATTCTCTTTGGAAAACCACAAAAAAATCCTAAATCCTCACCGCATTTCCCATCCCCTCCGACGAGGTGATGGCTCCTGGGCAGCATCTGACGAAGATAAAGCTGAGGAGTTCGCCATTCACCTCTCCAATACATTTATTTCACATCCGGAATCCCATCCTGCCCACACCGTAACAGTAGAAGAACTCCTTACATCACCAATCCCACTTTCCTTGCCCCCAAAAGCTATTCATCCTTCCGAAGTAAAATTTCAATTAAAAAAACTAATCCCCCGTAAAGCTCCTGGACATGATCTCCTTACTCCTCAAATCCTTCGACAACTTCCATCCAAAGCAGTCATATTCCTTACATATATCTACAATTGTATCCTACGCACCACCCACTTCCCACTGTTATGGAAACACTCCACTATTATCCTTTTCCCAAAACCAGGCAAACCTCTCAATAGCTCAACATCCTATAGACCAATCAGCCTACTCCCAATCCTTTCAAAAAATTTTGAAAAGATCCTTCTGAAATGAGTCCTACCCATTATAGTATCCCAAAATATCCCTTCCCATCAGTTTGGTTTTCGCTCTCAACATTCTACTGTTCAACAAGGACTCCGAGTTGTTGATCATATTTCCTCAGCCCTAGAAAACAAGGAATACTGTTCGGGTGCCCTTCTGGACATTGCACAGGCATTTGACCGGGTATGGCACTCCGGACTGCTCTCCAAGCTTAAAATCCATTTACTTCAGTCCTTGTACCTAGTTCTCCGATCCTACCTCTCTGACCGCTCCTTTCGAGTTCGCCCTGGAACAAAATTTTCCAATATCTACTCCATTAATGCCGGTGTTCCCCAAGGCAGCGTCTTGGGTCCCGTGCTTTACATCCTCTTTACTGCTGACATCCCTGTTCATCCCGATACTTTTCTTGCAACATTCGCTGACGACACCGCAATCTTATCATCCAACTCTGATCCCGAAATAGCATCCTTAAATCTCCAAAGTCACCTCACCTTGATTGAGCACTGGTGTAATAACTGGCGCATTAAAGTTAATGAATCTAAATGCCAACATATTACCTTTACACTCCGACGCAATTCCTGTCCACCAGTACTCTTTAATTCCATCCAGCTTCCTTACTCAGACACAGTCCGGTATCTTGGCTTTCATTTAAACCTAAGACTAACTTGGAACCCGCATACAAGACTCAAAAGACAAGAACTCAATCGACGATACAGCCAACTATACCGACTACTAAGCCGAAAATCTAAACTTTCCGTTGAAAACAAGCTACTGATCTACAAGACAATACTGAAACCTATTTGGACTTACGGACTAGAACTGTGGGGATCAGCAAAATTTTCTAACATCAAGCGCATCCAATCCTTCCAGTCTAAAGTCCTTCGAACAATAGTCGATGCTCCTTTCTATGTAACCAACAAAACCCTACATCATGACCTCAACATCCCATTTGTCCTAGACCTTATCGCAGAAAAATTCTCCAAATTTCACCAGAACCTTACTTACCACCCAAATCCCCTTGCACAATCCCTATCAAGCACCTCCCATCCCTATAATTCTCCAAGAAGGTTGAAACGGCAGTGGCCTCGCCACCTTTTGTAGATTGTATAAATTGGAGTTCTGGCAATGGCCAGATTCTTCACTCAAGACATGTGTGTATGTGGCTAAAGTGCTCTCGACCAATCTCCGCTGGCTTTAGTACCAGTCACGCGGTTGGGAGAGTAGCGCAGGGTTCTCCTGGAGTTCCCTCGCCTGATTGTATAAAGGTTATGCATGTGTTTTTTTTTTCCTTAGTTTAAATTTTCTTATTTTTTAGGTTATTTTATTTTATTGTCTATTGTATATACTTTTGATTATTATTTTGTTCTATTTGTTTTATTTTTTTGTACATATAGTGTGAATGTCATCCTACCTCACTATAACCAATGTCCAACAGACAGATTGTTATAATACTCAATAAAGAAATTAAAAAAAAAAAAAAAAAAACTTTTATTGACTATTAATTCAGTCTGCCACACTGAAGGGCATTGGTACTAGGACTGGAGTATTCATTCACACAATATGTACATAAGAAAAGAATAAATATATATATATACAAAGATAATGTAATATACAAGATAATTAAAACAACAGATCAGCCGAATAATAACAAAATAAATAAAACACATTCACACCTATGTACAATATTTACATTGGCCCAGGGGACTCCGAATCAAGCTTTGTCCCCCAACTGTGGAAGCCAAAGCAGAATTCCAGGAGATCCCAGTGCTTCTCTCTCCCAGCCACGTCACTGGTATAGTAAGCCAGTGGAGGCTGATGGAGGCACTAAAAGCAACAGACGCTCAGGACATGAGTGAAGAACCTGGCCAGTGCCAGTACTCCGATATATACATTTTTACAAACGGTCGAGGGGTCACTGCCATTTTAACCTCCGAGGAGGATTGTAGGGATGACTGGAGGTAGATAGAGACTGTGCTACAGGGTTAGGATGATGAGTGAGATTCTGGTGAAATTTGGAAAATTTGTCTGGGATTAGGTCAAGTATAAATGGGATATTAAGGTCATTGTGTAGGGTTTTATTGGTTACATAAAAGGGAGCATCGACTATTGTTCGAAGAACTTTAGACTGGAAGGATTAAAGGAGTTAAAGGATTGGGATCTGAAGTAGGATAATTCCTGCTTCAGTTGCTTACAGTAATAATTATAGGAACGGCGATCAGCTGGATGTCTGGTGCGTTGCCATAATGATCTGGCACGGCGTTTGATATGGATTAGGTCAAGGAGATGTTGGGGTAAGTTATTTTTTTTAAAGATTTTCGGGGAGTGATTAGGGGAGGAAGCAGTCCAGACTGCTTGTTGAATCATGGTGGTAAAGGAATGTACGGCATTGCCAAGGCCTTCTGCGGTTTTCAGGGTTATTCTGAGGTCAATTTGATCGGAAAGGATTTGCTGAAAGAGTTTCCAGTTGACTGGACCTCTGATGAAGGATGGTGTGGAGGGTTTAGGAATAGGAGCTAGTGAGTGATACTTGGAGTATTAGAGGACTGTGGTCTGAGGAAAGGTCATCAAGACTGGTAAGAGAATGATTGAGGGGACCTAAACCACTGTGGATGAAGAAATCAAGGATATCAGGATTGCGGTTAGGATCAGTGGGCCAGTAGGTAGGTGAGTTAGGAGAGAGGAGGCAGAAACGTTGGGAATTGAGTGCAGACAGCAATGTTCTACCACGAGAGTTCGTGGTTCTTGATCCCCACTGTTGATGCTTTGAGTTTAAGTCTGCACCCAGGATGAAATGATGTCCTAAGGAATAGAGGAGGGAACTAAATTGGGCATTGGAGATGGATTGGTTAGGAGGACAATACGCTGATGCAACGGTAATAGGAAAGGAGAAGGTTTTGATTATGATAGCAGTGGATTGTAGGAAATCGTGGCTTGGTGTTGGGAGTAGGTGATGCGAGAGAGATTGATGTACAAGGACAGCAGTACCGGCATGTGCCCTACCGTCAGGGTGGTCAGTACGATATGTTAAGTACTATGGGATTTTTAAATTCTGTTTTTTGGTCAGTCGAGTTTCAGTAATGAGGGCTACGTCAACGTTCTTGTCTAGTAGTAGAGCTGTTAGCTCTTCAGTGTCGTTTCTAACACCATTCGCATTCCAAAGGAGAATGGATAAGATGGTTTGATGGGATTCATTTAAGGATTTTTTAAAGGAGGGATGAGATGAGATACAAGATTTGTGAGGAGTGATATCAGTGGGGTAACAAGGGATTTGAATTCAGTAAGGAGAGATCCCAACACACTGGTAAGATCTGTGGCATGTGATGGAGGAGGAATGTGAGGAATTTGATGGTGATGAGGGATAGGATGTTGTCGTTGGAATTGGGCTCACTGTTGCGGCAGGGCCTCACATTTATCAGTCTGGTTTCTACCCCCAAGTAACTGAGAGAAGGAAACTTTAGGATCCACTTTTTTATCAGGTCCTCTTCCGGGTTGGGAAGTTTCTTCTTTGTTTCGAGATTTGATTTTTAATATTTCTATAGATCTCATAGCCTTTGTAGTTGGCAGGATGTCCTTCCAGACATAGAGTACATACTGCGGGTTCTGATTTCGAATTTGTGAATTCGCCGGACTTGTGTGTCAGTCCGCATTTCACTCATCTTGGTATATGATGGCAGCAAGCCTTGTGTGGTCATATGCCTTACAGTTGTGGCAATGGACAATTTCTCTCTTAGTGTAAGGTTTTTCAACCTTAACACTTGTGTAATACAATCTTTTAATTTCATATATTTTATCTACTACTGCAGAGCGTTCCAAGTCAACAAAAAATAGAGGTAATGGAATCTTTCTATTTTCCCCGGAGTCATCTCTGTTCCGAACAGAGAATGGATAATTTGGAATGGGGAACGTTCCTATTGTTATAAAACCAACAGTACACAATAAATAACAACTGTACTTACAGTAGAATTAGTTTATGTTTTGGTATAGGTGATTAACTGACGTCTTGACACTGTTTTAATTAAAACTAACACTATTTTTCTAACGAAAAATGAATATTTTTAAGAGCTGAAGTACGGGTCGACTGATACAATCCACCGCATGCGCAGAACTCCAATATTTTTACTGAACCCTAAAATTTTATAACCCTATAACAATATTGTAATAACCAAACTCCCACTCCATATGATCAGTGCCTCCCACAATTCATAGCAATTATATTGTTAACAATCATTTATATTAATTTGGGCATGTCGCAGAGTTTTATATCCAACAGTTTTTGTGACGATATACGTGGAGCTTGTTGCCGGGCGTTGTCATGTAACATAATGGACGCCTTCAGATTGACCAATGATGCCTTCATTATTACCAATTTCTGATGCATTGCTTTATTAATTTGGTTACAAGACGATTCGGCATCAATATTGTTTTTCAGGATTTTAAAAGCTGTATTGTTTCAAACCAAATGAAGCCGATTAAACAGTAACCATCACCTTTTTTGATGAATTAGGAGCTTTGGAAAATGTTTCTCCCTTGTCGAGCCACTGTCCAGAACTTCTACTGTTAAAGCAAAGTATCCACTTTTCATCATAAGTAACGATTCCGGACAGAAAAGGGTCGTTTTTTAATGCTGCTTTCGCTCCAGACTTGATTGATGTTTCTGACGGTCTGGGTCTCATTTCGGCCGCTTTTAAACTCATTAAACAAAATTATACGAAAATCACGCGTAGACAACTTAGAAAAAACTGAATTATTTATAAGCAGCGAAATGCAACAGAGAGAAATAAACATTATCGTTTAGATAAGGATTAATAAGTGTTGACATTCATACAAATTAATAATCCAGTAAAACTAAACACTTTATTATATAGAGGATTATTTTAAAGAAAAATCAAAATCCTGATTTTTTTTCCGGGAACCTAATAATTATAATATGGTATATACGTTTACGATTCTGCCTAATCAAGGTATTCGTTGATATACGAAAAATCTTCGGCTGTCAGTTATTAGTGTGTTTGGATTGGCATAAAGGTCATGACATTTTTTTCTTTATACTGTTAGTCTGCTTAAATTAATAAACAAGAGAGTTCCATCTTGTTTTCCTTGATCTTTATAAGGAATAACCTCGAACAATGTGGATTACTTTTGCAATATTACTTTTAACCATAACACTTCTGTGATGCTCCGTTAAACTTGGAAATTGTTTATATCAACTGTGCATGTCCATTGAAGCACATAACTGAATTGTATATTATTGATATATTTGGAGAATAAGCAGTATAACAAGTGTCGATGTCATTACCTTCGGTAGTGAGGAAGCATTGTATTCGTGCGAGGTTAAAAAAAAATGTGTGCTAAGAATCGAAAATGTCTCGCGTTGTACGTTTCAGACACGAAGGATCAAATTTGGTTCGGTGTCCTGTCTGTCTGTAGACAAACCGATGTAACGGGCATATCACCTACTACCGTTTATCCGATTTTCATAAAATTTTCAGGAATATGCGGGTTAGTGTTTATATGATCCCATATCAATTTTATTAAATTCTAACCATCACTTCCGCTTACGCACGCTCTAACACATTTTTGTGGATACGCCAATATTTCAGAAACGGTTCATCAATTTGGCTCAAAGTAGAATAAAAGGTACCACCAGCGGATCCAGGATTTAATTTTTGGGGAGGGGGCTTCAGCCCGAAAGATTTTTTTTCATATATACAACGATAATCAATTTGAAAAAAAAAAGAAGAAATGAACTACCTATATGAAATGGCATTTAAGCGATTCTTGAAGTCCTATTAAATGTAATTACACGAACAATAATACTTTAAGAGATAGTTTTTAGTATTTTTTTCTATCAAACATGGTTATATTTTACGGATTTGGGGGGGCTTCAGCCCGAAAGCTCTCGTAAAAGGTACATAATTGCGAAAAAATAATGTAGGGTCAATTTTATTGATTTCTGTTCATTGCTTTCTCTTCTATATCCGCAAACGTGTTTTTCTTGATACATCTGTATCTGCTGTAAACCTGCAAGTTTGAATTGGCTCAAATTTGGAGAGAATTTAGGGATTAGTAAAAGTAAAATAAAATAGGCACCAATTTTATCAAATTATATATATCTAATACTAAAAAAAAAAAATTACTTCCCTTTCAGATCAGGAAATGTATTATTTGATATGGCAATATAGTTTGAAAATGGCACATCGATTTGACATAAACTTGCAGAACAGTACCGTATTTAGTATCAATTTCATTGAATTCCATTTAATATAGATAATTGTTAACAATATAATGACTGTGAAATGTGGAAGGCACTAATCAAATGGCGTGGGAGTCAGGTTATTACAATATTGTTATGGGGTTATAAAAGTTTAGGTTTATTTAAAAACTTATACTGTATTGTTTGGTCGATTACAAACGTTACTTAGATTTTGTTTAATTTTCAGTAAATTTAAAGTAATTTTTACTCTGAATTTGTAAAAAAGAAAAACTTATTTGTGATTGTTTACTTCCATTTCTAGATGTCAGACTTAACTTCATGCCAATTAAATCCATTTGCAAAAGACCCACCGTCAGAACTTAACTTGTTATTCACATATTATATTTGTGATGGTGTTTATTTACATTGTTCAAACAGCTCATCGTGGTCTCGATTTTCTGCTTAAATATCTAAATTGTGTCAACTCTTCTCATATTTTTAAATTCTAGCTTAATTGTTTTTTTTTCTGATTGAAGATAAGTATTGTCCTCGTTGACTTCGAACAAACAAAAAGCTGAATTTTTCCTATGGATTTTTTGTTGCTTCCATTTTACGAGTGGAAACATACCTATTAAGTATATTTCACTACTGTTAGTGCTAAGGTCGTATGTAAAAGTTTTCAATTTTTATTCTATTTTTGACATTATGTAGTCTGCAATTGACATAAGTAGCTATGAAAAATAGCAGAGGGCAATAATATATAAAATTATACTAATGTCATAAATAAATAATTAGTTCTTAGGCTCTCCTGTAAAACTATCAAATTTTGCATGCGTCATTTGCACTAACAGTAGCGAAATACATATTCAGTATGCAATTTTTAATTTTTTTTAATTATGGCTTATCAAATATGCAATCTGTAAATGCGGAACTTTCATCACAAGCAGTTACCAAGTGATTAAAATGTGTGAAAATTCTTCTTGCTTTGGTAATAACCTCTATTATCGTTTTTTTTTTTTTTTTTCAAAACAACTCTTGACATTTTGTTAGAGCGTCGGCGATCTTTTTATTTATATTGGCGGCGTTATCTGACAACCACGGGTGAACTTGGGTCATAATTCAATTTCCTTTGATATAACAGAATCATCTAATAGTAAATTATTCTATTTACGAAAATTATTGAAAATAGGGCGTTTTCAATTTGGAGATCGTCAAGCTTTGCCTATTTAAATAGGAATTAAAAACTCGTAAATACCCATTTGAACCCTAGGATAATATGAGCACAAACTCGAGAAAAAGATGGCCTACAAAAATATTGAACCATTTGGTATGACCTACACCTACAAAATAACGAGGTTGTACATGCCAAATGGTACAATATTTTTGCAGGCCACCTTTTTTCTTGATTTTTTTGCTCAAATTATCTTACAGTTCAAGTGAAAAGCACAGGTTTTTATGAGTTTTTAGTAGTGAATATTAAACAGACAAAGTTTGCCGATGTTTAGATTGAAAACACCCCACATCCAAGAGTCTTCGTAGTTGTGGGTTACGATGAGATTAAGGTATTGACGAAGTCTCAGGCGTGTATAAATAATTTGATAAAGGGTTCTGTACAGCGGACTAGTATGGCAATAGTACAGGATATCCGTTTAGAAAAACAACCAAAACTGCGCTAAATGTTAGAAATAGACACTGTAACTAAATTAGAAATAGATCCCATCGGCCTGTTAAGTTAGTTGAATTAATTAGTGTCTGAATCAGTGTATGGGTTTCACTTATGTGGCCCTAACCTCAATTAGGTTCATGAAATGTACACTTTAACATACAAATTAGTTTTCCACAGCCAGTGAAAATCACATTTATCTTTATTTCTAAAAAAAATATTAAGATTCCTGTATGAGACCTTTCTAAAGACTGCATTATAATCCAGTAAATTCTGATATCCATAATTTTCAATAAAGATGAACTGAGTGGATGTCCAAAATTGTATGTCATCTACTAGTTAGCTGCAGATAAATTGGGAAGGGTATCATAAATATTTCATATCACCTCAAAAGTGAATTGAGTTCTTAGGTTTAATGAGTGTGTGCAGGTTTAACTACATATTCATAAATATTTGTATAAATTAAATTTATTTCATTTAAAGTGTACAGAATTTTAATTATTACATTAATATAAATATTATTTGAAAAATTGTCAATAAAATAATTGAGGAAAAATAAAATGAAAAATGGATAAGGTACTGAATAAATCAAAATTTATATTAAAATATATTTATCATTTAAGAATTGATAGTACAAGCAAATATCTTCAAAACATACAACCTATTTCTGGAATATATCTTCTTTAAGGATTTACATTAATCAATCTACACCCAAGTTATAATAGCCAACAGACGTGCTTCGCACAACTGTATATCTTCTTATCAAATGTCCTTCCATATTTCATTAAAAATTAAAAAAAAAAAAAAATTATATTTAACATTATCTTAAATGTTAATCATTAGAAGACCGAAGGTACAATTATATTTCATTTAATAAAACATTTTCAATATAAATAATAAAATAAAAAAGGGGAAATGAAATGAAATTTCAATTAAAAAACAGCATGTGAAAATGTTCTATTTAATAAATATCAACATTCATTATAAATATAAAAAAACATTCATATCTCAAAGAGATAAAAAAAAGTATAATCTCATATAAAAAATAACCTAATGAATCTAACAACAAAATTAACAACTATTATATTTAATATTTGATGGATCACAACAATAACCCCACAAATCAATCTCACAATAAATTCAAGTTACCTACCTTCTTTCATCAATTTTCAAAATTAACAAACAAACTACGTTTCCTTATTAAAAACACACTACAAAAAAAAAAAAAAAAAAAAAAAAGAAAAATTATATTTAATGAATTTGTCAATATCATTCATCCTTTAATTAAAGCTACGATATTTTCGAAGTAAAAAATCATTATAAACAACGCGGTCATGTACATATATAAATACTTACACACAGATTTTTTTTATTTTTTCCCTAACTACTAAATATACACATATTAAAAAAATCGAAATGTATTTCATTAGACCTTATGCTTACTACACATTATATACATGAATTATATACAATTCATAATTTATTTTATTTACAGAGATGAATCATACATATATTACATTAAAAATTTATTACAGATTTTTTTCGAAATGTATATACATTGAATAGTTTAAATTTTAAATGAATAGTAAAAATCGAAATCCTATTAACCAAAGCAAAGACCTAGCTACGCTTGAGCTACGCCTAAAGCCCGCATTTAAAAAATAATTTCTAGACATTTTTCACGATAAAGACCCATCAATTTCACTGTAACGGATTTGCATCATTTTTTTAACACAGTCCTTATATGTTTCCCCAGGTCCCGGAGTAACACCAACAGATTTACTTCCCAAACCAGCTGACGCTGCCCTTCTTTCAGTTTGTATAATACTAGTCCTTCCTTGATTGCTTTTGCCAAGCCCCATCCCTTCTTGCCAACCCATTTTTTGGAGTAACTTACTACCAAGATTATCATTACCAATACCTGCCCTAGTAGGCTCTTCATAACTCACGACTGCTTCTCTACCTTTCATATATGTTTCCTTCAATTTGCTAGGCTGGGGTGCATCTGGCTCTCCATATTTCAACCTCCTTTCTTTCGCCCTGTCTCGGTATTGAATATTTTTACTTTGACTGTCATCAGAATCTGATAATCCACGAGATTTATACCATGCATTGAGATTTTGCTTGTGCAAATCAGAGAGCTGTTGGTGTTTGACAAGTGCATCTTTGCTGGGAAATTGACGTTTACAAAGTAAACAAGCCATTTTGGTCCAGTCAGTGAGGCTCTTGATGTCTAATTGGGACATATCCTCTTGTGATTCTTCTGGCTCACTATCACTTCCTTGGCCATAAGCAGCAACAAGACTTTCATGCTTAGCAGATGCTTTCATATCCATACCATTAGATAATATAGGGAGAACAAGATCTTTACGTTCTAAAACTGCATAACCAATGTCTGCAGCACCAGCAGCTTTCATAGATGAAACAGCTTGCTGAGCAGCAACAATATTTTGTTTAGCATTCTCCTTTTTCTGATTTAATGTTTTTGCCCACCTTTCCATATCCTTTGCTATCCTTTTGGCAACTTTCACTTTATCTTTTTCTTCTATTTTTTCTTTTGCTTTCTTGGCCTCATCATCTTTAGCCTCATCACTACTTATATTAGGAGGTGGAGGAGCTTGAAGAGCCTGAGAATTTGCACCGTCAGTTGGTGCTGGTAAGTAAGTTTTTTTTGAGGCATCCCAATACAAAAATTTACCTGATTTATTGTTGTAATAATACTGCGAATTGGCATCATAATACAAAGTAGTATAAGGATCATAATAATACCCAGAAGATTTATCATATTGATAAGAACTGACATCAGGAATAGGATAGGTTTTATCACCAGAACCATCAGGAGGTTCATTTAAGCTACCTTTTGTACTGGTTTTTTTATGGGCTGCAACAGCAGCTTGAGCACAAGCCAAACCTGCTGAATTATTAACTGGTAAAGAGATATTTGCTCCATCAGTGATTTGCTTTTTGTAATAGTCTTCATAGTAGGCTATATAAGCAGATTTCTCTTGAGGATTAGTTGCATAAAGATTGGCACTATATTCAGCAAGGCGAGGAACATCACTTAATTTGTATTGAGTTGTCTCCTGTTTTTGATGACTCCATTGGGCAGCTGCAACAGCAGCATTAGCTATTTGACCACTTATTGCAGCTGAAGAATGAAGTGTTAAAGGATCTAGTTTAGCATAAGAGATAATAGCTGTTCTACCATCAACTTGAGGACATGATGTCTGCAAAGCATTGTGTAAGTACATGGCATCCACTACATTATTCATTTCAAGGTAACAAACACCTCTAGAAGTATTTGTAGCAGGATCACGGCCTATTCGCACACTTCTAATGGGTAAAGATGACAATGATTTAATTGACTGTAATACACTTTCTTCTGTTGTCAAAGCATCTAATCCTCGTAAAAGAACAGTATTTGTTGGATGAGAACTGACTTCATCAGTGCCTTCCAATACTTCACCTTCTCTTCGAGGCAAATTACATTTGAAACAAGTATCTCTGCGCCTGAAATTATGAGCTTGACATTTGCAATACCAATCTGACATACGCTTATCCCTCCCGTAAGTATAAGGATCCTTCGGTAAGCTATACTGCAACAAGGCTCTGAAATGGTCTTTTAACATAAGTTCACCTTGTTTCATTTCAATCCATTTAGTTGCATCTTCAACTGACTTGAATTCAACAAAAGCAAATCCTCTTGAAGTGCCTGTATCTTTTCTTCTAACTAATCGGATGTCTCGACATTGAAGCTGAGATAAAACAATATCCTCTTGAATATCATGTTCTGTTATATGCTGAGCAAGACCTCGAATAATGATTGTTTTTTGTGGGGTTTGTTTTTTATATGCATACCTATCTTCAGCACGAAGAGAACTATCAGCATAGGGTCTTGAATAATCATAATCCCCATCAGATCTTCGATCATAACTGTTACTATTTTCTTCTTCACTAGAATATTTTCTTCCACCTTCTTCATCATCATCACCTCTTCCATACCTTCGGTCATATCTATCATGTCTGCTACCCGAACGATCATATTCATTCCAACGATCACCATCTCTATAACGCTTTGAATGATCTCGCCCTTCTTCATTATCTGGAGACCGCCTACGATCCCTACTTGTGCCTCTACTTCTATCCCTTGACCTTCTCTTTCTATCCCCGCGATCACTTCTGTCACCTCTATCACCTCTTTCCCCCCTTTCACTCCTATCTCTTTCCCTTTCCCTGTCACGGTCCCTCTCTCTTGACCTAGATCTATCCCGGGAAGTCCTATCTCTACCTTTATACCTGCTACCTCTATCATCAAGGAAATCATCAACAGATCTCCTCCAAGGATCTCTATCTCTATCCTGCCTAGACATCCACTCTCTGCTCCTAGCAATAAGATCATCCTCAGGAGATTTCTGGTTACTGTTGAAGTAGGGGCTACCAAAACCTCCGCTGCGGCCACCACCACTTCCATTGCCACCGTTGCCATTGTTGTTACCATTGCCAGTTCCATTTCCTCCTCCGCTGCCACTACTGCCTCCAGCACCAAAGAATGGGCTTTCTCCAAAATGCCTTCTGTCCATTCCTCGCTATTTGATCTTAATAATGAACAATATTCAAAACGAAAATTAGTAAAAAAAATAACATAATAAAATACATACCCAAAAGACGTAGAATTTTTCCACCCATCTAAATTAATTTAAACTAATTCAGAACAGTTCATTTTGAAATAGTAAACAAACAAAAGGTATTCAAAACCACAAAAAAAAAAAAAAAAAAACTAATTGTAGATAATTCAAACAATCCAAATTAATAAAACTTTTCTTAACTTTTTAATCATTCACTAAGAAAAACATAAAATAAAATTAGCACCAATATTACAGGAATAAAAAAAAAAATTGATGACTTAACCAAAATACTTTGTTTTTGAAAACATTTTACATATCAAAATGGTAAAAAAAAATATATATATATATAATAACAGTATATGAATAAGAGAAAAAATAAAAAAATAAAACGCGGGCTAAAATTTCCCAATAAGATTCTTACCGTATCAAGAGCAGCCTGACAGTATGACACACCAGATAGAATCTTTTCTGATAAACAGTGCAAACCCAACAACTTATTTCTTCTTGCTCTACCTTGTGCGTTCTGAAACAAATTATTCACCAAAAAAAACGATTTATCGAACAGTTCTCTAAATTTGAGCAGCAATCAACACGATAAATAACTCGCAACGAAAGATGTCCACAGCAGGAGAAATGTGGAAGATTTTGGTATAAGCATTCAAGTAAGAATAGTTATCAAAACATCAATTTACAAAAATATCTAAAACTATGAAGAATAACACTTGTATACATTGTATACTATAGAATAGATCTGTTCTATTCTATACTGTAACATGGGTCAAAATGAGGGTTTATAGGCCAAATTTGGAATTCACTAAACTGACTGAAGGCCTAAAACCCAATAAAGTAACTCAAGCTATAGTAATAGAAAGGATCTAGAAATGATCAAGAGATTTATTAATCATTTATATAATTTCAATTTTTTTTTATTAGCTAACAAATTAATCATACTGCTTGTTGCAGAAATTCTATGAATAAAAATGTCTTTGGCTGCCATGCAAATTTACATTAAGAAACTTGTAACATAAGCAAGTCAAAAGTTTATGTTCCCTGAAGAAAAACAATATCTTTTAATTCCACTTCATTGGTATGCAACTGATCAATAATTATTGTGAATTCTTGCTCAATAAAAATCACTATCTTCATTCTATAACTGTCATACAAAATAAATGGAAGACACACACACAATATGTAGTCATGGCATGTATTCAATGTCTTTTTAAGTCCAATTCTTCATAAAACTTTGCAAATAAAAATAAAGCACTATGAATCCATTCTTGAGATTACTTATAAAGTATAGATTTAATTATACTTAGGATAATAGGAAACTAGGTGTGAAAAATGGGAAATTTGATGTATGATAACATATAAAGAATTTTCCATGATAATTATTCTTACAAATAAAAGAATCTTTTTTATTTACAACAAGAAAGTGCTGCACTGAAAATATGGTGCACTGAATTAATTATTTTAAAAATTCCTATAGACAATTTTAGGAGTAAAATTTAAGGCTAAAAATAAATCAAGGTTGTTATTCATAGTTTGATACTCAAAATATCTCACAATCTCATAAAAATCTGGATCATTAGTTTTAATATATTGCACAGAAACCCTTCTTTTAGAAATTCTTAAAGTTTTATTAATATCAAATTCCTGTAAATATCAGGAAGTTGTCATTAAATTCAACAAAACATCGACCCTTCATATAAAGTTATCACATTACTAATTAAATCGCAATTACTAACAAAAAAATGAGGGAGGTACACACAATAACATATGGTCACTACGAGACCTCTGTAAACATGACAAACTTTAGGCATTAAAAAAATAGCTCTCTTCAATTCTAATTGTTGTATCATTACTGTAAAGTTGTATCATTACTTATGTAAATGCGTTAAAATAGAGAAACATAAAAAAATTAATCTAAATAAAAATTAGTAAACAATACAATAAAATTAAAAAAAAAAAAAACCTAACCCTAGATCGCTTGCCATCGTGCTTCCAGGCAATGTTTCAACCAGCAACTTTATATTATTTCTCATTGATTCTAAATGTTTGTCCTTATAATTTAGAAGAAAACATATTAAACTAGATTTCTAAAAATTAAGCATATTTCTATTTTTGCAATATTTTTATCTCAATTTGTGAACTTCAAAATTGCATATAAATTTATTTTACTTTTTTTTTTTTAGTTTGTTATCAACAACAAACTACATATTAAACGGAAAAAACAATAGCAAACAACCTGTTATATATCTGCCAATGTGCTATTTAACTTAAAAAAAGGTTGGTAATGTTTTGGAATAATTTATACATAAATGTACAAACTCACATAATGAAAGAATCTATTACATTCATAGAAAGAAAAATACTAATTTACATAAATAATTCCTCTCCAATTAAGTTTATTGAATATAGACGAGTATAAGAATATCTTATGCATCCCCAAAGACAGAAAAAACTCAAGACTGTTAAAAGTTTAAAACTGATCTCAAGCTAAACATAAAACAATTAACCCTCCTCCTTTACATTACTTAGTTTTAAAATTTTCTCAAGAACCTCAGAAATAATTTCATTTAAAGTCGATTCAAATTAATTAACCATAACAGCGAATAATTATTTTTAAGATCATCAATTCAGTGCACCTAATGAATGAACTTTTATTATCTATGGAAAATAACTTTATAAACAAGAATATTTATTATAGATGCATTTCAAAATTTAGAATCAGACAATACCTCAATCTTTTTAAGCAACGTCAGACAGTTCTTGATTATTGCTGACAAAGCTGACTGATAACGTCTATTCCATCTGAAATCGACAATATACAATCAAAAAAAAAAAGAACTATGAACATGAAATGCAAAACGAAATTTAACGATCACCAATCGAACAATGTTTATGTATAATGGATCGAGTCAGATAACACAAATTACATCTTTTAAAACTAAAAAAATATAATAAAAAGAAATATAAAAAATACTTAATTTATGTAAAAGTTAAACACTAAAAGCACTAAGTCCTCCATTATTAAAACAAACCCATCATGATTTTCTCCAACGTTGAAAGCAACAGTCTAATAAATTTTTTGAACACCACAGGCTGTTTGGGTGAACTTGGATTCATTATGTTTTTTATTGTTTTGTTTTTTTACTTTTATATTTTCCTTCATAAACAGAACAATCTGTCAAGGACCTTCAATATATAAATATAATTGATAATTTAACCTAAACCGAACATAATCATTAAGGCATAAATAGTTGTATAAATTCAGCAGTAGTATATCTTAAATATGCTTGAATCATAATTAATAATAAATAATTATAAAATTATGTTGGATCAAAATGTTTGTCATTGGATAGCTAATATAATAAATATGTTTAAGTTATATAACAGTAAAAAAGTTGACAAGTGGATAGCTAAATAATAATACTAAAAATAGTAATTTTAAATCCCGATCAATTTATGAGACAAACATACTACATTGTTAAAATGGAGTTAATAAATTCATTATTTAATAAATTGATGACCATGAAAATGCAGGTTCCTTTCGTAAACTAAACTAGAGTAGAGGACAGAAGACATATATATCGAAAGCATTAAATATACAGTAAACACATGTAAATTATATAGTTAGTGCTTAATTCTTTGCAATGCCAACATGACCAGCTGGTCCAGAGAAAAGTTGGGACTAACAAACATAGTGGAGTACCCTTCCAGTCCACTGTCTTGTCCTAGGAATATTTTGAACTGGTGCAATATTCTTTCTTGACATTCACCTGATTATTTAATACTAAATAGGGCCCAGAATACCAAAAATTGCCCATTCAATTATAGAGAGCAGTGGTTTTCTATTATTCATTTTTTGCTGTCAGTTGTAAAATTTGGTCCTGACGACCATGGATCTTTTTCTTAGTGTTATCTTGTGTTAGATACTTTAGTGATAAAAACATATTTTAATTTTTTTTCTTTAAATTGGACAAAAAAACTGTGGAGTGTTTTGAGAAGTACTTATCATTTCCAAGTATAGAAGTAGTTGTGAGCCCATTGCCATGATAACAGGCTGTTTATAAACATCCATTGTCTGTTATATGTAGTTTATAATTTATTCTTTTTGTGTGTCAACTTTTCCATTGTAAATATCTTTACAATTATGAACGTGTTGTCAATTAAATAGTATTTTCTAGTGATCAATATTCTTAACAAATGGCGACCAGGATAAAAACATTTAGGAAGTTATTAGTACCTACAAAGACTCTATCTTAATTAAAAATCCAGTCATCTCCTCAAGTTATCAATTAATTAGCCTCACATTAAATCCTCCAGGTATTTTTCTATTTTATCCAGCTCAACATGTTAAAAACTAATTCAAGATATCAAGTAACAACCTCGAAGAGGTTCAACTAGTAACCAAAAATGTTTAAGAACGAGATGATGTCATCTTTCTTAGGTAAGCTGCTACTATAATATAACAGTTATTTCTTCTTTGTAACTGAAATTTTGTCATTGCTACAATCATGGAACAGATGCCATTTTAGTCACCATCCTGTTATAGTTGTTACAAGATGAACTGTAACTAACCTCCATCGCATAGATGAATTTTCGTATAATCTCAGAGGATAAACATTTTTCTGTATGATAGATTTAGACAAGCCATATCTACACCTTAAAGTAGATGAAGAAGGACGAAAGATACATAAAATTTTGACACATAAAGGCACCAACAGAATGAATTGTCCCAGTTTCGGAATTAAAATGGCCCCATCTGAGTTCAATCGAATCCTGTTTCAGATCCTGCAAGGTCTTGCAAAGTTTGAAGAATGTATGCAACCCTCAAAGAATGTACCAGAAACTTCATTGTTTGTTTAAAACACTTCAAAGAGAATGTCATGCATCTGAAGCACTGATTACTTGGGCCATGTTATATTTTTCAACAAAAATTCAGTAATGCTCTAAAAAGGTCAAGTTGTCTCAGAGATACCTACCGAGTCATTAAGTTCTACAAGTAAGCGACTCCTGCGTGTTGAAGATCATCCAAGGGAAAGCTCCTTCACGCTACCTTTAATATTACTATTTTCATTAATTTTTATTCAAGAGGAGGGAGAGTTGTGAATCCGTTACCATAGTTACAGGTTGTTCATAAACTTCCATCGACAGTCATATGTAGCGTATTATTCCTTTTTAGTGTGTCAACTTTTCCGTTGTAAATATGTTTATAATTCTGAATGTGATGTCCATTAAATAGTGATGGTATTTTCCAGGGTTCAATATTCTTATTAAATGATTAGATTATCGAAGTTACAACAGAAGTCTAACTGAATAAGAAAATGTGCAATTTTACACTACCATGTACACAAAGTAAATTGGAAATGAGCTGCCATACAGGCTACCTATATAGGAGTAGCAATTAACTGGTGCCGTTAACATTTTTAAAAGAACTACATTGAAAGGGGAATTTTTTTTTTTTCTTTTTCATTATTGCTTTCTCAAAACATCTGGTTTAATACAAAATCTAGATTAATGCTAAGGCTACTTAAAGAAGTTATACTACTTCTATTAGCTGTAAAACTAATATTAAATAGTACATGGAATTTTTAAAAATAAAATAATGCAAACAAAATATGATCATATGTTAGTAATAGATAAAAGTATTTTTGAACTGTAGATTTTATTGAAGCACCTACAGTTGTTCAACAAATTATTCATACATCTAGTTTATCTGTGAAAATATGTCTAATTATTTTTGTTAACCAGAAATAACATTGGACCCTAATAGCAAACATTCCACATTATTTTAATGTAACTTTAGGAAATTGGAAAATTGTGTGATTTAATTTACATCAGAAGTTCAAATTTTATAGGCCCAAAAATTATTCATACACCCACTCTACAGAAACAAAAGTCCTCCTAAAATCTTTTCAGTACTTCGTTAGAAATCCTTTGGCATTTATCACTGCTTGAAGTCTTCTGGGCATTGATACTACCAGATTGTTAGTATCCTGAGAGTCAATTTCTGCCCAAGTTTTCTTAAGATTGCATATCAATTCTTTTTGTGAAGAACTCGAATATTTTCGAATTTTTAATTCTAATAGTGCCCATCAATTATTGATATGGTTAAGATCTGGTGATTGAGGTATTTGGAGAATGTTGTACAACAGCCATTCTTTTTTTTTTTTTTGGCAGTGTGCTTGGGGTTATTCTTGCTGCAACAAATAGTTTCCCTTGATCCTTAACTTTTGTACACTTTTTCTTAAATTACCTCGCAACACATTCACATAGTTTTCAGCATTTATAATTCCATCGATTATTGCAAGTTTACCTACCCCACTGGCGCTCAAATAACTCTAAACGATGACGTTACCCCCACCATGTAGGTTGTAGGTTTTTGGCTTCGAAAGCTTTCCCTATTTTCCTCCAAACCAATCTTCTTCTATCCGATCCAAATATATTGAATTTACTTTCATCAGAAAACAATACTTTTCCCAAAATAAAAGCAGTTTATTCACATACCTCCGAGCGAATTCCAATCTTTCCTTCCGGTTTGTTTAATTTATGAAGAGCTTCTTTCTTGCTGCTCTACCTCTATATCCATAGAGGAATTTCTCACTCTTTAGGGCATAACAGTCTTTCCATAAGACGATGCGCTTGTTGCTAGATCACGAGCACTAATTTTTAGATTTGTTCGCGCCTTTTTAACGATTTCTCAGGATTCACATACTGTAAGCAACCGTTTTCTGCCTGTGTGATTTTTATTTTACTGGTGATCCATGCTGGAGCAGCTCAAGTCTCGAATAATTGGGATGTAGTGCCATTTAATAATTTATATTTACAACCTATCTTCATGGAAATGTCTTTCAACACTGGATTAAACGAGAACATTGGCCTGTTTCCTATAAAATTTGAACTTTTGATGTTAATCAAAGTACACAATTTTCCTAGTTTCTGAAGTTGCATAAAAATAATGTGAAATGTTGTTTGTTATTATGATCCGGTGTTATTTCTTCTTAAAAAAAATAATTAAAAATATTTTCACAGACAAAGTATGAATAATTTTTTGACCAACTGTATAACATTACGAGTCGGACACATTACATTGAATAAATTACTAAGTTAACTATCGCAATTAAAGAATAGATATATCTCTCATCATAAATAATAAATACTCATCAGTTCTGGTTGGCACAATAAATTTTAAAAATATATATATTTTTTTATTTATTACAGGCTATGAAAATCTCAAGAGTTTCTAATTAAGAGGTTATAATTAAAACTATAAAGATGGCAAAAATACAAATAAACCTTAATTAGAAGTAAAAAGAGCAAGGTTCTTCCCATTAGATCTGGATAATATATCGACAACATTATTCTAAATACAAACCTAAATTATTCCAAAGAAAACAAGCAAGACCTTTTCAATTTTCAGTAACTGAATGACTTATTTAAATTACAATAGAAATCACAGATGAGAGCAAAGTTAAAAATCACATGAATGCTATAATAATTATAATAAGTAAATTTGTTATATTAACAAATAGAAAAGAACACTTTGGAAATAAGTGGCAAAATGTGTCTGTTTCTTCAATCATAAAGATTATTAGCTGAATAATCAAACATAAGTGGTGATTTGACAGTCAGTAAAACATTTTAGAAATCGCTGAAAAACAAATGTTAACACCAGAATCCTACAAATATCTAAACAAATAAAAAATATGACCTACGAAGTTATTTAATTAGCAAAATGGCAGTTTCCATTTTATTTCTCATTTTCAAATTTATATTCAGACAATATAATGTTGGATAAAAAGCTAGATGGTAGTAAGAACCACTATTTTAAGAACCTAATTAGATATACTGGGAAATGAGAAAACACAATTAAACCAATTCATAACCGATGTGTACGTTTGTATTGGTACATATTTTATCCATGATCTAATGCTTCTGCAAAATAACTGTAAGTTATTTGAAATCAAAATAGATGAAATTAATATAAATGATTCGCCTTAAAAATTCTGTTTGTATTATGAAAAAAAATTTGGTAAAAAATATAGTAGTGTCACATTTGTTAGACAAAGATCATATCGATTACATTGTAAATGATATGTCAAAACTAGCCAAGTATGGCAGAGAGTATACAGAGGCAGCCAATCAATAAATCCATTTGAATCTAGGAATATAATTAAAATTAAGTTGAGAAAAAGAATGGAAAAGTTATAACACTTAAGACAGACTTAATAATGTAACAACTCAAATTAATTTATAAAAATATTAAAATT
Organism: Nezara viridula; assembly: GCA_928085145.1. Classification (NCBI taxonomy): domain Eukaryota; kingdom Metazoa; phylum Arthropoda; class Insecta; order Hemiptera; family Pentatomidae; genus Nezara; species Nezara viridula. Next base: position 48,223,876 of record OV725077.1, on the reverse strand, counting down.
TAAGAAATGCAAACAAAATCCATTATTCACATGTATAACATAGACTTCAGAAAATCTAAATTTGCATAGACGTATTTTCTTAAAAACATCTAATATCAAAAACAGCTATTTCATTCATTTAATTTGGTTCAAAGTTGGAGATTAGAGAAAAAAATCAATTCTATTGAATTCTCTACTACTTTCACTTAAAAATGAGCAAACATATTTCCCTTGATTTGCTTCGATCCTAAAAACCGTAAATTTGATTTGGGCTAAAGTTAGAAAATTTAAGGATTGGTGAAAAAATACCAAGTAGTAAGTATCAATTTTATCAAATTCTATACAAAGCTTTCAAAAAATACTTCAGTTTACCAATATGTAAGTGTATTTTCCTTGACATGTCTTTGTTTCAAAAATGGTAAATTTGATTTGGCTAAAAGTTAGAGGAGATTCAAGGAATAGTGTACAGACGGTCTTATATCAATTTTATCAAATTCCATTAACAATCAAAATAAATGTAACTCATTGTTTAAGAATATAATGGTTGTTAGATATGGTGGCCCGTGAACAAATATAAAAGTCTGTGGTACATATCCCTGTTCATCAAATTATTAACATCCCCCTGAAACTTCCTAAACAGCTTCATCTAATCGTTATCTGCAACTATTTTATTTACTAAAATTCACGGAATGGGAGCATTTTCAATTTGGAGATAGGCAAACTTTGTTCATAATTGTAAGATAATTTCAGCACAAAGTCAAGAAAAACGTGTACTTCAAAAATATTGAACTGTTTGGTGTAACCTCAAAATAACGAGGTTATATAAGCCAAATGGCCCAATATGTTTTTAGGCCACCTCTTTTCTCGATTTTGCGATCAGATTATCTTATGATCCAAGTGGAAAGCAAATGCGTATTTATGAGTATTTAATACCTAATTAAATAGACAAAGCTTACCGACCTTCAGTTAGAAAACACCCCAATTTCTAGAGATTTCGTAAATATAACAGTTGTAGGTTACGAAGTTTCAGGTGGATGTTAATAATTTGATAAAAAAAGGGGTTTGTACCACGAACTATAAAGGGAAGTTGTGTTCATACTACAGTTATATACCATAACAAAAACTTGCATTGCAGAAAAGCAAAGTCGAGTGTAAATAAATGAATAACATCTACTGCTGATAATTGGATTTGAATTAAAATATTTAGAGATTGAGAGGTTTGTTACTTGTGTTAAACAGTATTGATTTTATCAAATTATGTTGCTTATGAAAGCACTTTTTCTAAACAAAACTATACTTCATAAATGGCATCTATAGATTTTATTTTCAAATAACATGTCATAGACTTTGGAATATAGGTAATTATGAAACCAATAGAAGTGTGGAAAAGTAAAACTGACTCAGCAAGTCAAACTTTTTTATTTAAAGCCATAAATGTATCGAAACATATTTTACTAGGGACAGTACCTCACTACAGAAAAATAATAGATGGTTATAATGACTGTTATAATAACGGAAAAAATAACAGAAGGCTATTCTTTCTAATTTTGTGTTAAGATATTAAAATAATTAAATTGGTAATACTTTGCAAACGTTGAATTATTATGATGGGTTATGATTTTATGCAGATGAAGAACTCATGATCATGGCATAAATGGAAATCCAAAAACAGGTATTTAAGTGTTCACAGAATAATTTCTCTTTATTTCAGCTATACACACACTCTCGGAAATTCTCAATCCTATTTATAGTGTGATCATGTGATCTTGCGCCTCCATCAAACCTAAACTTACAAAGTAGTGCAATACTGTTTCTGAACTAAATTGTAATAACATTTGGAGAACAATTTATTTATTCTGATATATATAGTATGATCAATATGATCTTGGCTCACTCATTATATAGATGTGACACAAATATATTTTTAATAAAAATTGATCCCTATTAAAAATAATATCTAATAGAGATTGTTACAAAAGCTCCAAAAATCTAGTAGACCCACCAAAAATTATGACAATTAACAGTTATAAGGGAACTGATCTTTTTCAGTTTTTTTTTTAGAAATTTTTTAACAGCCGAGTTTTCTTTTCATACCAAATTTTATAAATTTATGGCTCCAGAAGCGAATAACAAAAGTAAGTAATCTAGATAAACCTTTAACGATGCATAAAAGAATAAAATGTAGCACCACAATTAGAAATAAAAAACAGCAGACAACAAAACAACCTAATGCAATTTAACAACCATTTGTTGACGTTAAATATATAATTTAATACATAATAATTACTACTTCCATTACAATAACACTCAATGATAAATTTTTAACCGAAAACGGATGACAATAATTCTCAGTTAAGTTATACAAATATCACCATAATAAGTAAAAATCTGTCATCGAAAGAATGACATAAATAAGAAGTCAAATTAAGGTGTTAAATCAAAATTGTTTTATTGTAGTAACCAAGCAATATTGTTTATTAGGAATCAGATCCAAACCCTATAAACAATTTCTAGTGTTTATCTTAACTAGGCTCTAATTAAAAGACTATCATAAATTGTATACATATAATACTCTAACCAGCATAACTCACTTAAAATTAAATTTACTCACAATTTGGTCAAAACGATTTCGCAATATCATTTCAAAGTAATGTAATACTTATTAACAATCCAATTCCAAACATAAAAATCCTTTGAAGAGATATAAACTAAAAGAACAAACATTCTAAACAAAAATGATGAAATCAACTTATAGCCAGTGTAAATTAAAAAAAAAAAACAAATGAAAGTTACATTCACTAACTCTATAGATTACAGATTGCAATAAACAACTAACAACTGAAATAATTTGAAGTGATGATATATATAAAAAATTAAAAAAAAAAGGTAACAGAAAAACACTAATTATAGTAAGGAAAAATAGTTCAGTAAGGGGGAAAGCACGGAATCATTGATTCCGGTTCCAGTGAAAATGTGGCATTAACATCAATTTATTCAACGTGAAACATCAAGGCTTTCAAAGAAAACTAAATATTGATTTTTGCAATGAAGAAATTCCAGATGAACACTTCAATGAATTCTAAAAATCCATATTTTGAACGATGATAATTAATAGGATTTCTTACTTTTGATGTTAGTTCCATATAAAGCACATGCAGATATTAATAACCAAGATTCACTTTCACATAAGTGACTAATATTTACTTCTTATAAAATAAATAATTCATTAATGCAGTAGTAAATCAACAAAACTCAGCCCAACTGCAACAAAAATAGATTTCATGGGCATAATTGTTCTAGACACATAAATGGACTGCGTACCACTGCTCCATGATATCAAATTAAAACCTTTATGTGTTGAATAAGTACTAATTGAATTCAGATGACCATTTTCTTATAACCACAGTTGCATTCATACATAGAAGTAAAGATCAAATAAAAAATTTCTTATCAAATAAAACGTATGTGATGTACAAATATTAACTTATATTATGCCAGTAAATACTATAGGAATACAAAAGAAACCTGATAATAATAGCCACTCCTTCACTGCTTCCACGGCTTCTATCTATGCATGGCATGAAAAATTTCTGGCATTGTCAAATACAATATAAATAAGTCAATTCAATCCTACGTAACTTACAACATAATTTGTTACCTGTCTTAGCACAAGGAGTTCGGAATACGAAAACTCTAACATATTCAGCAAATCAAATGATAAATTCTAAACACCACTATATCCCAACACAATGCTTAGCAAGATGGCGTGATTAAACCGCAATCCACAGCCTTCTAGCGCGAATCAATAACCTCCCAGTCTTGAAAAGCATTTCTATAAAGGTTTTTAATCCTTACAGCAACACATTTTATAAATTTTATATCTTTTTTATAACCTATTAAGTATATATATGTACATACTTATATCCATGACCAGTATCTAAAATAGGATTCAACACCGATGTTGCCGGTTTCATTTGTTGCTTCAAAACATTTTAAAATTGCTCACGACTGGGAGTAATGGGTTATTACTTATTATTACTAATAACCATTCCAAACTATAAAACGAACTTTGGCTCATTGCAGGTGACAAAGCTGAATTACTCAATTGGGATTTTGTGGAACTCATCCTAAATAAATAAATATCATTGCATTGAAGCTGCATTCAAACAAATTCAACGGTTTTATTATTAACAATTTTTTTTAAACATTAAAGAACTTTAAGATTATAGTTTTATAAGTGATTAATGTTTGGGCTAATGTGGAGGGAATCAAACGAGTAAATAGGCGCCGGCACAATAGGGGGGGGGGGATTACTGTTTTGATTCTCCAATATTTTACGATGAAATAAAGAGTTTCGCTAGGGTTGATAGTAGACATCAAGATCTACAAAAAAGTTCATAAAAACTATTGCCCAATTTCCAGCAGAAAAGTATAAAATTTCATAACCATATTACATAAAAAAATATTTAAAAGATCATTACTTAAATTTCTTTATATTTATAAATAAAATGTATTTTTAGACAACTATGTTTATTACAATACATCCCATATGACAGGAAAACAAGAAATAAAAGCTTTGTATGTATTTATGTAAGCGTAGTATTTTTTCAGAAAATAAGAGTACTTTAAGATGACCAGATAGCAAATCACATCATTTCTTTACACAACTTTTGAGGCGAATCTCAATTTTTTTCCAAATAAACTATTTAATATGGACACAAAGCTTATTAAACGAGAAAGGTTTTGTAAAAGTGGGGTAAATGTAGTGCAGTTAAAGGGTGATAAAAAAAAAAATCGCAAATAACGTATGACTTTTTTTTAAACGGAACTTAGCTGTGTTTAGCCGCTCCAAAGTCCTCTTTAAATAGTTTTAACAATGACAAACTCTAATTTAATTTAAAGAATATTTTGTTTAGAATACTATGGAGAAATGTTTAACTACTTAAATAAAATATTGTTTATGTTATCGCTTCCTATTCGACAAAAAACGTGACTCGCTAAAAAAAACACAAATGTTATATTTTCTGCTTTTCTACTGCGAAACTGGGCAATAGTTTATATGAACTTTTTTTGTAGGTCTTGAGGTCTGCTATCACTCCTATAAAAATTTCCCTCTACTTTCTCCCTACCTTATATACAGAGTGTCCCGTAAGTAGATGGAAATATTTAATAGTTTGATAGTAGACATTAAGATTTAAAGATTTAAAATTAATACTACCATTATCATAGCGCTCGCTATATTTAACTGTTTTTTACTGTGGAGCTAAAACTCATAAACAAAGGGGAAAAAACGTGTTAATGATTAAGAGGTGCTTTCGAACTGGAGCTCCCAAAATATAACCACGTATTAAGAAAAAAAATATTTAAACAATTATCTATAAAAGTATTATTGTTGCTGTAATAACATTTAATAGTGATTCAATAATCTCTTAAGCATCATTTCATATATGTAGTTAGTTTCTTTATTTTTCTTCCAAAGTAATTATTGTTTTGCACATGAAAAAAAAAAAAATGCTTTCGAGCTTTTATATATATGAAATATATAGATAGGAAAAGTATTGCGTTCGATAATAAAAATTTTAATCCAAGTTTTAAACGGAAATACACGTTTTGAGATCCTCTGGGTCCAAATAACGTAATCCTGCAAAATGGTCTGTGCATGCGCGCACCTGTGTGTGTGAACAGTCTAACTCAAGTGGTCTCCAAACTACTACTGCCCTTGATAGAATCTTTGAAAACTTGAAAAATTGAAAAATATATAAAATTTAGCAAATTACTCACACAAGAGGTTACTACAATATTTATTGCGTGTTTTGTTTTCTTTTTGAAAGCTCATTTCACAGATGATGTCATTCATTCATTATCTTTTTTTTTTTTTTCATCGCAAGCCATGGCCCGCGGGGCTTGTTTGGATGTATCAATGATGCCCGCGGAACTTAGTCAAGGTGAAATAATGCCCGCGGGCCAAAAAGTTTGGTGATCCCTTGTTTAACTCAAAAACGAGAAGTCATAAGAAACTAAAAATATGTATTTAAGATTTGTATATGCATGGGATGCTACAGTAACTTTTTCGTTAAATTAGGTTAACCAGAAGTGGTTCTTTACACTACTGATTTTATATTTTTTACAACTTTATCAAAAAAAGCCCTAAAAAGTTATTAAATTCATGAGGCCAATTTATTGTTTTTGTTTTTTTATAATTAATTTAAGATAGGTTTTATACCCATCAACACAGCTTGACAGGGCTTAAATGGGGAATTTTCAAAATTTCTTCTTCTGGTACTTCAGAACTTTGGGCTGATTTTGTTCATTTGATATAATCAACCTTTTCATATCATCACTATTAAATAAATAAAACATGTTAAAATATAAACTATTAAGGAATTTTATAATTAACTAAAGGAGAAATAAACGCTTAGGTAGGACCGACAATAGTCGGAAATACCCGAGTGAAATCGGGTTAGGCGGGTAGGTTAGAATGACCCTGAAAGTTCCAAACCGTTCCCCGGCTGGAGCGGTTCCTCGTCCCGTTCCTCTGCTGAAATGGTTCCTCGTTCAGTTTCACAAGGAACGGTCCATCCCTAAATAGTGCATTATATGGAAAATCATCTACATAAACATTTGCGATTTTCATAAATGGTATTAATTAATGGTTAATTATACAGATTACTCATGGATGATGTCATTAAATAATGTAAAGGCGGAATTCCACTAAGGCAAAATGGAACGACATGTAGCCTGATACTTATTTTCTAGTGTTGCCTATTGTAGCCGTACGACTATGTGGCACGAAATTCAAATGATGTCCCATACGGAATTTGTTGTCCCACATCGCATGCGCTTTGTCGAACACTTGTGAAGCATGCGACTAAAGCGATTCCATTCAGGTAATTTCAGTTTTAGTACATCATGTCATTACAAACAGTCGCGGCAGCTGCATATTTGGTAATCGCTTTGAATCATAAAAGGAAAAGAAAAACACCACGATATTGGAAAAGAGAGCTGTAAATCAATGGTCTAGAAATTGGGTATAATTTAATATTTCATATTGAATATTTAATAGTTTACTGTTGCATTATAATGGAAGGAGATGGTCCAGGGGAGGGAGGTCATAAATAGGCTAAATATGGGCAAAACTATTTTATTGAAAACCAATGTTTCGACCAAACTTTGCCGGTCTTCTTCAGGGAGGTGTGTTCAGCTAGGAATTTCACTTAGAGCTGCTCACTCAGTTTTAAGTGAAACTCCTAGCTGAACACACCTCCCTGAAGAAGACCTGCAAAGTTGGGTCGAAACGTTGGCCTTTAATAAAATAGTTTTGTCCACATTTAGCCTATTTATGACCGCCACCCGGACCATCTCCTTCCATTAATATTTCATTCTTGAAGAGTACTGGAAAATTCTTGTCAGTCCAAGAGTCCGTGAGAAAAAGTCAACATTATTTGATTGAAACTGTAAACAATTTAAAAAAAATATTTTTATCATTTATATTTAAAAAATGAGTCTGCCAGTCGGATCTTGCTATCTATAAAAACCAGTATTAAACCAGAAACATCAGGATCGACATGGAATACTAACTGTGTAAAATGGTTGAAAAGTTTCTATTTTTTTTAAAACTTGTATATAAGGGTTCAGCCATGTGAAAACCAGGATAATGAGGTAAAAAAAAAATTCATGAAGAAATAACGAACCCCGATTCGAGGAATATAATTGATCTATATTAAAATTGTTAGTACTCATTGGATGAAGAATTTGATGCTCTATAACTTTTATTCTATCGGTTTTTCCCTTAGAGAACTCATTCCCAAGCTGCAGCACCATTTATTTATTTTGACGAATTTGGTTAAAATCGGCGTTTGTTGACCTTTGTTAACGGAGATACCACTTGACCAAATTATTAAGTTTAGGTACTCGTTCGACGCACAATTTAACTTTACTTAATTTATGAAAGAAAAAGTTTTTCGTTTTGTTGCACCGTTTACGAACTAAAGGTGAAATAACAAAAAAATATAGAAATAATCTGGCTTTTTTTAGTATAAAAAGTTTTTTCTTGGTGGCCTGCGTCAGGTATTTTGTTTTTTACATGTCCCAACCAATATATACAAGTTAAAAAAATAAAACTTTTCTCACATTTTTCACAATGAATTTCGCGTATCGATCCTCAATTTACTGGCCCGAAATTCATTAAATCAGTCGCTATTTCTACGGGAAGTAAGATCCAACAGTCAAACTCTCATTTTTTAAAACAAAGGTGTTATAAGTGTTCAAAAAATGTTTTGAAAGTTTTCATCAAATAATGTCGATTTTTTTCGTGGGCTTTAAGACTATTTGGGTTGCTACAAGTATATTTTTTGTCATTCCTGATCTTCATCATCTTGGCATCACCTAAACATTCATTAGTTGACAATAATGATTTAGGCACATCGAAGTCCAATAAAAAAATCAGTAGCTCATAACCAAACCATTTCTCGTTTTTGGTAGGAGATGAGCCATTTTTTTCTTGCTGAAGTTTTTTGCGCTCACGATGAAATGCTGACAAATTCTTAATTATTTTTTACCTTTGTCACCCTACAATTATGTTTTCTTATTTAAATAAATTTACGATTTACAATCACCGTACAATAATTATATTTATCTGATAATTGTTTTAATTTATTGTTTTTAATTCTTATATATTTGTATTCGGCTATTTTATTACTCCATAATTCGGAAGAATTATGGTAATCGTCAATAAAATACGTAATTTTTTCGTTCGTCCACTCTATGTTGCCCAAATGCGAGACCTGGTCTAGCAAACTCAGTCTTTGTCTTCCGCAAGAGTCTCGCAGCAGTCTTGCAGTTACCTATTAGCTTATTGCTACGTAGATATTACTGTAATTTTTTAGATAGGAGAAACCTAACTAAGCCCGAATAAAAATTAGGGGAGTTAAATGCAAAATTATATTGGTTATACCAATCATTAACGTATAGTAACTAAGATTGTCATGTATTAGAGACTATTTTGCCTTAATTTTTATTTAAAAAATCAATTTTTTTTTACCAGTCCTGGCTTGGTCTTGCAACAGTTAGACGGCCTTAATCTTGCAAAGACCGATTTTGGGCAACACAAGTCGCACCGATCCGAGAGCTGTTGCATAGACGGTGACATTGTTCGACACGTTGAATCATGTGGAGAGATGACGGCATTCGACAGGCAACACCGGTCAACGGCGGCAAGGAGAAATATTTTTTGTCGCTTTGTGTTTCTTCTACAGAAAGACTATGCGTAGCATGCGTCAATGCCGCATGCTATATGTTGCCTAAAAGTTGCCTTAGTGGAATTCCGCCTTAAGAGGAGAACCAAGGAGACACAACTTGGCTACTGGAAATTACAACCAGTTAACCATCGTTTGCATTTACTGATGACATTATACTGATAGCTGGCAGTGAAGAAAATCTACAGGAAAATGTATATGTCTGAACCGAAAAGTTAGAAAAAATAAATATGGAATATTTAATAGTTGACCGTTGCATTATAAAGGAAGGAGATGGTCCGGGGGAGGGGGACGTCGGCTTTCAATAAAGTAGTTTTACCACTATTCAGCCTATTTATGACTGCCATCCCGAACTATCTCCTTCCTTTAAAAATAAATATGGTTATTAGTACTTTCAAGACCAAGTGTATGGTGGTATCCAGAACCAGGAAGAATGACCTTCAAGAACTTGAAGCAAATAAGAGCGCAAAATTTAAAAACGAAATTAATACGAGAATTCCCACTACAAGAAGGATGTTCTCTGGCATCAATAGAAAGTTTCTAAGTAAGAATGAAGCTGCAAGTTTTGAATTTTTTTTATGGGATGATTATGGAAGTAATTCTAAAAAAAATTTATTATTGAAACTTTTATTACGTAGAATTAACATTCATTGCAATACTTCAATATCAAAAGACAAAGCCGGTTTAGGTAACAAGTAAATGTAGAAAAAAAAATTATAAAACCGAATGAAATTCGTACCAAATGTTATTCCAATAATTCATTATCAAAATACGAATCCGGGTCAAATTCCAAGCAAACTGTAGAGAAAAAATAAAAATAAAACCCTTTATTGTTGATGTTGGTACCACATCGTAATCCAAATAATTCAATAAACAAAGCCGAATCGAATTCCAAGTTTGTGATAGTCACCCACCCAAATACGGTTTCAATAAATTATATCGAAACAGTAAATCAGTAATTCAAGTCAATATCAATAATCAAAGCCTATTCAAATCCATAAGTTCCAAATATTCTCGGTTTTCATCAAGGGTTAGTTCCTTTCAGTTTAACCGTTGGTAGTGTCCTGAAAATGATAGAGAGAGGGGCAACAAAAGAAAAGAGAATGGGAGGAGGCAACGGAGTGGGGTGAGGCAGACCACAGGCGGATCTACAGGGAGGCCTTTCGGGCTGAAGCCCTCCAAAATGGTAAAATGTAATCATATTTTACAGAAAAAAATATTAAAAACTACCTCTTAAAGTATTCTTGTTCGTGTAATTACATTTAATAGGACTTCAAGAACCACTTAAATACCATTTCGTATAGGTAGTTCATTTCTGTCTTTTTTTTTTAAACTAATTATCGTAAATATATATACACTAGTAGGCCTGTGCGAAAAATTCGCACAGCATATAGTTATCAAATGAAAAAAAATAAGAAAATAAAAAAAATGCAATGTATCAAAGGATTAAGACATCAAATGTTACTTTATCGTTAAATATAATCCACAAAGCAAAAAAAAAATAATTTAAATCTTCCATTTTGTTTGGATCCAATATGTTTCCAAATTTCAGTATTTTTCCAAATCTTTGCTAAAAATTGTCCGATTTCGATGATTTTTTTTCCTTATGTAGGGAATTTAGTAATCTTTTATTCAATCCTGGGCATAACCAAGGGTAAACTGTGTAATTTTTCGGTTATTCGCAAATAAAGTTTATTTTCTTTCATAACTTGTTTGCCTGAATTTTCTGGGTGATTGGACTATTTTGCCAGCCTGAAGGAGAAGGAAGCTTTCGAAATTGGCTGCTCAATCTTGAGATTTGGTGAAAAATTAACGATGATATGGCTTGCCGATCAAAAACATCATCGATAAATAATATAAACTCCTCCTCTCTCGACCATAGAAATACCATAGAAATAGAAAGACTATAGAATCAAGTCAACGAAATGAGACATGTATTCAATGACAGTGCTACAATTAATGTAAGGTTGTGTGGATGTAAACCCTATGCCTTGCGTTATCTCGAAAATAGTACGTTTTGGGGGTTAAAAACGCAGGATCCGATAGTTCCGGAGAAACTATCCGGGTCTTGCTGTACGCATCAAAATTTTTATGATCCAATTTGTCCCGTATCGATCTACAGACCTACCACCGTTCCAGTATCGAAGCCTAGCAAAATGGTTGTATCGACATTATTTATTCTAGGAAGAAAAACAAAAGTGGAGAATACGATTCGCTAACCCCTCGTAAAATTCTGAATCCAACGGTACCCCATTCATGGTATTTGAGCATGACAGGAGCTTATATTTGGTACAAAACCGATTTCGAGCCTTACTGTAATAATATATGTATGAATATATATATATATATATATATATATATATATATATATATATATATATATATATATATATATATATATATATATATATTTATATATATATATATTCTGGGCTTCAGCCAGAAAGCTTTTTTTTTCATATATATATGAATATATGATATATATATATATATATATATATATATATATATATATATATATATATATATATGAAAAAAAAGCTTTCTGGCTGAAGCCCTCAACCCCCCTCCCCATCTCCCCCCCCCCAAAAAATATATATCTATATAACAGTCCGCTAGCACTGGACTCCTGCTGGTGACGCAGCTGAGAGAGAAGCGCTGGGATTTCTTAGAGTCACGCTTTGTCCTTCACACGTGGAGGAAAGGGCTGGACTCGGAGCTCCCTTGGCTGATTGTAAATAAAGTATGAATGTTTTTCTTTTTTATATATTAAGTATGAATGTTTTTCTTTTTTATATATCTATTTGTTTTACTTATGACTTATTTAATTTTCTACCAATTTCTGTATTTTTTTTTATTATTGTTATTATTTTTTTTAATTTGAATTCAAGTTACATTTCTTTAGTTTTATAGTTTTTACCTTTGTTATATAGATATATATTTTTATTTTTTATTTATTTTTTTTTTTATTGCATTGTATATATAGTATGAATGGGCCTCACTCAGCTTTAGTACTCATTGCCTTACAAAAGGCACAAACATTTAACTAAACAGAACACCAAGAACTAAAAACAATCCCCCCACACAAACTACAGAAATTTCACCAATCCTCAAACTACCTACTACATCCTTTACCCATAATCCACCATACAACAACACCAACCCCCTCAAACCCCCCCCCCATCCCCTACATAACTATCCATCCCTACTACCTAAACTACCAACAACAACTACATAAAAATCCCATCACCACATCCCTAATCTCAACATAACATAAATCTCCCCCCCAATCCCATCACTCCTCCCACTAAATACAATACGCACCACCACCCACACCTCCAACCCACCACAAACCACCAAAACACCCACAAAAAACCTATACACCCCACAAACTACAATCTTTCAACAACTAAAACACACACCCAATTAAATACCACACCCCACCCACAAACACCCACTATTCAATATTTATTTAATAATCTCAATTTTTAATGTCATTAAAAATTCATATAATCACAACCATCAAAAACATAAACCCAATCATATAAGTTTTAAATATTAAAATATATGTAATTTAATATGAAACTTAAAATATTAACAAAAATTATACCATTACACTTAAAATTAAATAACATCACATTATTTAACCCAAAATTATACTACCATATTTTCCATTTTTATTTCTTATATTACACTGTATATACCTACAAATATCCCTACCCTAATTTAATTATTACAATTCCATGTTATTATATTATATCCACTCCTCTAACTGGAATATACCTATTAAAACCTACACTCTCTGTCCAATTCTACATCGGCCTATATGCTAAATTTCTGTCATTCAGGTTTTTACCCGTCTATGGTAATTAACCTATAAAAATCTTAAATAAAGCAACAACAAAAAAGTCATTACCATATTTACTCACTAAAATTTTACTTTATTACACAACTCTTTACATACACCCCAAACCACTCCATCCCCCAATAACCCCCCCCCCCCCCCCATATCAAAATTTACATTAGCCTTGCTGAGTCCTTACCCCTTACCAACTATCTAATTCTTCATCTTACTTCCATATCTCCCCCTATTCAAAAATAAACAAAACCCCCTATTCAAATTAAATATAACCCCATACAATCCCTTCCCTCACAATATCCCCCTTACATACACTCCCCCACCCTCCCTCACACCCCCCACCCCCAACAAACACACACACACACACACACAACACACACACACATCACACACACTACACACACACACACAAACTCAACCAAAAACAAAACCAAAAACAATAACAAACACCCCCAAACCAAACATACACAACAAACCACAACACACCAAAACCAAACAAACCCACACCATACTCAATACCCTACACAACCCCCAAATCCAAACAACACACAACCCACCCCCCAATAACCAACAAACCAACCTAAACTTCACAATAACCAACTCAACCAATAACCACAAAACCATACCAACATAAACACCAAAACCACCTCAACAACCCCAATAAACACCAAAAAATACACCCACAACATACCCAACCCCCAACACACACAAAAATACACAATACCTAACACTCCATCCTCCTCCCATCCCCTACTTTACTCCCCTAATTCAAAACCACCCCACTAAAACCCCACAAACTCCACAAACATCCCTCCCCCTTCCCCACCAACCAACACCACCACCCACAACCCACAACCCACAACAAACACACACCCACCCAAACACTAAACCCCACCAAACCAACCACACCCCAACACCCAACACAAAACCCACACACCCCACACCCCCCCACAACCCACCCCCCACCCACCCCACCCCCCACCCAAACACACCCCACCCCCAACAAACACACCCAAAAACACACAACTAAACCACCACAACACCCACAACACCCACCCAACCCCCACACAAACACCCAACCACACCCCAACCCAACCCCCCCCCCCCCCAACACTCCCCCCACCCACACCCCCACACCCCACCCCAAACAACACCCCACCCCCCCCCACCCCACCACCCCCCACAAAACCCCCACACCCCCCCCCCCAAACCCCACCCCCACCCCACCAACCCCAATCAACCAACCACAACTCCCCCCACCCCACCCACCCCTACCAAAACCCACCATCCCCCAATCTACCCACCAACACCCATTCCCCAACTTCCATCATACCACACACCCCCCCCCCACCAAACCCCCACAAACATCACACCACCACCCACCCACCCCCCCACCCCCCAACCACCCACCAACCACCCACCCAACCCCCCCCCACAAACCCCACCCACCCCCAACACACCACCCCAACCCACAAACCACCCCACCAACCACACCACCCCACCAAACCCCCCCACAACCCAACAACAAACCCACCAAACACCCCCCCACCCCACCACCCACCACCAACCCCACCCAAACACCCACAACACCCCACACCACCCCCCCCCCCCCCACCACCAACCCCCCAACACCCCACCACCCCCCACACCAAACACCAACCCACAACACCCCCCCCCACACCACCAACCCACACACACCCACACAAACACAACACCAACCCAACAACACCCCCCAACTAAAACTCCACTATACATACTCCCACATTCTGCATAATTTATGCCCAGTTAAGGAGAAAAAAGGAAGAAAGACATAGAGAACGTGGCTAAATATAGCCAGATAACAAGGCTGAGAAGGAAGGACCAGGTTTTACCGATGGAAGAAACCTCAATCCAAAAGAAGCTGCTGAGCATGGAGTTGGGTGGAAAAAGAAAAGTGGGCATACCGAAACTGAGATGGAAAATGGAGTAAGTGCTGATGCCTTACTTTATAAAATCGTGAATTGGTATAGGCTGCTCAGGACAGGGAAACATGAAGGAAAACCCTTGAGGCAGCCAAGATATAGTAATGGATTATCGAGCTCGGGATGATGATATTGATCGTATTAGAAAATTCGTCTTAGAGGATGATTTTTTCCTCTATTTCTCTTCTCTTTAAATAGCTGTTTTTTGGATCTTTTTTTTTGGAATTATTCTTCTACTATCCAAATTGGAGCGCGCCTCCTTGCAGAAATCACTAGTGCTAGTTACGATAATAAATTTTTTGATATAACATTAGAAAATTCGTCTATGAGGATGAATTTTTCCTATATTTCCCTTTTCTTTAAATAGCTGCTTTTTAAAACTATTCCCCCACAATCCAGGGGAGAGAGGGGGCACCCGTTGGCTGGATTCGCAAGTACTGGTCACCATAATAATTTTCTTTATATCACATTAGAAAATTCGAATCAGAGGATGAATTATTCCTATATTTCTCTTTTCTTTAAACAGGTGTTATTTGGATTTATTTTTTTCACCAGCCAAGGAAGGGCTCGCCCCCTTGCAAAATTCGCTAGTGCTGGTCAGGTTAATACATTTTTTTTATATTACATTAGGAAATTGTATGAGGATGAATTTTCTCTATATGTCTCTTTATAACTTAAGATATGAATTATAGTCGGATAATAGGTCATGAATATATAAAAGTCGAATTATAAAAAAAACATTGTAATATTATGTCTCTTCATATAGATGTTTCTTCGTAAATTTTGTTCGAGCATCCAATGGAGGGCGCACTCCCTGGCAGAATTTTCTAGTGTTGGGCAGGATAATATTTTTTTATACTACATAAGGGAATTTCCTGTTGAACGAATGAGTGAATGCGAATGAATTTTCTCTATAGTTCTCTTTTCGTTAAATAGGTGTTTTTGTCACTTTTTCCAACATCTATGAGAGGGCGCGCACCCTAACGGAATTCGCCAGTGCTTGTCACGATAATAATTTTTTTTTATATTGCAGTAAGAAATTCATCGTCTATCTTAGGAGATGGATCTTCCCTATTTTTCTCTTTTCGTTAAATAGGTGCTGTTTTTAACATTTTTTGGAATTTTTTTTTCACCTTCCAGGAGGAAGAGGACCAGCCTCCCCGGCTGGATCCGCTA
This sequence comes from Nezara viridula, assembly GCA_928085145.1. Classification (NCBI taxonomy): domain Eukaryota; kingdom Metazoa; phylum Arthropoda; class Insecta; order Hemiptera; family Pentatomidae; genus Nezara; species Nezara viridula. Next base: position 48,207,647 of record OV725077.1, on the reverse strand, counting down.
ATGACTGGCACTCTTGTTTATAATAAAATAAAAATATAATTATAAAAGGAAATAAGCAATGACAAAAAAATTATAAATTTGACTTATTAGATGCCAGGAAAATGTATGGTAGTTATTTTTTTTTAATATTAATATATTGTACCGTTTACAATATTTATTTTCTCTTATTATTTTTCTTTTTTTATCAGGAAGCTTACGTTTATAATTTTTTCATATTTTAGACAATAAAACTGCCTACTTTCTTCATTTTTTTTTATTTATGCTTGTTGTCTCTTACGTTTCGGGACAATTTTCCCATCATCAGAGCAATATTTTTATTTTTACTGAAATTATCCACATTTTCTATATTAATTTTAATTTAACAATATCATTCCAATTCATCTATTTTACAATTATTTACCATTCATTTTTTTGATGTAGCACCATTTGTCAAAAATTAAATATTTGTCACATTTTTTAAAAATTATTTGGTGTTACACATATTCACTGATACACTAATCAACATCTTGCTATTTTTAGTTTTATTTCTGTACTTTGTACCCATCCTCTTATTTTTTATTACGGTTGTTTGTTGTGTTTTTTTTAAATTTCAATATTGGATATTATGTCCGAATAGTGTGTACCTAAATGTTTTGTATCTGTTTTATAGTTTACTGTTCTATTATTGTTTCTTGTTATATGTATAGCTTCCAGCAGTTTCCTATTATTTGTTTTAGGTTCTATTGCCAGTATTTCTGGGTTTTTGAAATCAAAAGTGTGTAATGATTTAATACTATGGTTTGCTGGTGCTGTTATGTTAATATTTTTAGTATATTTGCAGTTTGATGTATTTTGTGCTATTCTGGTTTTTAGTTTTTTTGAAGTTTCACCTATATAAATTTGTTGGCAATGTTGGCAGTCTAGTTTATAAAAAACATTTTTCTTGTCCAGTGGTTCTATCTTGTCTTTTGTGTTTGTCAAGTATTTACTTAATTTTTCGTCGTTATATATGCCAAAATCGATTTTCGGTAGGTCATAGTTCATGAATACTTTTTTAATTTGTTTTGTAAGTTGTGGTATGTATGTCATTTTGTTAAATATTCTTTTATTGTGAATTTTGCTTGTTTATGGATTATTGTTTTGGATGTTGTCATTTGTTGTTTCTGTCTCCTTGAAAAACTGTATAATAAATTGTTGTTTAGGTTTTTTTTTGTTGTTCGATATTATTTATTTGTGTTTTTGGTATTTCTTGTTCTTTGTTTTTGTTCCAATTCTGTATGTGTATTCTGTTGTGTGCTCTACTGTACCATATTTTATTTATTAGTTTAATTGGGTAGAAATTTTCTGTTAGTATTTTGTATATTTCAGTGTTTGGGATGGTTAGAGGTGAAATTGAGTATTTTATTGTTTGTTTGTTCTTTTTTTGTCCATTTTGTTAGTATTTGTCCGTAAGATACAACAAGCATAAATTAAAAAATATGAAGAAAATTGGAAGTTTTATTGCCTAAAATATGAAAAAATTTATTTTCTCTTATTATATTTACTCAAAGTATAGTGGTAGTGGAAATTGTGTAATGGGAGTGGAAGTTGTGCTCACTGCAGAAACAAAAATCTGGTGCGCACAAGACACAACTTTCACTTACCTTTCTACTTTGAATAGAAATTATTTTCTGGCAATGTTGAGTAATTATAAAATTTTTGAAATACACTTTTAAAGGAGCTATAGCTTAAAGCTTGCAGTAACAAATCATTAAGAGCACTAAAATAACAAAAATCCTATTAATTGTATCAATGGTAGTCAATAAAACCTCGGTTTGTACTACTTGTATCCGTTAACTAAAATGATATTACGAGATTTTCTTTGCCTGCCATAGATAGGTCAAAAGTTGTCATACTAATTTTAAGTGCATAATGTTTGGATTTCACAATGAGAAAATTCATCCAATTATTCAATAATTTAATTTCCTAAATGTAAAAGATTGCATGAAGATTTTTCAGAATATACTGGCACTGATAACTAATTATTTAAATAAAATATATGATCTAGAATTATTAAACTACGGTAAATGTATTGTATTTCAATTCATCTTCCACATAAGTACTATAAAATAGTTTTTTAAACAATGCCATTGCTATGATTAGGTGGATTTCAAGTACTTTTTTTTCAAAGTCAAAAATTATTACATTTAGTTTGTAAATTTTATTTAATTTCCTTGAAAACATGTGAATTCCGTTAAATAATATGACTTTTCACAAATTATTATTTATAATTTTTCGTCAATCTCTATTACTTTCTACGAGTTTCCATATTAGATATTATTTTTTCTAAAATCCTTCGCTTTCAACAATATATTATACGTACTACCTTCTGACTAGTATTTCCGGAAATTCGTTTTTGACCTACATGAACATATTCCGTCTTTTATACATTTTTCAATCATTAAATTCTTTTAAAAGTTATATTTAGTATTTTGCCGTAACTCTTAGTAATGGGAGATAATTAATTATTTAAAATAAACCAAAGTAAAGGTAGTTTAGAGGAAGGCATGTTGAACATTTAAGTATTTAAGCCCTGTAAAGTGATATCAAGAGGGATAAAACCTCAATGATATTATTGGCTTCTTAATTATACAATGATACAATGAGTTTAATCAAAATCTTTGGATCTGTTTTTGAGAAAATTGTAAAAATGAGTATAACCGTTTTTATAAAGTGCCACTTCCGGTTAGTAGATTTTAACGAAAAAATTGATGTCACATTCAAGGCATATACTTATCTTAAATATGTAATATCACTTTCGTACTGCTTTTCGTTTTTGAGCCAGACTTACCACATACGTACACACAAACACACAGAGACCATTTTGCGGGACATGGTTAGACTCAGAGGACCTCAAAACTTGTACATCGAAAACACAGATCCGAAAATTTTCAGGATCGCAATACTTTTCCTTACTATATATTACATATATAGGCAAGTGAAGGTAAAAATTACAAGAATTTTTGCTGGCAGAAGTGAGAAGTATGTATCTGCGTAGCGATCCCCTGCTGAATTTAAAACAATTTACATTTTTGCATTATGTAATAATTGATATATTGACATATTTATATTCCTTGTCACACACAAATGGTTTGCTCCTATGGTTTGTTTCTATGTCATTGTCATCGTCTTCCATTACACAGCTGTCTCCGGTACCCCAATATTTGAGCAGAGGGAATCGATGTTCTTATGATGTTCAACGAGATTTGTTCGGAAACTCATACATTATCTGTGAGAGTCCATGGAATCCCAGCAGTGCAGGAGGATCCATGTCACATCAAGTCACAATACAACGAAGGAAAAGAACTTTCTAAAAGTAGACCTTTGTTATAGAAGGCTGTATATCTATGTTGAAATGTCTACGATTGATATATCATTCCTATTGATTTTCAGTATATCCGTTACTTACATTACTGCCTTATTGTGATTTTCATTCTTGATGATGAAAATTCCGGTTATCTTGATGATAAAAATATATGTTTTGGGAGATTAAAAGCATTATTTAGAATATCCCAATAATCTTTGAATGAACAATTGTATTTTGTTCCTCAATGATATTTTTCGTTATCTTATCATATCTTCGTTAATACAACATCAAATCCAATGAATAAGCCATCTTTTTGAAGATTTTTCTACACTGCTGTAAAAGAAGTGTGTCTGTAGAAACGTCAAGGCTGAATGTTTGAAAGGTCCCAAAATTCCGCAGAAAATGAGACCACTCTTTGCAAAGAAACAGTGAAATTGAAATTTTTACTAATGCATTGGTTTATTTTCACTAATTAACCACGGCAATCAACTGGAAAATTTATAACGTAATTTATCCATTTTATAATACAAAGAATTTTCTTTTCTTTAAAATTATTTAGCTCACAATATTCATGGAATAATATAAGGAAACTGTCTATCTTCAATATAATATTTCTAATAAAAGCTTAGTGGAGTAATGTTTTAGAATCGATCAATCTATCCATGAGTTTTGCACAAAAGAGAGGAAACAGCGTACTGAAGGAAGCAGCGATCTGTAGCCGAAGTGGGTCGTTCGTCATTATCGGCCGTAAAAGTGCACACCCTTGGAAGTGAAAAATGCCAGAGGTCCTCTTGA